>BLKR01001298.1:0-309475 GCA_011170035.1 Teleogryllus occipitalis | reverse complement strand
TACAGTATATAATTTATTTATTTATTTATTTTTCTTTACGTATGTTGATTCATGGCATATATTGTGTGATTTCTAATGATGTTGTTCAGACAAGTTGTCTTTATTCCATGTGATTGTGCTTATTGCAGCCCTGATGAAGGAATTAAATATTCCGAAACGACAAATTAATGTTTCATTAATTGACCGATCCCGTGATCCATATCCCTCTACTTATTAACGGTCGTGATTTCTACAATGGACAAAATTGTATTGACTAATGGAACTATATTGACTTGTGGAAAAAATTGGTACCTTCTTACTTCCCTTCTATATGCAATTCTATATGATTGAAATAAATGTATTTATTTCACCTTTCTTCTATTACATTTTAACGTTTTTTTACATAAGAATTTATTTTATAGAAATGATTACTTAAGCCCCTTTCATTTGTGTATTGCCCGAGGATTCATCTCTTATCAGATACCAACAAAAGTCATCCATTATATTGATGTTGCAGCGTTTTTGATATCCCTTCTACCTCTGAAATGTGAAATGAAGTCTCCCGACGTTAATTGCCTTGTAACTTTGTCAAGCGAAAGTAGCAATATGTGAAATGATCCTTCACACACACCATTTACCAAAGGTTAATTGCCTTTATGATTCCTTGTTCAATTGTCTGAGCATATTTACCACATGTTCGACACCACAGCTGTAGAGCAAAGGTCATGTTCTGACTTCTCACTTTTATATCAAAATGAGCGTAATATTTTCACAAACGTTGTACTGGTAATGTTTGATCTTTGCCCTGGGAAAGTCACTTTACCACATATGTAGGAAAACATATTTGGGTCATTTTTATATTTTCTGTTCATGTTAATTGATGAAATTTAGTTATCTTTAATATGTACTACGATACTCAAGTAATTATAACAATATACTCAAGTAATACCGTATACTCAACCGTATACTCAAGTAATTATAACAATCTGTCTAAAACAGAGCTATTTCGTACTAGCGTTAACATCTAATAACAAACCACAAATTTTACGGATTCGTTGGTGTAACGGTTACCTTACCGGGATGTTGTACCCCAGTTAGCGGGTTCACACCCGATCGAAGTCGTGGGTTTTTAAGAGAGAAAAATTCTTCGTACCCCTTCGGAGGGGTAGTAAAGCCGACTGTCCCATGTAGTAGATTTACTGAAAGTAAAAGATGCTCAAGCTTAAAAGTAGTTTCTGAGCTAAATTGAAGTCGCCAGTTTCGTCACCCAAGATGATACCTTTCTCCGGTAGATGGGGAAAGGAGGAGCGTAGCGAAATTGGCGTGGTCAGACGGAAAAGCGGGCCTAAAGGCGTCTCTCGCCACGTAAAATAAGGCACTAACTAAATGTCGAAAAGATATATTGACTTGTAGAAAAAAAAACTGGATCTGATGCGGAAATACCGATTGCATCTTTGAAAAACTGTAAAAAGGCACAAATAAAATTTTGCAGACATAATAAACGACGCAGACCAGTTTTATTAATTTAATTGCTGTTATCCTGTGATTATTTCAACCGATGATTATGGAACAGGATATTATTTGGTATGGAGTGAACTGGATATTATTTAATACGGTGTGAATAACAGGCAAATCAACTTATTTGCTGTTATTGTGCGTTCCCAAAATATATTTTTGGGTCGATTAACCAGAAGAGTCCTCTTTCCGTGCTACAGTTTATAATTTTTTTTAAATTTAAGTTATGTTGGTGAATATACTGGCACTCATTACCCAATAACGAGGAATTTAACTTACCTGATAACACTCCAATATAGAGAATAATTTGAGGAATCAAGTATACACTTATCTCAGTTTCAGGAAAAGTTGATTTTTCAGCTTTTTTTTACCCGGGTCGAAGATGTAACTTGTCGCTGCATGTATTGTATTTACTTATATGTTGTAATTATCTACTTTAATAGTATTATCATTTCCCATTCCCATGAACATGAATATCTTTCTCGACAGAAAAATAATAAAGAAATGTACTGTATAATGACCACAGTTGTAGATGCGTCCATAAATAATTATTTTGAAAGATTTTGCAATCAGCTTGTGGGTCATTGGCCTTGATCTCGATCTGGTTGGTCGAGCAGATCCATTAAGCACACGCTGAAACGAAAACTTACCTTACTTTCCTTCTGGTCAATATATGTAAATGTAACTTTGCCTCTTCCGTGAATACATCCCAATTTGTAGTATATTGGACGATAAATCAATAACTTGCAATAATTGAAAGAGCCGCGCGCCGCGGCGGCCGCGACCCCGGCCGGCAGGAGGAGGAGGAGGAGTGGGAGAGGGGGCGGGGCCGTGGCCGCGCAGTCGCCGCGACGCTCTCACGCGCGTTGGTTCCGCGCCGC
The DNA here is from genome assembly GCA_011170035.1 of Teleogryllus occipitalis. NCBI lineage: Eukaryota > Metazoa > Arthropoda > Insecta > Orthoptera > Gryllidae > Teleogryllus > Teleogryllus occipitalis. Next base: position 307,100 of record BLKR01001298.1, on the reverse strand, counting down.
GCGGCTGATCCGTCGCGGCAGGGCGAAGGCGGCGGGGGCGGCTGCTCCGTCGCGCCTTGACTCCTTCCGCGAGGAGACCTCGCGGTCCTCGAACAATGCGGCGTCGCGGCGGCGGCGGCGGCGGCGGCGGCGGCCGACGCGTCCGTCGCGGCGCCGCCGATGCTATCGGCCCTCGGCCTCCAACGCGGCCTCGTCGCGGCCGCGCCCCCACCCCAGCCCAGCCCGCCCCTCGCCCTCGCCCGCGCCCTCGCTTACATTTCACTGGACACTGCCGATCTTACGATAACAGTCTTCAATCTGAAAGCCTTATCTGAATATTTTCAAGTCAAAACATTTATTTATTTATTTATTTATTTATTTATTTATTTATTTATTTATTTATTTATTTATTTATTTATTTATTTATTTATTTATTTATTTATTTATTTATTTATTTATTTCTTTATTTATTTATTTATTTATTTATTTATTTATTTATTTATTTATTTATTTATTTATTTATTTATTTATTTATTTATTTATTTATTTATTTATTTTTTACTTATTGGCTTACGGTACACACACTCAGAGACAATTTGCATTGTGATATTTCTCATACTCATACATGAAAAATAGTTTACATACTGATACATGAAAGTAGTCAAGCTATCGTGTTGCGTACACAATTGTACGCCTAAATGACGTACTCATACTTCGGAACTTATAATTTTTGGACCATTCAAATGGGACCTATTTCCATTTTTAATAAACGCTGACACTTTAAAACATGTATTGATTTGTAAGATACATACAAAAGGGAATGTAAGAGTAATTCGCAATCAACGAAAAACTTTTTTAACGTTTTTTACCCGAACGGAGTTCGGGTAACTGTAGTAAGAGTCTTAGGACATCGGCCTGCATGGTTTCGGGTTTGCTTCCTCTGAGAGTCTCTGTTAATGACATTCATGAGCATTGTAACAAAAATTTGGTGAATATAGATAATCAATCATATTGTACTGGAGTGTGTAATTGTTATGTGTATTGTGAATGCTCCCTAAACCCGCCTCTATATTTGGCGCCACTGTTAGATGTAACTGGGGCTAGTCCTCGTACGTGCCAAAAGAGTTTATTTATTTATTTAACGTCAAAAAAACAGTTGAAACTGCGTATGACGTGCTATGGGGAAAAATGAATTGTGTGCACATTTTCAAAATTCTGTGATCCCTACAGTAAGTCATATACTACTTAAATTATTTAAAAAAAAGTTGAGAGTATACCGTGGTTGCTGTAGCGTCTTCTTTGTATAAAAAAGATATATTAATACAAGCTTATTGTTCTTATTCGTCAAACAATAACATAACAGTAATACTACTATTTCCCTGCATCCTCATTAATGAAACAATGGATTTGTTAAAACCGGCTTACTTAAGGGTGGGCACATATTTTTATGTACATACGCATAATTATTGTTTACGACGTAGGAATCACGTCAGGTTGTAATGTCAACAGCATACCTGTTATACAACACATTACCAAATACCAGAGTAACAGCTCATGATCTGTCAAATGAAGCTCCAAAAAAATCGAAGAATAGTGTTGATCAGAAACGGTCAAACGGAGGAACCCATTTCGTGCTCCACCGCCTTACAATGCAGACTTCGCCAAGCTCAGCTCCGCTCTTATCAGTGGCGATAAGCCCGCCGGGGCTACGAGTCAACTATTGTTTATGCTACCAGTGAATATTCCGCAGTGTTCCGCAATCAACAGATTTAATAGCTTAAAACATTGCGAGTGACGTGAGATGTTGTCCACGTTACACAGTTAGTCTCTGCGATCCGTGTTACCAACCAAGACCTCACCAATGAACATGCAGCATTCACCGTCGCATCGTGAAGCGTTCGTAATACTCTTTACACCAACAGTCAGTTTCAGTGACAATAGTGCTTTCCGTTAAAATATTGATAAGTGCATGTGATCTTAATACTCAGAAAAATGTAATCCGGTGTACTTCGATAGGTGCATCGGTACGTGGCAGCATATTTTCGTTACGTTATCGACATTAAATACTGACGGAACAATGGAAAGTGACAATATTGTGAACAACCCAATGAACCCGTTAGCATCACCCTCACAGCAGATTACAAAGATGCATCACCACAATGCTCAATTGCAACAAGCAACAGCAAAAACAACTACAAGAAATGCACCAGAGGTTGGAAGAAGAAAGGCAACACGCGCAAACATGTTCGTCGCAGTCTCAGCCGTCACATGAAAGTAAGCCGCGAGAGGACAGGGCCCAGGAACTTGGTAAGTCAATGCCGACAAAAAGCAAAAAACAATCGATGGTTCCTTGTCGCAATAAAATATACAAACACGTTCTCATTTTAAAATTTAGATGATATGTCAGACTCTGATTCGTAAGAACAGCAGTAAATTGTTCCTAAAACCCCACCCCTACTCATACCAAGTATGAAAGATCTAAAATATTTAACCGAACTGCTACACAAACACAAATAGGAACTGAAACCGGAATCCGTCAAATTACTTGTTACACTTGCGTACTTTGTCGCGATGTAGAATATTTCCCAAAACTTCTGCAAAAATGTTCATTAATGGCATTGGGTGAAAGTAGTGCTTCTTCTCATTTTCACTGTTTTCCCTGGTTATCTCCAAGTTTCTCATCTCTAAACTCGTACGCCATTCATCTTCTACCCTGAGGAAGACCACAGCAAGATGGTCGAAACGTCGTCAACACAGCGTTCGATGCGGTGTCACCCGTACAGCCAAAATCGTTTATAAGACTCTAGCCGCAATACCCTATGACTTCATTTTTGATGAAGGTAACGCCGTACAAATAATTTAAATTACTTCTATCCGTACGGTACCCAAAATCAGCTGCCATTTGCAGTGATATAACGATCTGATTTTCTTCAATAATATTGAATCCTGGAAGCTTTCCTAATCTATCAAGAAATTTCACGAAATTTTCTTCAAATTATTGCTTTTCTGACTCTAAACTTTTGTTCTTCTTCAAAAGACTTGCTTTCTTCCACCACATCCTGTAATGCACGTTCTATATTTTCCCATACGTAATTTCGCCTGATTCGTGAACTTTTTTTTTGTGATTATGACAGCGTAGCATCGTTTCATATAGCCCTGGAAAATGTAGTAAAGCTAATGTTCTTTATTTTCTGCGGAAAAAATGAATACACAAAAAAAAATTATTAACCCGATATGATAGTTTAGGTTATAAGGAAATATTATTTCTATTGTATCCATAAGGTGCAATAAACAGATCAAGAGATACAAGGGAGACAAGTTAGTTTTGAAAACTAACGAAATCATTAAATTATGTACCATAAATTTACAACTCCCTGTGCTTTTAAAAAGCACTGAGACTAAAACAAGATAAACACACATGTGTTTTGAAGATCTAGCAACATTTACTTGTTTCAGTGCTATCAATTTGCGATATTTAAAGGAATGAATATTGAAAGTTGCACCGTTTCATATAACGTGTTGTTTCATATATATCCGTACCCGGTTTAACGGTTCCTGGAAATACTGTGAAAAATCATACAGATTCGTGAAATGTGCGGGTAAACACGCTTACAGCGAAACGTCATAATTCAGCAAAGAAGGTGCAATACCAAAATGTGCAAATTGAAAGTATCAACATATAGGTCATTAGCGACCACTATTGGTGTTAACGGTATGGTAACTATGAAGATGAAACGATATGAGGATGATAAGGGGTGAAAGGACGAACACAAATACAACCATGCCCGAGGCGGGACTCGAACCCGCGACCCTTCGGTCCGAGATCACTACGACACTACTGCTTTAGCGATCTCGGCCACCGGGCCGACATGATTAACTTTGGGTACGTTATATTACGATAAATTTAATAGTCTCTTGGTTTAGAGAAAAGCTCATCTTCCTGAAGATATTGAGTAAGGTACTCGTCTGCTTCTTTTATGTACTTGAGTTTATCAAAACAGAAATACTCGCTCATATAAACCGCATCCCGTCCAGATTCCCCGAAGATAAATTCCGTCCCCTATTCTTTCTCCACATCATAAGCACCGTTATACCACTCACTTCAGAAATCATTAGCTAAAACTTTCCCCTTGTTTCTCATTGACCGAGAGGGGACTTTCTATCTCTTATTTTTTCTTTGTATTCTTGTGTACATCTGTATGACCTATTATCCAAACAGTTCTGTAAAGTGGCTTTGTACGGTATGTGAGAAAAGTATTTAATAAAAAAGACGGAAAAATGGTAAGACGGACAGGCATTTTGTCGCAAAAAGAAGTTTGTTTTGCAAGGACCCACAAAATGAATTTTGACTACACAACGAGTAAAGATAAGTAATTTACTACTTGTAGGAATACGTTTTATCCACTTTTTATATTAGGTCCCCACAATACGCGTTTTTCTGGCGAAAAATATCACTTTACGTTGCACTATAACAGTGATTTCCTCCACTATGTAAGTACTTAGTATGGCGAGAAAGTAAAAACAATAAATCGTATGATTTATATATATATATATATATATATATATATATATATATATATATATATATATATTTATATATATATATATATATATATATATATATTTGAGTGTACGCAAATCGACATCGAGTATCAAAAACAAAAACAAATATGTATTTCAGAATAATGATATTAATGCGTTAGTGTTATGTCGTTTTGTTCTATGAGACTGGACAGACCAGTAGTAACAATTGTAAAGTTCTTCTAGGTCTATGAGCCTATGCACGATGCGATTTTTCAATTAGTTCCGCTTGATCCATTGTGGAAATATCATTTGCTTTGCTTCTGAACATCAAATCTTTCCTAAACGCCACATGCAGTACTAGCTATTTCTGACGTTAAATAAATTATTAAAATAAATTATTAAACTAAAAGTTACCGTCAAAATTTGATGTACTAACCACACTAACCAATGAACATTACTGCAAGCGTATAATTCTGATGTCTTCTCTTAATGTGTTAGTGATGACATTGATGATGACATTAGTGATGACACAATATAGGAGGAATAGATAACTTCTGAATGTTATATCTAAACTTCTATGAAGACATCATGAAACAAGAGAACGGTGAGACCCTGTGTCGCGTAAAAAAACATTTTGAGAATAATTTTAAAAAAAATTAAAGATACCTCAATCCTACATTTGATGAATACAACATAGTTCATCAGATACTGATTTAAATGGTGGTATCCCGTGATCAAAACTGGCAGCCGATATCGTAAAATCACTTCCGTCGTAGACAAAGAAGACATCCTGCGTAAATTTGACACGAAAGATCTAAGTGTCCTAAGACCACTTATTTGTCTTGTTAGTCTGTTCATTCCGTGATCTTATTTTTAAATCGACTATTGTAAACTCTCCGTGTCTCCAAAAATAAAGGTAGTGTGATAGAAGGAGGACCGAAACGAAGCACTGTGTTCAAACAGTAAATTTTCAAAACTAGATACTCTGCTTACGCACCTGCACGTAATGTAGTACGTAAATTACCTAAATAGAGATGAAAGCCAAGATTGTAAGGAATTCGAAGTCAAAAATAGTTGTCCGTCGTTTCTCCGATCAACGCCAAACGTATGGCGGAGCAGTACCCTAACAAACGGGCCATGGACCGCGCGCGATCTTTCCTTCCTCTTGTCTGTCCTATCCTCACCCCTTACTTACATACATATGTACTCACATCCATTCACTACCACCCTTGTTACCGGGAGCGGTAGCTCAGTGCATCAACTGATGTCACTGCAGCGCCTCTGACCGGGAGGTTCTAGGTTCGAGTCCTGACGGCGGCAGGTTTTTCGACACTAGCTTTTCAGCTAGGTCGAATTCAGTCGCTGTCTGGAGGAGAATTCTAGCGGCCGGCTGCTCTGATCGGTAGTTTTCCGTGGTTTCTCCGATCAGCACCAGGCGAATGACGGAGCAGTACCACATATTCTGGGAGACCGGTCGGAAGCTTAGAGCTTGTCTCGGCTGGGGCGGTGCCCCGCTGGTGGGAGAATCCTGGTTAGGGGGAAACACCACTAGCCCACGGTAGTTCGGCCCCGGATCTCGCCATCCAGCGGGGGAAATCACCGTCATCTCCCGAGAAAAAACATGCACTACACTAACGGGACTAATAACGAAAGCAGGTGACGCATGAAAACATGACGCCGGAAACATGAAAAAATCAATCAATCAATCAATCAAAAACCACCCTTGTTGAGAGACCAGTCGGGAGCCGTCCCGGCCGAGGTGGTGTCACTCTGGTGAGAGATACTTGGTTGAGGAAACCCCCGCAAGTCGACGTCACTCCGTACCGGACCTCGCCATTCGGTGGGGGCAGATTACCGCCACCCTCCCCGATCAAAACATGCTGCACTAATGGGTTCAGTATACTTGCCTGATGACCTTAATCACACTTACAGGATTAATGACTTTAGCGCTAGACGTGCTCGGAATCACTATTGAATCAAACGAAGCCAAAAGATGGACAAGCGAGATGTAGATCTGGAAGAAAAATGATAGGGGAGTTGAATGAATGATAAGAATGTAAGCTTCATATAGGGATAGGAAAATGGCAAATGAAAGGAAGAGTAACTAGTGATGCAAATTAAAAGAAGTACAGTACATGTTTTCTCGCATATTTTGTAACGACAATGCAAGATTTGTGCGATATTTTCAATTTAAAAAACAGAGAAAAGCATGCTCATAAAAATGGTGCTGGTTCCATTTTCTCGTAACTCTGAATTATCGAAAATTACAAAATGGAATAATACTAGAAAGTATGTTCTAAACTACTTTATAAATTACTAGATATGGGAACAAGATTTATACATTTTCTTCAATAAGAGGGACACAATGCGAGTTTTATGTCGAAAAGCCGCCTCTTCCCGCTGCAACATTGCAATATTTTCCCCTTAGTATGTGAGAATGTAAAAAAGTAGGATATATATATGTATTTATGTAGAATTTATGTATATATATGTATGAATGGATGTTGGTATACATAAGAGCGGTTAACTCCGACACCGTGTGACCGATCTCCTCGAAAGTAGGCAAATCTACGTGTCTTTTCACCCAGAAGTTTGTTGTAACTGTACTAGATGGCGCTGTAGAACAAAACTAAATATTCATGTCCAATGCAACACATTGGCAAAATTAATGTTTTAATTTACTCCGACCAAATCCCGTGATCTTTAATTCCTATGTCTACCGCAAGGTCGTGAATCTACAATAATGAGTTTCTTTTAGTTTTCCAATTTTTCGCAAGACCATGACAAAACAACTGCATATCGCGTACATGTATCATATTATACACAATTTTCGTTGCTTTCATATTTTCAAGTATCTAAATTACTAATTTGCAATCCGCGCAGAAATTGAAAACTATTCAGTCTTCGCCCATGTGAGAGATGCCTACAATTTTGTTAGATTTAGAAGAACTCGAAAAAAATCAAAAAGCAATGAAACAGTTTCGATTTGGAATGAAAAATGCAAATATTCATTCAACAATGTCATTCCGCCTATTTTCGTATTGCGCGTTCCACATGAAAATCCAAACACAGTGCTTACAGCTGACGTCCTGCAACAGCTGTGTGACGTGACGTCTGTACCGACTTAGGTGACTGGGCATCAGTCGATGTCAATGCAGCGCCTCTGACCGGGAGATCCCAGAGTTCGAGCCCTGACGGAGGCAGGATTTGCGGCACTAGCTTTTCAGCTTGGTCGAATTCAGCCGCTGTATGGAGGAGAATTCTAGAGGCAGCTTTGATCGGTAACTTTCCATGATTTCTCCGATCAACACCAGGCGAATGCCGGAGCAGTAACCAAACAAACGGGCCATGGATCCCGTGAGATCTTTCCATCCTCTTCCTTGTCCTATTCTCATCTCTTACTCACACACACTTACACTTACATCACTACACTATCACACATGCCTGGAGACCAGTCGGGACTTTAATCCCAGTTGGAACGGTGCCCCGCTGGTGGGAGATATCTGGTTGGGGAAAACCCCGCAAACCGTCGGGTAAGTCGGCGCCGGATCTCATCCAGAGGGGGAAGATCAGCGCAATCTCCCGCGATATTTACATGCTTTACACTTACGGGACTAATGACCTTAGTAGTTGACCCTCCCGGAATCACCAATCAATCAATCAGTAACACCTGCCACTGTCCTGCGATGCCCTACAACGTTGTCCTGTGTATCGTATATGCTATACTATGTTATTACAGTATTCGTGAAGATTCTTTTTGTTAAAATATTTAATTTATTTTAATGTTATACGCGAGAATTTTGTTTGTTCTTCATGAGCAGTGTACAAGCTACGTTTTGGAAAACCATTTTGTGTGAATTTGCCCAGCAATATTTTTGCTGTTACATGCCACTAGTTTCTTCTACATTTCAATTTCCTGAATATGTGAAGTTATTCCTCACAAAAATTGAAGACTATTTTCCCACAGCTTAGGAAAGTGTTGATTGTCTTGCCCCACAGGGCAGAATTAAGGAACAAACTAATTCACTGGACTAATGAACTTCATTCAGTCATAAAATAATATTATAGACGGCGATGGAAATGGAAAGTTAGTAAATTTCCGGTAATTTTGAAAGGACTGTTTTAAATGGGTGTGCCACCGTAATTTCATGATAGAGGCGGCTGTAGCACTACATTAACCCAACTGTTCATTTATTTTTTCCTCGTTTGCATGAATTGTTAATTGGAAGATCGTTAGAAAAAATGCCCTCAAAGTATCGTAACAGTGAAATAAAAAAACGTTTCTAAAATAATTTATTGGTCCATGTGACACACATCGTTTCAATTTACAAGTCCTCATTCAGGATGGTCGGCTTGGCACTTATGTACGACTACCTAATGTGCTACTTTTTGTAATATAAATGGTAGTGTTACATGTGTTCATTCCTGGTGTCAACAAAACCTGAATGAAACACGCGACACATTGTAAAGGTTTTTCTTCCTAAAGCTGCATGCGTGGAGCTGCACCTGCTGCTCTACTTGCTGACTTAACGAGAAACAATCGTTATATGTTTTGCTACCGAGTATCTAACTGGATATTTCAGCAAGAAATATTTTTATTTTGCAGAAAGCTTAGCAGCAAGAATGAAAAGAAGATTGATAAAAAAATTAAACTTCGTAATTGCCGAATACAACGGAGATGGTGTTCCGTTTCGTCTTCTGAAGCATGTTTCACGCTTTCAAAGACTTTTTTCTCACACGCGACAGTTGGCAATTAGATAACAATTTCATTCATTTTAGCTTCCTATTAAAATACTGACCTCTTTTTCTTGGCCCTTCGGAAGCGTGTTCTAAACGATCGCGTTTTTTTCACAAAGTGCATACAAGAAGAGAAACAATACTTTATTCATTAACGCACTAATTCCATTATGTGTACTCGGTAATTTTGCAAACTTGATAATCCGGATTAGTCCGAACTCAAGCGAAATCAATAAGAGATTCTATCTTTGATTTCTTTTCTATTCTTACCCCTAGCTGTTCTCTTGAGTTTAGAGAACACTGCGTTCAGTTGCTCATGTCTAGAAAAACTGTGACTGCAGGGACTAACAGTAAATTAGCAACAAAGAGAGCGTTTGTGGCGCAAGGCTAGTGCATACGCCTTTCCCACTGAAGCCCGAGTTCGATTTCCAGACAATGCAGTGGAATTTATGGTGGACGAAGAGAGCCCTCGGCAGGTTTTCTCTGGGTTCTCCCTTTACCCCTGCCTCTCATTTTTCCATCAGCATTCCCTTCATCATCACTTTCATCTACCCAGTAGAGCATGGTGTAGGGTGTATGATGTTCTGACCTCAATGACAGCAATGCGACAATTATTGCGCCATTAAAATATCTACGATAACAATGCGACTGACCTCTTTACTAAAATAAATTAATTGACTTCAAAGTATATGGATCTGATTCTTCGCTTTTCGCGAAAATTCGAAACAATAATGGTTCATTACTGAGATAGGTGGAGGTTTCCTTTTCCTCAGATTGATAAGATATGTGCCTTACATGTGTTTCCAATTGGGAGTCTACTGGCGAAGAACTGTTGCCGGCCATGTCGTATGAGTTTTTTTGACCGCCAAAAAAATGTATTTGCTCTTAATTTCTTTCCCACATAATGGCATTGCACAGAGTACGTTATATTCAGGATACAACTCAGGATAAAGAACAATTTTTTAAATCAAATCAAACTCTTCTGGAGAGGCATGAAATATGGCCATACATTGAGTTTCACGCAGAAAAAATTGATAGTGTTAATATATTCAGGTTGGAAAATTCATGCGATGAAACAGTTGCATGTGATGATATGTTAAAAAGTATTTTCAAGCACATACGTAACATTTCATCATTTAGTGTTGTACTGTCACAATCACCATAACTGAACGCAATTAAGCTGCTTTCAAAATCGAAGTGGGATCGTTTTAGGAGAAATCGAAGGAGGAGAAATAAGAATCCTTCGCCGCGACGCACGCTAGGAATGTACAGCGTTGGTGAGTAGCCAAAACCAATGAGAGCTCAATTCTCAAGACACTGTCAGTTTCAACTAAACTCACTATCCATTAGTAAAATAAAAAGGACCTAGTCATTAGGAACATATGATAAAGTACAAAACTATTTTGTAAAAGAAAAAAATAAATGAGGAAATGGTACATGTATAAAGTATAAATACGACCGACCAACAGGGCAGGACAACCCTTCGAGAGAAGACCGAGGGCCCTACTCCCGTGGCAGAGCTTGGGTGACTCCCGTCTAGGAGCGAGGTTCGCAAGTACCTGCGATTTCTGGGAAGATGGACGCGGTGTTGGATTTCGAAAAGGCAGTGTCTCTAAACGACTATAACAAATACCAGAGAGAACTAAATTCAATTCCTTCATGGATCGTGGCGCCGATCACAAATGGCCCGAAACAAGTGAACTGCAGCAGCAAAAATGCTGCTGAACAAAACCACACAAAATGGTTTTCCACGCAAACTGCTCAAGGTTAAAAATTAAAATACTCTGTAATAAATTAAATATTTTAAGAGAAATAGTCTTCACGAATTCTACAATAACAGTAGAGTTTATACACAATACAACATTTCTCTACATAAAAAGACTATAAACAAAAGTTGCTGTTTATAACGCAACATGTTTAAAGCAAATATTTATTGCCTGCTTACTTGGGCACTTGCTGTCGCATAACGCGAGCTGTGTCATAAGCAGTGAAGCACTAAGTATGGGAATTAAGTCTGTACGCGCTGTATGAAAATATGTGGAATAACATAATCAAATACAGTAAACCCTCATTAGCCCGAATTGCAAGGGACCGAAATTATCGAAGTTCGTGTTATAAAAAATCGTATAATTCCAAGTATTATAAATGATCGTATATTACAGTAATCCCTTGCCGGGAGCGACGTTTTGTTCGTCTTAAGCGAGTTCGTGTTAACTTGGGTTTACTGTATTTCCATTTTCCAATCAAAATCAACCCTGTTTAATTGTCTTTGAACTTTTCCCGAGATCCTGAGTATCTAACGATACAGTAGATACCTGTCCGGAGGCTGCACAGTTTTCTTTCAGTGCGTTGAAAATGAGTAATAGAGAATTTCATCAGGTGGCCCCTTCAGGGCCTCTCTAAAATCGCTTCGCGGGTTTCTAGAGGGCCGCAATCATAATCTGTTACTGATAAGAAAAAAAAGTTTGAAGTGAAAAAACCTAAAATTAAGAATTAAAGGGAATGAGTTGTGTTTTTTAATTTATTATCCCTTCAATGTCGCGTTCGACATCGATACGCAAGTGCCCGCGTGGATTACAATAGTTGTCCATTTAAAAACATTAAAATTCTGTTATGAACAAATAGACTTTGCGTTTTTATATTGATGTAAAGGTAAGGGTGTCTAAACTGGTGATAATGGGCAAAATATTATTTAATTTATTAACCTGTTGGCATATTAGGAATGTTCCAAAATGCTACACAAATGTACATGTTTTGTGCTTTTAAATAAATATACTCGTAACCTCTCATGGCTAATTTTGAAACCTCTTAGGTGCCATGCGTTTTGAGCACATTGCCTTACCTATAACAAAACGCAGTTTATCAACATTTTAAAAATATTTTGAGTCTATAATCTGAACTGTGTGTTCTAGGGACACCTACAGCACAGCAATTTTTCCATTCGGGTGAGTGCTGTTGTTTCGTAAGATGTATCGCCACAATATTAGTCTCGCCAGTTTTCAAGATGTCAATGGTGATGGTGATCTGTCAGGATGCCTTTCATTCTCCAGTTAGGTAATGTATTCTGTGCAGAGCTTTCAGTTTTACTTCATCAGTAAATTTCGTATTACGTTTCCTCTGATAAAGAGTTCTGGCCTCTTATTTCGCATTGGTACAGTAAGATATTCCGCAAAATTGTCTTGTCCAGAAGCAATGCAGAATAGTGAAAATCTGCATACTTCGCATGGAATTTAGGAAGCAGCGCTACCCTAATTTATTTCAGTTTACTTCCGAATTTTCCTACAAAGTATCTACTAGTGTTATCAGACATTTCATCGTGTTTAGTTCTCTCATATTTGCACCCACTGTCGTGCCCTTATTCAAGTATTTGGTCTTCCAACTGTTGCCTTCGTCTTCCCGAAACATCATTGTATTTTCATTCTTTTTCGTCCTCACTGGCATAAGAGACTCGCAACATTAATTCATATCACTGCAGTTCCTCTGGCCTGAGGTCCTAGAGTCCTGGCGGTGGCAACAATTTCGACATCATCTCAACAGCTAGGTCAAATTCAGCAACTGTCTGGAAGAGAATTCTACCGGGCAGCGGCTCTGATGGGTAGTTTTCCCTGATTTCTTCAATCAACACCAGGCGAATGCCGCAACAGCCGAATGCCCTATCATACAGACCGCGTGTGATCTTTCCTTCCTCTTCCTTGTTTACATGCAAACGCTAGCACGCATGTCGGGAGCTTAGAGGTTATCCCCGCTGGTGGGAGATACTTTGTTGAAGAAAACCCTGCAAGCTGACGTGAAGATTTAACGGGGAAGATTGCCGCCACCTCTCGCGATAAAACATGCGCTACACTTACGGGAACAATGACCTTGGCAGTTGACCCACCAGGAAAGACTAATCATTCTTCCTCTTCCAATCTCTGATGTATTAGTCTTTCACTCACACGTTTGTTCAAGAAATAGCACCTCGCACACAAACCCCGCACGACGCACGAACAGAGTCATAGTTGACTTAGCCGGCCACAATCCACAGCGCACCCGACGACTATTGCAATCCAAGCTCTCTCCGAAACATCGAAAATTCAGCAATCATCATTTTAGTCATAAGTCAACAGATGGAGTATCTAAGAAAGAAACTGAATAATCCACACTAAAATATTCAAAAGTATCGCTGTAAAAAGCGAATGAATAAAAATGGATCAGAATAGTAAACCATGCGAGCACTCTAGTGCTATAATGAATTAGTAACATGCGAGTTTGATTTCATCCCGTTAGTTTCACAGGTTACCCCTAGTATTATAAAGTATTAAAACAAGATCGTATCTTAAGATGGAGAGTTCCTGAAGTAATGAATTAAAACTTAGAGAGTTTACTCATTGCGCTCTATATAATTATACTACTCGTCTTGCTTCTAAAACAGTACAATGCCCCATAAACGTGTGCAACATAAACAGCGGCAGATCACGCAGAAGCATAACCAACAAAGACAACGTCGTATCCGTTTTTGCTCGAGGCCTAGGAAGTGCAACCGTCCCGTGTGAAACGAACTTTAGGACCTCAAGCGAGGGCGCGTTGGGAGAGCAGGCGGGGCTGGGAACCGTGTGCTCCTCCGTCAGCTCACACCCCCGCCCCCGCCCCCGCCCCCGCCCCCGCCCCCGCCTCCGCCCCCGCCCCCGCCGCCAGCGGCCGGACGAAGCCCCGCAAGCGCGCGACATCCACGACGGCAGGCGTGGCGGTTGCCCGTTAAATCGCCGGGGCCGGCGCGGGGGCGGCGGCGCGGGGGCGGCGGCGCGAGGCCGGTGACCGGGGGCGGGGTCCTGGAGGCGACCGGCGACCAGCGACCAGCGACCGGAGGCCAGCGGCCGGCGGCCGGCGACTCGCCCCCGTCCGCCTCGCGCCGAGCTCCTCGCACGATTTCCATCCGGGAGTCGACCTGGAGGCTGCCTCCCACGGTGGCCGTGGCGGCTCTCGACATGCGGCTCCCGCTCTCGCAACACGGAATTCGGTTTCGGTTTCGGAATTGCCTCGATTCTGGAAGTTCGCCATTGTGCCTGAAGCTATGGTAGTGTAGTGTGGCATTTACTCGTACCATGAGGATTAACTAATCTCAAGCCTACTTTAAAAATTAGTAACAGCTTTTATTTATCTTTAATTATTTTATTAATTGTGTTTTACTTTAAGTAATATGCTTCGTGGTATGACGGCTCTCTTAAAGTTGGATGATTTTTCCAGACGCCATTCAAAAATCCAAAACGTCCATTTTCTAACATACTAGCATGGAGCAAGACCAATGCAGGGGAAACGTTAGAGAAGTTTTTACTGATGATAACATTTTGAACGAAAACAGCGTTTTTCCGAATATTTCACACTTTTCACTTGAAAACGAAATTGTTCAATTTGTAAAAGAAGTACATTTTGGAGCATAATTTACAAAGAAAAAATATAATATTTATGAATATAATACACTTTATTCCATGGCGTAACTTGTAAAAATAAGTGACAAAAAGAGAAAATGTTCAAAACGACAAAAAGTTTTAATCAATGTTATAGCCGGTGCAATGAGAGGAAATATCTAAGCAACAATTACAAACGAATTCATGCAAATAACGATATTTTTATTAATTCTACATTGAAAACATGAGCAGTTAAAACTAAAGAATGAAAACCATTCGTGTGTCTGAACTTTAAAATACTGGTATTTACCTATTGGTCTAACGCGACCGGCGGCAGCAGCAGCATCAGGAACAAAACGTCCAAAATTGCTGCACACGCATTCAATTTGAATTAGTTCAGTGTGTTCAGTGTGCGAAACATGGAATATCGTAATAAGCTCACTGTCAAAACAATTTTGCTTTCTATACAGACTTACATTTACATTTTTTAAAATTTGAACTGCAATTGAGTATGACTTCACACACAAAATTTCAAAATGAGGCGCAAGTTTTTTGGACACGTGGTATTTCAGAAAAAAACAACAACAAGGAAATGTCGGATTAAATAGTATTCCGGCACTTTCAACGAGCGCTCTATTGTAACGTGATACGAAAAAAAGAACAATATACACATTTTCCTACGACGCATCACGACGTGATTTGAAGTTCTTCGCCCTGCAGCTCAACTGAACTTTTCTTTCGGAAATTGATCTTAAATTACTGTGGAACTAACTGTCTAGCAAGTTTGGAAGCCGGTCAGCAAAAACTCCAACCTTGTGGTTTTCCGAATTCGCTTCAGCAAATAATGGATCGGTACTTTAATGGGAATAGCGGAAATCGGCGTACCATGATGATGGTTCCCAAAGTCAATATTGGGTCATTCAAACATGCCCTACGTTGTAGATGAATGTATCCTTCAATCAGAAAATTCACTTACAACATCCACATATTATTATCATCTTTTGCTCACATGACTTTGAAAATATCTACATCAGAATGGTACTTGGCTTAAGATATAAGTAATGGTGGATATAATTATGAAAAAGTCATTTATTTATTTTGTTATTCGTTTTATAATTTATAATTGGTGTAGTTTTATCAAATGATTTAATGGAATGTTTGTGCTATTAAATTGATATAATTTTAAATGTTTGATTGTTATGATGCTGGGCGCGTCAACTGCTAAGATCATTAGTTACGTGAGTGTAGTACATGTTTTTCCTCGGGAGGTGGCGGTGATCGTCCCCCACTGGATGGCGAGATCAGGCGCCGACCTACCGTCGGCTAGAGCGGTTTTCCCCAACCAGACATCTCCTACCAGCGGGGCGCCCAGGACAAGCTCTAAGCTCCCGCCCGGTCGTCCGGCATGTGAGGTAATGTAGTGAATGTTTATATCAATATGTGTAAGTAAAGGATGAGGATCGGATAACGAAGAGGAAGGAAAGATCGCGAGCGGTCCATGGCCCGTTTGTTGAGCTACTGCTCCGGCATTCGCCTGGAGTTGATCGGAGAAAACACGGAAAACAACCGATCAGAGCATCCGTCCGCTAGAATTCTTCTCCAGACGGCGACAGAATTCCATGTAGCTGATAAACTAGTGTCGAAAATCCTGCCATCGTTGGGACTCGAACTTAGGATCTTCCAGTCAGAGGCACTGCAATGACCTCGGTTGATGCCACCACTCTCGGTTTTAAATGTCGTTAGGTATTTTCATTTTATCTCAGCTATATGATTTTTTTGTATTTATTTCTCCTTGGTGTAATTTTTACTCCTGTAATTTTAACGTAGTTTCCGTGTCCAACTTAATACTTGAATAAGTCCTACTCTCAAGCATACTAGAATAAATATTTGCACGTAGATGAGTTGCTTTTCAGTTTATGTAAATAAATAATAATGTGTCAATTTATTTTAACGCATTTTGAAAGTACTATATGCCACAAAAATTGAACTGTAATGCTAAAATTGCGTTTCTATTGCAACCATATAAATTATTTAGTGCTGAAAGAAGTGCTTAACGTGTACTGAACATGATGGGTCTTATATATTTGTCACGATAGGATGGATAGACTGAACCAACTCGGCGCAAAGACGCAAAGAGTTGCGATAGGCCGGGAGCCTGCAAGAAAAACCACGTATGATAAGCTCAAAGCTAAAACGTTTTGAGAAGTTAGCCAGTGTAATGAATAACAGGGAAACGAAAGTATGGCGGCCTGTAAGTGTCGACGTTGCGCTGCACAATTTTTTGACCGTGTCGAAAAAAAACTGTCCCTTGGGGAATGAGTAAACAGCTAATTGTAGTATTTTGTTCGTTAGAGAGCCAAAGTGATGAAGCAGTTGTATACCATACTAATGTGGCGTTTCAAACTCACCGCAATATTTAATAAAAAGTGTCATTTTTTATACCCGCTCGGCTTACGAGTTCAAATCTAATTGTTTAGTTGAATGGTACAAAATTATTTTTAATTGCCGATTATAAACACTCCGTACCGTTTCGGCGTCTCTAAGTAGATGATTCAAACTGATTCAAATATGGCCAATTTGTCTCTAGGTCATTCGTACGTATCATACGTAGCTACAACTACGGAGGTACGTTTTCAGAACCCCGTGATCCATTTTGACAAACGATGCAATGCCATACTGATAAGATGTAATT
Organism: Teleogryllus occipitalis; assembly: GCA_011170035.1. Lineage (NCBI taxonomy): Eukaryota > Metazoa > Arthropoda > Insecta > Orthoptera > Gryllidae > Teleogryllus > Teleogryllus occipitalis. The sequence goes on along the minus strand of BLKR01001298.1, from coordinate 289,784 downwards.
CATTGATCATACTGAAACACCTATTTTTTCAAGACTTTCATAAAATCATTGCTAAGCGCTGGAAAATAATTGTATAATCTTAACATCAATAAAAATTTTAAGTGAATGGTTGATTTGAAACGTTTTTAGACCTATTAGGAGTATTAAAATTTATTAAAAGAAATACAATACAGTACTTTTACATAGTATTTTTAGATAGATTTATATGTAATTTCTCTGAGATTAATCTTGAATGGTTGATTTGAAACGTTTTTAGACCTATTAGGAGTATTAAAAAATTTATTAAAAGAAATACAATACAGTACTTTTACATAGTATTTTTAGATAGATTTATATGTAATTTCTCTGAGATTAATCTTGAAAATTTTCTTGGTTGATTATCCAAATTGTTAGGTTTGTCAAACATATCTCTTTAACAGATAGAGAAAATATACTTTTTGCCTTAATTAAAATGATTTGCATGTCTCGTATGGGAGACAGAAAAAACGTGCCCCCAACAAAGAATTTAAGAAAATTTTCATAACGTTAAGGAGACTTGCCCAAAATTAAACTCAATTTCTCGACATAGCCTTGATATTTTTATTCTTTTAATTCTAACAGCCCTAACATTTGGGATGGTGAACCCCCCAAAAAATTGAAGATTAATCCCGGAAATATTACGTACAGACAATACACAATACCATCAATGTCAAACACACAATACCATCAATGTCATGAAGGAATTAACCTTATTCACAAAAATTTAGGCCGATGTCTAAAATAATACCTTAATAAATGTTTCTACTTTGTGATATGTTCCGCTTACCTTTATTTGTATAAGTGTCTCCTTTTTTGATCTGTTTCTTCCCCTTACATCTCTGTTTATTCATTGAATCAGTATGTCTACGACATCTTTGAATCAGTATGGCGGCTACATAGAGACGCCGAAACGGTATGGCGTGGTCATAATCGGCAATAAAAAATAATTTTCTAACTTTCGACCAAAAAATTTCCTTTGAACTCGTAATTCAAGAGGGCAAAAAAATGTCACTTTGAATTCAATATGACGGACAGTTTGTGACGACACATCGGTATGACATTCCTCCTTCACACTTTGACTATATACCTAACGAACAACATACAAACAATTAGCTGTGTACTCATTCCAAAAATTTTGAAACGCAACGTCGACAGCTACAGGCCGCCATACTTCCCCGTTGTTCCTAGCACTGGCTAACTTCTCAGAAAGTCTTAGCTTTAAGCTTAGCAGACGTGGTTTTTCTTGCTGGCTCCCGTCCTACGAGTTTGAATCGCTATCTGCACACGAACGTTCATCTTTGCTACTGCGTGTGGATTGTCACGAGGAAAGTCTGACTCTACTGAACGCAGAAGAATTGAGGTACTCGCAAAACGTTTTAGTTTCACGTTCTTGGTCCTAGTAACACTCCTAATGTATTGTTAAGGCGTTAAATGTAGCGATATTCCACATCATTGGGTATTTAGTTTATTCAATTAGCTGCAGGTAGGCGATTGTTCGCTTGTTTTGGTGCGCAAAAAGATTTCTTTTTGGGATGCTGTACTTGACCTCAGGCCGCCTCCTCCGTGTGGCAGAACAATGCGCACAGCAGCAGGAACGGACGAGGAGAGAAAGTCTGCGTGGCGTAGTTTGAGAGGGCTTTGTCTCGCACGAGTCCTTGTGGGCGGACAATGTCAAACGACAGAAAGCGAGGGCACTGGTTTTTCTACGTTTTTCTTACTTATCGTGTACGGATGAATTTACAGAGAGGATGCCCGGGACAGTAATTGCGCACGCGAGTAAGTCATCATAAGAAAGATAAAAATAATGGATAATAGGGCTCGCGATGAAATAACACTCGGATGGGAAACGGAAGAGTATGAGGAAACTGTTCTTGCGTGAATCTGTCAGTAGACCACGAAATCGAATTGGTAAAAATAAATACTAGAGGCGGAATTTTATGAAATGTCATTTTCTTTCTTTAAATTTTGGAATTATGCCTTTTAGTGTTGAAATTAATTTTATGTTATGACAAAAGAAAATGACTCATTTTTATGTCTTTTTTTGTTTGCATTTTTCGTCGATTTCGACCAATAAGTGTTTTTTTAAACTTTTCCCCTCGACTTACGGTGGGTTAAGCTAACCACTTCAAAAGCATTACATGACGCAGACCTCCACCTGCAGAATCATTGGTGGGATAAGTATGGATAATTCTTAGCGATTAACAAACGTAAATGTCCATACAGCAAAATTAATTTCAAATATATTTTCCACACAATGTTAATAAACCATTAAACAATATAATATGGACACTGAAACACATGGGAAGGCAGTGATATGAAAAGTTTCAAAGACATCCACAGTCAAAGAGAATCTCATTTAAATTGACTGTGAATATTAGTACGTTTCTACCTCTTCAAATCTTTCATCCATCACTAACTCTCGCCAGCTGAGAACGGCTAACCTTCGGACGCGGACGCCATGGCACAGTCCATGGATCTCCCGCCCTTCCACCACGGGCTCGGGAGATTCGGAGTGTGCTGACTAAATCCGAACCACGTGTCCCCTACGTGTCATGTGTAACGTGGGTAGGGATCTACGCCACAAAGAAACAGACACGAGTGGGTATTTACAATTTATTTACAATAAATTATATACAGTAACTAAAACCTCACTCTAAGGCGTTTTTCGGAGCCACCTGCCGCAGTCCCTCTCTCCCAACACGCGCCTTGCGGCCGCGCCTGCGAGTAGCCAGATCGGCCGATTCGCAACTGGGCACCTCATGTGCCTCGGCAGACCATCTGCCCTCAAGTATAAGGCATACTTCACCGTGTCCGAACCTCGAACACCTACTCGTACCTTCAGCACTTCCGCGCCAGACTTGGCCGGACAAGTTTTGCGGTGTTTGCCGCGAGGAAAACAGAATCGATACCCCCGAAGGGTCCTGCGACGCACCTGAATATAGGCCCGAGTCACACGACCTCCTACATCATCGCCCCCCACGCACTCGTCTTGAGTGCCACCGACGCCGCATTTTGTTCTACGAACCAGTCCCCTACCCTCTGGGATTTCCATGCGGGGTGGCCTTTGTTCGGGAGCCTATACTTGGCTCCCTCATCCCCCTACCTTGCAACTCAGGAGCAGGGAGTCAAGTCTATGACTCTACACATGCTGTAACTAGCCGGTGCAGGGGCTCTGGCCGCACATACGTAGGTCTCCGCTGCCTCCCGTAGCTCCACAGGGAACGTCACATGGCGTCGCAGCCCCACGATGTCACCGGCGGCAGGTCAAGTATTGAGGAATGGCACCGCGCAGGTGCAACGCGCCCATGCCTCTAACGCGTGCTTTTACGCCACTCGAACGGGTCAAGAACGAAGGGATTTCCTGGCAATGGTGACGCATGGTGGGCGGCATGACCCAACATGCGTGAGTACATGGGTCATACATACGTCCGCGCAAAACGCAAACCAACGGAACCGAGCTCGCCACTGCACCCGTGCTTTAGCGACCTCGGCCACCGGACCGTTCGATTTATTGAAATTTATTTGCAGAATTTATTTTCTGAGAATTTTTTCCGAAGTTTGACCGTTGCGTCAATTAGACCAAATTCGTATTTCTTCACATAAGAGAATTTGGATTAGATAAATTGGTACTAATGCTAGGCAGCACTGCTAAGGAATGATTAGTTATCAGTGGATAGCAGTAATCTTTTTGACTAGGAACAGATTTATTAGTTTTCGTACATTGCTTTATCATTTCTACGCTATACAAATATCAAAGAAAAAATGTTACAAACATCTAAGGAATGTAGGGATTTGAAGATGATCATGAAGATTTTTAGGCAACTCGTCATGCATTGGTGTCCAGCAGGTACACTAAGTCTATACGACTGTGTCACGACGTAACCTACCAAATACCAGTGTGTAATGAGTTTCCTCCAAAAGAGGAGCAAATGTGTCATGTGTAAGGTGTTTATATGAAATTTTCCAATATATGGTCATTGACAAAATTGATAATCTTACACCGCCCCTTCCCCGTATTGCATAGAAATATTGAACAATGCTTAATGAAGAATTCACCTCAGATGACTCTATTACAACAGAATGAATACAACAGAATGAACAAACACTGAAACTAAAAGGTTTAACAAGGCATTTTTCTTCACTTTTGAAAGCGCCCGAGGTAGAAGATAATGAAAAGATCACATTCTTTAAACGTTTATTAAATAAAAATTGTGGTATTTAATGCTTCCATTACATAAACAACTTTTTATCAATTTCAATTCAGCGAGCTTATTCAATTTAAAATATTGGAATGATTTATCGTAGATAATATCTTGATTACTATTAGTTAAATAAGTGAGAATTATTGATATTTTCCCAAGGAAACTACAGTTATAACAAATTCAATGAGTTTATGCTTTTTCTTTATCAACTGGATGTATTGAATTAATGTTCTTTTCAAAAAATAATTTTGCTCCAGTTTTTTATTGTCCTATTTCAACGGTTGGAAATCATAAATTAATATCGAACATGTGTATTGCGTCCACCGCAGGGACATATCATTACTTTTCCAACAGGGGAGATTCAACTCTCTGGGTATAGACGATGCCCAGATTCTCCCCCTCAATTCCTATCTATTCTCTTTTGTCGGGACGCTCTACGGTGCATAGCCCAGTTCTTGAAAATAGTAATGTTCTTCTATTTCAGTCATATCAGTATATTGCTTTCTGTACAATCCTCAATTCAGACTTCCATCCCAAAGAACCGGTCCAGTTTATGGGACTCGGTCAGCCTTTAGATCGTTTTATGACACATAATTATCTTTCGTTATATTCCTGTAACTTCTTTTCATGGCCCGGTACTTAAAAATAGCGCTTATCACATATTTCGTCAGAGCATTACTTTTGCCCGATCATCGGTTTTATTGGAAATGCGCCATTACAAAACGGAATAAAGTACAGATCCCACACTACCCTTTTATGAATTTGGCTGGCAGTTTTCTGTTCTATTGCTTTCCCCAAGCTAGGATACCAAGATTCAAAATGCAGTTATTAATGTAGTATTTGAACTCATACATTAGACAGTGCATTGCCATTGCAGAATCACGCATTTCATCACACGTCTACCCTCCAAACGAAACTGAATAATCGCGGAAGCCGGCCGACCTTCCTGTGTTTTGTGAGCGTTTTCCGACGTGCAGTGCCCTTCGATCGCGCGTCTGCCAAAGCGGCATGGCAGCGACCTGCGAGCATGCCGGTGGGCGGGGCGGGGCGGGGCGGGGCGGGCGCGAGGAGTGGTCGGGGGGTGCAAGGGGAGGCGGGGTCGCGGGGCGTTTATGGCGGCGTTGAAAGGGCGCGGTGGCGCGTGCGGCACCGAAGCGCGTATGGGCCGTCGCGGCGCCGGCGCTTCCTCTGACCTTCCCGCGCCGCCCCATTCACCGCCATCCGTCCTCCATCCTCGAGCCTGGCCCGCCCTCGGCACCTCCGGGCTGCCTCCGTGCCCACGCGCCACCAGCGGACGGGTGGCAAGTGAGAATGTGAGGACACTCGATACAGTAGCTTCTATTTCTTTTATGTATTTATTTATTTGATTATTTAATTATTCATTCATTCACTTATTTATGTATGTGTTTGTGTGTTTATTTATTAATTAAATCATTTATTTATTTCTGGGAGAGGGCATTTATCCGATTTATTCACTAGGTTCCTGCGGGGGATCCAATATCGGGGGATTAGCAAAAGACGAAGTCCGTAACAAACCACGCACCAAACAAAGGTCAAACATCCATGCGAAGGGAATGACATCACATTCAGGCAGAAGTGATAAGCGAATTAAGACATGTATGCTAGATTTAATTTTCATTAATTTATTACAAAACAGAAAAATACTCAATCTGATTTTGTGGGAAATCAAATATATTCGTGAATTATAACGATTTATTTATTTATTTATTTATTTTATGCCAAAAAACAGTTCAAACTGCGTATGACGAGCTATGGGGAAAAGTGAGTTGTGTGCACATTTTCAAAATTCTGTGATCCCTACACTAAGTCATATACTACCTAAATTTAAAAAAAAACACCCTCCAATGTAATAAAATATATTTTCAAGGATAAATAAGCAATAAATTTTGGCTCTTATCCACGTTGTCCTTCGGAATAATACTTCCTGCCGCGACAACATGGAAACGATAATTTGAATAACTCTATTTCCCACTGCGTTCTAGAAGACGTGCACAGAAAATGAAGTTACATTTATGTCCAGAAGCAACACAAGGGGCCATCTCAGCATTTGCTCAATGGATCAGGGAAACTGGACGAAAAACCTGATCGAGATGGGGGTCATTGACCCGGAAGATGTAGTACAATAGTTGTTACAGGTTGTTTATACTCATTTATACAGTCCAAATGGTAAATAATGCATTATGTCTCATTGTTAAAAATAATGTTACTTTTCTTGTGATGCTCAGTATAGTCTCTAATTGTATAGAAACATTTATGCAGCAGAAACGATTTCACTTGGGATTTAAACTTTTCTATTAAATTTAATCGTTTAATGTCGTCTGGCAAAGTGTAAAATAATGTACATGTATTGTATGTGAATCTTTTGTATTGAGCTGTTGATACTGTCACCTGATAAATATGATTTCTTCGTCGAGTGTTATAGTAATAGACATCGGCATTTTCTGAAAATATATTCCCGCCCTTAAGCAAGTCATTTTTCACAAAAAACACTGATTCGTAAATAAACAGACAAGGTAATGGTAAAATTCCTAGATTAATGAAGAGAGGCTTACAAGAATCACGTGGGTGGGTTTTGGTTATTATTCGTACAATTCGCTTTTGTAATCTAAAAGTCTGGGAGCTATAAGATGTATTTCCCCAGAATATTATGCCATATCTCAGGCGGGAATGAACATTCGCGAAATATATACAACGAGCAGTATGAAGGCTGACTGAATTTGCAAGAATTCTGAACGCGTAGCATAATGAACTTAATTTTGTGTTCAATTCATTTAAATGGACGTTCCATTTAATGTTTGACTGAATTGAGAGACCTACAAATTTTGTTGCCTTAACATCAGTCAATGGTACACCGTTCATTTTCAATGGAGCACAGAATTGTTTATTTGACATGGAAAACTGCATTAAAACCGTTTTCTTTTCGTTTACTATTAATTTGTTATTTCGGAACCAATTTGAAACATCTGATATTTTACTATTTACGGTTTCTTTACTGCAAAGCATGTTCCTATCATCCGCAAAGAGAACTGTTCTTCCGTTTCAAATCGTCGAGGGCATATCGTTTATGTAAAGTAGGAACAGAATAGGGCTTAAAATCGATCCTTGAGGAATTCCACGTGCAATGGGCAAAGAGTCGGAAAGGTGCGTACGTAATGATCCATCATTCCAGTAAGGTATTTCCACTCTTTAAGATCGTTGTTTAAGGTACGAACATAACAAATCTAGAGCAATACCACGGATTCCATATGAAGGTAATTTTGAAAGTAAAATGTCATGATCAATGACGTCAAAAGCTTTTGAGATATCTAAAAATAATCCAATATGTTGCCTCGTTTTGATCCAATGATCAGGCGACATCTTCAAGAAAAGAAAATATGGCTATTTCCGTTGATTTTGATATTCTAAATCCATGTTGGCAATCTGAAAGCGCGTCGTAATTACTGAGAAGAGTTTCCATTCGTACGTCTCTCTAATATTTTTGAATAACTGATAGAAGAGAAATGGGGCGATAATTTTGAATTTCAGTTGTTTTTTTTAAGTGCGGCTTAATTTTAGCTGTTTTGAAAATATCTGGGAACGTTCCGGTGGATAAGGATGCATTAAATATGTGAGTTAACGGGTGTATAATGGCAGGCGGACAGGTGTTTAACAAAGAATCCGGGAATTCATCTAAACCGAACGAATATTTATTTTTTAGTTTACCGATTCTTTTGAGTATTTCATAGGAAGAAGTTTCGGAAACGAACATCGTGTCTAATATTTTAGGTGAACTGTCCGTTTTTGAATTTTGTGGCTGAAGACCCTTAGTGAGATCGGTAGCAATTCTCGAAAAGTATTGGTTAAAGAGGCTAGCCACTTTTGCCGGATCGTTCACATTTATATCGGTATATTTTAAAACAACATTCTCTACAAGGTTTCTAGTTGATTTGGTAGTATTTTTTATTATATTCCACATTGCTTTTGTTTTATTATTTGAGTTCAAAATATCCTGATCGTTTTTCACGATTTTAGCCTGCCTTATGACTTTTCTTAACAATGATTTGTATTTTGTAAAGTAGATAAGAAAATCTTGAGATACTTTATGACGTTTAGGAATGAAAGAAAGAATTCGCTTGTTTTTACAAGATGTTCTAATCCCTTGTGTTATCCAAGAATTGCTTTTCCGTGAAATATTTAATTTTCTTTTTTCAAGAGGAAGGCAAGTATTAAAATGAAATGAAGGAGTTGAAAAAAAAAGAATTATATTTGTCGTTTGTATCAACAGTATTATAAACCGCTTCCAATGACTCCTGCATCAAGTAATCAATGAATAAATCTATTTTACTTTTAGTAAACAATCTAGTCATACGTGTATTATTTATTGGGTCAGTAATCGCCTTTCTTATAATGGTAAGAATTTGTGCATCGTGGCCACTTATCAAGATTCTTATCAAGAAGGGAGTTTCAACATTTGTTCAGTGAATCGATAGATGCCGGATAAGATACACATTTAAAAATTGGAGTTGGGGCTAATTTTCCATGAGTTTATTATATTTGATTATTTTGTTGTATATTTATGAAATCCATTATGAGCTCTTTGTCTCCTCCCCGCAGGCGTTGTGAGTGGGAAGAAACGAATCGCACCCCAAATTGGGTCACAGTCGGGATTGATGGAGATGGATGGGAAAGGAAAGGAATAGAATGGATTGATTGATCGGTCGATGGGATGATTGATTGCGAGTTTAGGGTGCTTCCACTGCAATGCTCTGTTGAACGCGGGAATGGGAAGGTAAAATTCTGCGCGACCAGTTGCCCCGAGACTCACTTAATGCGAACTTGGAAAGTCACCAATGCACACACAAAATCACTTCACAAAGTATTTGCATAACATCCAATCGTCTTCATCAAACACGGCAAAAACGAAAAACACGATGAACTGGGACCATGATCAACAACAACCGTCGCTGAATACGTTTATCTTCCCCTCCACAACAAAAAACCCAACCTACTCTCCCTCTCTCTCCCTCTCTCCCTCTCTCTCTCTCTCTCTCACACACACACACACACAACCAATCTTAATAAATAAGGTCTCTAAAGAAAGATATTTTCACGCATTCTTGGCGAATTGCTCTTTAACTTTAAAAGTATGAATGATTTGTTGCAAAAAACGCATCTAAATATTCATGTCAAATGCATACCGCAATGCTCCGTCAGCGTTGTTGGTATCTAGTTATATAACTCCAAAACGAAACTAGGGCATTAAAACCTAGAATATTGAGCCAAAAGTCTCAAAGAAAAGTTCCTCGCGCCCTAATCTACAGAATGAAATCCTCTTGGACATTCTGTTTCTTTGTTCTGGTTCGGCGCTTCTCGATTCTATTCCATCTGTTCAGAGACGTAAGGAATCTGCACCTATAAGGGAAATTCAACTAATTACTTGTTATTCTATGCGATTGAATTGCACGGGTATATCTCTCTGTTCGGTAATAAAGTTCAATAAGTATAGTTTATATTAACAAGCGTGTAATATACTGTTATGTATAGATACGTTGGTTGGTACAATTACAATGCGACATATAGAACAAGTGACGGAGAATAAGGTCTTCAAGAAAAAGATTTATAATGGGCTTAATATGGAAATGGAAGAATACAGAAGAGGGTGGTGTGTGACATGCAAGAGTTCTCGCACAGGTATGCAAGTATTGTATTAAGACAATTAATTGCCGAAAAAGCATATCGACATTTTTTAATTAAAAAATAGATAGAGTTCGCTTTGAGCTAATGCTCGGTGGCAAAAATGATTACAATTAGAATTAGCACAATTACAAAACTATTACGATTATTTACAAATTGAATTACAATTAGAATTAGAGGTTGATATCCTAGTTCTAATCAATTTTAAGTTATCTCTAACTTGACTTATAGATTATCTAACATTTCACTTCATTTCACAACATTACGCTGCACTGCACTCTATTCCCCTCCTCTCCCCACCACTACACTACACTTATTTATTTATTTTACGTCAAAAAAACAGTTAAAAACTGCGTATGACGTGCTATAGGGAAAAGTGAATTGTGTGCACATTTTCAAAATTCTGTGATCCCTACACTAAGTCATATACTACTTAAATTTTGAATTTTGAAAGGGAGAAAAAAAAACAAAAAAACTCCCATGTAATAAAATCTATTTTCAAGGGTAAATAAGCAATAAATTTTGAATTTTGAAAGGGAGAAAAAAACAACAAAAAAACTCCCATGTAATAAAATCTATTTTCAAGAGAAATAAGCAATAAATTTTGGCTCTTATTACTTCCTGCCGCGACAACATGGAAACGATAATTTGAATAATTGTATTTCCCACTGAATTCTAGAAGACGTGCACAGAAAATGAAGTTACATTTATGTCCAGAAGCAAAACAAGGGGCCATCTCAGCATTTGCTCAATGGATCAGGGAAACTGGACGAAAAACCTGATCGAGATGGGGGTCATTGACCCGGAAGCTGTAGTACAATAGTTGTTACAGGTTGTTTATACTCATTTATACAGTCCAAATGGTAAATAATGCATTATGTCTCATTGTTAAAAATAATGTTACTTTTCTTGTGATGCTCAGTATAGTCTCTAATTGTATAGAAACAGTTATCCAGCAGAAACGATTTCACTTGTGATTTAAACTTTTCTATTGAATTTAATCGTTTAATATCATCTAGCAAAGTGTTGTAAAATAATGTACATGTATTGTATGTGAATTTTTTGTAATGAGCTGTTGATATTGTCACCTGATGAATATGATTTCTACGTCGAGTGTTATAGTAATAGACATCGGCATTTTCTGAAAATATATTCCCGTCCCACTTCACTTCACTTCACTTCACTTCACTTCACTTCACTTCACTTCACTTCACTTCACTTCACTTCACTCTGTAATGTGACCTTTTACTTAGGCTGGGTGTGAAATGTTCATGATTCGGGGCTCTCCCTTTTGAAGATTTTGTAAAAAAATATAACACAAAGTCGTAGTCACAGACCATTTATAATTGGACGTTTCCTTGAGCATTTACCAAGATACAGAATGCCATTCCATAAACACCCATAACAAAAAGAACAAACATTGTACAATATTAAAAAAACAAAAAATAACCCAAGAAAAAACTCAAAAGTTTTCCTCAAATATAAACAAAACTTTGATTTGTTCTGGAGACAATCATCCATTTACTAGTTTTCTTATGACTAAAGCAAGAATTGAACATTAGCACTAATCAAACTTCAAAAAGTAAAGAATGACATGACAGTGATGTAATGTTTAATCAATATTATCAAATTCCTTATTGCACTATCAAACTGGTGTTTAAGCATTAAAAACACAAATTGAATTCTTAATTTTTTAAGTGCAGCATTCATTGCAGGTTAATTTTCTGTTAAATGACCCTTAAAGTACATCTCGCCTTGAGGACAAAAAATGAAGCAAGTGACTGTCTCTTCAGAACACTGATCAGTCTCCGTGTCAACACCACAAAGACATTTAAAATCGAAAATAAACTATAAATGACAAACACATGTTATCACCTCAGAGATCAACATGAACCTATTCTTAAAATTACAAGTGTTTAAATGTTGTGCTGAAATAAATGTAGAAATGTAACACATTCTGGCTCTTATATCATACTAAAGCTTCTACATGATCAGTACAACATGATAAATCATCTAGTCTTGTACACTTTAAGAGAATGATACAAGAAAAGATAGCATAAATATGAATGTCTCATAACATAACGTTCTTAATTTTAATCAATGCATAATTTGCAATACATTAAAGTAACATAATAAATATAATAACATTCTGTAATAACCTTGTTTTGTTCGGAAGAAAATGGTATGCACCACAATTCGTGCAACAAGACTACCCTACCCCGAGCTTTCAAATTGGGAAGGCTGCGCACACTTTGTTGCAGATCACTTGGTCTACGTGTCATTGCACAAGCCAACTCGCTTTGTAAGCTCCAGCATCTGCTTATCAAAAATAAACAATAGCATCTATTGTAGTGGCTATTACATCAGCACTGACATAAGCTTCTTACACTGTCTTGTTTAAACATCTCTATTGAATGTTTATAGTTTCAATTTAACAGAAGCTGTGTCTTTCCAACACATTACATTCTATCAACAGAAGCACTGATCACAATCCATAATGTATAAACAAAATGTACAGTACAAATACCTCTTTTCTCAAGATAATCTCACTCCACGACGTCTGACGAACGACAAAAGTCTCTCGCCTCCCTCCTACCCCCGTAACGTCTGTTGGGACGGTAGGGAGACCTCTCCTACCTCCTCTACACCCCTCTAGCTAGAAAAGCTGGAGTCGTCAGCGGCGACGGCGGCGAATTCGTAAGTCGAATATTTGAATGGTCACAGTAAGGGACATGACCATATTAATATTAATAATAATAACGATACTAATGTAAGCAATAATAACTTAAAAATTACATCAAAGTCAATAACAGTGTTAATAATTATATGAATAATAATAATAATAATAATAATAATAATAATAATAATAATAATAATAATAATAATAATAATAACGATGAAAGTCTCAGTATTATTAATAACGATCTAGATGGAATTTAGCATATATTTAAATTTGATATTAGACGGAAGAGCCTCTAGTGCTTTCGCAAGTAGTTCGTTCCAATCTGCTCTAGTGCGATTCACAAAGGAGAACTTGCCTATATCAGTTTCCAAGGATGGTCTCCTCTTCTTTTATAATCTGTTTCTGTAATCTTTTACTGATGTGTGCCAATGCTGTGTCACCTTTGTATGTCTTGTACATTACGCATAAACGCGCCGGTCCCCTTCTATTTGATAAGGGTTCCCATTCATCTCGTCCATCTACAACGAGCCCATAATTTACAAACTTTCCGCCCCGTTTGTGAATTTCATCTGACGCCTCGATTTGCCCCTTTCTGTACGGGTCCCAGCATGCCGCTCCGTATTCTAATATAAGACGAACAAGTGTAGTATATGCTAAGGATCGTACATTAGAACTACTTTTTTTTTTTTTTTTTTTTTTTTTTTTTTTTTTTTTTTTTTTTTTGAATACGCATTACAAAGTGCAGCGCCCTCCATGATTTTTTGACCGTATTTATAACCGTATTATATAAAAATGTTACAACATGAATGGTTTTGTTCATCCGCTCAACTTCTGCAACTATCCGAATGCATAATGATCAATTTTAGCCAGTTTTTTACGTTGAAGACGTCTACAACCCCTTTTACTGATTCATTTCGAAATCCTCACAATTAGATAATCCGGCAGTATTACGGTCCTAATTATTCCAGATTTTTTACTTTTTTTCCTGTGTTTCGAGTTTTTATTCGTATGAAGATTTTAAATAGTTGATATGTATTGAAAAAATCAACTCTGGTCTCTCTAATAACAATTTTCCCCTTAATATAAGTACTATTGATATAAACTTACAGCGTAAATTGTCTATTATTGAAATATTTAAACATTTTTACACAATATTGGGTGTCTATCCAAAGGAGAAATATGATGCATCCAAATGTAACATAAAGAAAAAAATAGGTAATAGTGAAACATAATTTCTGCTTGTTGACGATAAAGCTAGTCTATTCACCTATTATTCTTATAAGACGGGGAAAATTGGAAGGTTCTAGTCAAAATTCTCCAAGATCTCGTTAGGAATTTTCAAAAGTTGCGAGGAAAACTAACAGCTAGAGTAACAGGAAGGTTTTGCTATTGTATCACCATCACAGAATTAGTAGGTCGCATTGTTTCTGTGAATTCTGCCACTCCATCTGTGCTTTTACAAATTGCTGTGAGAATGGTAGAACAATGGTAGCACGGCTCGCTTAGCGCAGGGTAAACAAAATGAATAATGACTTAACAGTGACACAAAGACGGTGTATTTCCACAACATACAAATGAATCACGTTATCTGATTAGTCGGATTTATCGTCAAATAACCAAGTATTATGTTGGTCGTTATATTCCGTAAGTTAGAATTGTTTTGATTTCCTCCTTTCATTTATAATGTGAAACGAAAAATAGCGTTTAAAGAAAATTGTGGCGTCATTGCCGCAGCAATGAATAACAGACGTGAAACAGTGTGATATTGATATTTATTATAGATATCCTCCGACACCCGAATCTACTATTTACAATATCTACAGCCTATTTCTAAGAGGAACTTCACCTGGTCACCACAACCGCTTGCCAGATAAGATTTACTCCCGCGGTGTGATGCACCCTTCTCTCTAAATCACGACGAATTCACGCCGGCTCCAGACCCTTTGCCCCCGTAGCCTACCCGACGTGCCACGCGCCGCGCACCCTCACACGACATCCCACGCAGAGCTCGAGAATCAGAAGAACGAGATAGCAAACTTGTGCAGTTTTGTGAACGCACGTAAGGTGCAATGTACGTTCACGCCACCGCGGTGCGGCCATTCCTACCCTTACGGGCATCTATGGCCAATCCTGTAACATGAAAAGAAAAAACAGATCAGTTAGATTTTAGCCAACTGGCGCGCGCATTGCGTGTGCTGAAATTATATTTCAAGTCTCATTTCGCTGTTTCAGATTTCTCTTACTCCAGGAGTTGTTTCGGTCGCTTATACTTCGCCCGCTGATCGGGTTCGTATGAAGCGACCTCGGAAATGAGAGTGTTTTCCGAGTCAGTGGCTTTTTTGAAAAATTTTGTACTAATGCTTTTAAAGTGCTCTTTTAGCAGTGGCATTGAAACATCGCGATGCAAGTTTTTAATTAAAGTATATTTAGGGGCGCAGAGGGCGGCCCTAAGGCATTCATTTTGAATCAGAAGAAAGAGTCGTGTGCGAGCGCACTTTTATACCCTCTGGGCCGGCTGACGGAACTGCGTCATCTCGCCGCTTCCGCCAGCCGCGTTTACCCGACAGCCGAACTTCGGGGTTCACACATCTGGCCCCGTGGCAACGCAACGTCACGGCAGCCCTGGGCTTTCCTGCCCTTCGCCCTATGCGAGAGCCGGGTTTCCCGTCCCGATATAGCCTCCCTTTGTTCAGGGAGGCGTCCCTTGCATGCTGCCCGCTGCCGCAGCCTACTTCCTTGTGCATGAAATGCACGTAGTGCACGTATGCACGTATATTTACTGTATGTGGCAACTGTATGACGCCACAATATTAATCCGTGCGACTGCTGACTTAAATTGTCTGCGGCACTTTTTGGATTTTTAAATAGAAACTCATAAGGTGTACGTAATCGTGTAACTGTGAATTAAGACTGCTCACCTTACCCTACAGGAGCAATAATATTCTTTCACGAGCAATAATATTCTTAAGATAAATTGCTCTGAAATTAGGCCAGCGTGGTGCTTGTAATCATCATACATTGATTTGAGTGTCAACGCCATCCAGTTTTAATTTCGACGTCGCTTTTTTAGTAAAATATTATAACTACACTACATCTGTAGTAGTGTCTTTCTTAAAATACACATTAACTTAAGTGCCAATTTTATTTGATTTTATAAAAACAATAATTTAAGTAGCACTTAATCACGCAAGTCGGCATGCTGTTTAATTAACAATAATTTCCATACAGTTCAATGAACATTGTTTTTAAGTTTAGTGAACGTTAGTGGACAAACGTTTTGTAACAGTTACAAGCTTGACCATTTCCCGAGAAAGATGAGAATGTCTTCCTCGTTACGGAGGAATCACCACACAGACGGTCAAACAGAAGATCATTTGTAGAAAGAAGCCAAAGCTATCAGGTAGCTTTCGTTACGCAATGAACAAAGGAGTGGTTTAAAGTAGTTCTTTGCGAAGTGGACAGTGTCGCCGAATCTCATTAACCCGGAGTTTTTGAGCGATGTGGCGGTGTCTGTGTTCCATTTCCGATTTTTTTCTGGTTTACTATAAAATTTACTCCGCGTGATTGGGGGAAAACGTTATATAGAAAAAAAATGCAAAATTATCTTAGGGAGTCAAAGAATTAATAATTTAAAAAGAATTAAAAATCATTGTTGTTGGTTATGTAGAACGGAAGATTTCTATACTAACCAGAATATATCGCGATCACAAGACATACACGATACGACTACTCGTACACGACACGATACGATACTCGTACACGATAAAACTACGTGATTGTAACGTATAACTCTGGTGAAGTACAAGGTTTTGAACGGTTTGCGAAGTGTAAAACTTTATGAAACAACCTCGTGACCGGTGTGTATGGAGTGTAAGGTTACTTACGCATGTTTCGTCTTAAATGGAAGTTCCGAACTCTGAGACAAAATATTCCGCTAACGCTAAATTCCTATATCTTCTTGATTCGTATTTGTTCGACTGCTACCCATCATGATGTTATATCATGGGAATATTGTGTTAGAAACACACTCTGCAGCCAAAGTTGGAATCAAATTTCATTTGTGTTGTTTACGTGACTTGTATCGTGTCCGATACAAAGTGACGTGATTACACTCGCTAATTGTAGTAGAGTAGCGCTTTCCAATAAAACTCTAACGATGGAGGTCGCACAAGCCCTGGGTCTCAAAAGTGGGGTAGTATGGTATACAATATAGTGCTTCACGCTGTGCAAAGACATTTTTTCGGCGAGAGAGTGAAGACTACGAGTGGAAGAGAAGACTGGCAAAACCAATTAGCATATCAGAGTAGCCGAGTGAGTGCGGTAATCTAATTTCAACGCAACTTCATTAATGTCTTTCAGAGAAGTTGGTTTTCCTGCTTGACAATTGAACGGTAATCGTGCTTGGATATGAATAACGGTTTACCTATTTGTGAACAAAGTAATTCTCTACTAAAGATGTACCATATTAACCACTGTACTTCATGCATTCGAAATTCGCCTACATTAGAGACAAGTGTTTCTCCAAGGAAAATAATAGAAATTACTCCTGAAGTTACTAAATATCAAAGTGCTAAAATTATGCGAGAAAGCTAATTTATTTTGAAAAATCTAACAAATGTATTTTTTATAAAAAAAAACGAAGTGTATTCAAGTGTAATTTAATATTTTCGTAACTAATTGCAGTATAGTTACGAAATTTACTGTAATAGCCTCTGTTATTTCTAATTGTGTGTAATATTGCACAAGTGTACTAATTGTGATACATATAAATACAAAATTGTTAATTATAGAGTGGCTCGTGACTTCGGATGTTGATGGGATTTTAAATAAATTTTATAAAAGTATTTCCAAATTCCACTCGCCCAAGAATGTTGTGGACCTGCAGTTACACCAATTTCTGTCATCCTTATTAGAAACTGATCCATTGGTGTAAAATAATCAAGGAAATGATTTAAGAGCTAAAATAACCTAATTATTTCCATGATAGTATTTATAAATTATTAAGGACCAGTTAATAACGGAATACGTTTCTTTCCTGTTATAAATCATAATTGTTAGAGACAGTGTCGAATTAGAGACAAGACTAACTTGAGCCTTCTTTTTAGATAAAAAAGCTGTAGTTTTAGTTCAATGTGTTGAGAATTTCCCCAACAAAGCTATACTTATTGTTTTGGGTCAAATATTGAAAGTGTTTCTTTTATTTATTTGCCAATTTTAAAATTTAATGAACTAGTGAGATTCCCCGAGGAAAAAATAATCAACCTTCTTCTTAGATATTCCGCATTTATTGATCACGAATGATGGTGAAAATGATCTTATTTGCTGTAAAATCACTTGAATAAACGCATAGCTCTTAATTCCCATGGGTAGAATTTATCAATCAAGATAGTGTAGTAACCGATCATGAATGGGCTTTAGAGATTTAGTTGTGTGGCGACTGGTCATGAATGAATTTTTTGAGTCAGTACCTCTTGCGAAGCGATGAAGTTTCTTTGGATCTTGTTAAGCCAGGGACCTTGGGCCGCTCGAAGTGCGAGTATTTCCGCATCCGGATTTCCTCACACATTTTGACTAGCATTACCGGGGAGATTAATCCCTGTGGAAACGGGCAAATGAAAGCCAAAAAAAGAATTATCTTAATGAGATTTAAGTACAGGATTGAAA
Source organism: Teleogryllus occipitalis (assembly GCA_011170035.1). Classification (NCBI taxonomy): domain Eukaryota; kingdom Metazoa; phylum Arthropoda; class Insecta; order Orthoptera; family Gryllidae; genus Teleogryllus; species Teleogryllus occipitalis. The sequence goes on along the minus strand of BLKR01001298.1, from coordinate 271,523 downwards.
AATAATCGCTCGTCAGTAAGGTTTTAATGACGAGTTACACTCCTCAAAGATCAGAAGTTTCATCAGAAGTAGATAATTAAAAATCATCAACAGTCGAATAGAGCCATTAGCACAACGTTTGCTCAACTCCGCCTAAGAGCGAAAGCTATCAAGGAGCCTTGCCACTTAATCAACATCGGCGCCCAAGGGAAGCCCTTCTTTGCGAGTGGACAAAGTGCCCCCGAATCTCGTTAACCCTGGGACCTTGGGCGGTCTTGTAGCGGTTTCCGCGTCCAAGGCAGCGAGCGGGGCGGCGGCGGCGGCGGCGGCGGCGGCGGCGGCGGCGGCGGCGGCAGCAGCCAAGCGTCACGCAGAGGGTTCACAGCCCGGGCGCGGTCGTGGCCGCAGCAGCTGCTGCTGCTTCTGCTACGTCAGCTGCCATCACAGCAGCAGCCTGCTGCGACGGCGGTGGCGGCGGATGACGAGGAGGAGGAGGAGGAGAGGGGGCAACGGCGGTGCCTGTGGCGGTGGCGTTGGCGGTGGCATTGGCGTTGGCGTTGGCGATGGCGGTGGCGTTGGCGTTGGCGTTGGCGTTGGCGTTGGCGTTGGCGTTGGCGTTGGCGTTGGCGTTGGCGTTGGCCTTGGCGTTGGCGTTGGCGTTGGCGTTGGCGTTGGCGTTGGCGTTGGCGTTGGCGTTGGCGTTGGCGTTGGCGTTGGCGTTGGCGTTGGCGTTGGCGTTGGCGTTGGCGTTGGCGTTGGCGTTGGCGTTGGCGTTGGCGTTGGCGTTGGCGTTGGGGTTGGCGTTGGCGTTGGCGTTGGCGTTGGCGTTGGCGTTGGCGTTGGCGTTGGCGTTGGCGTTGGCGTTGGCGTTGGCGTTGGCGTTGGCGTTGGCGTTGGCGTTGGCGTTGGCGTTGGCGTTGGCGTTGGCGTTGGCGTTGGCGGTGGCGTTGGCGTTGGCGTTGGCGTTGGCGTTGGCGTTGGCGTTGGCGTTGGCGTTGGCGTTGGCGTTGGCGTTGGCGTTGGCGGTGGCGTTGGCGGTGGCGGTGGCGGTGGCGGTGGCGGTGGCGGTGGCGGTGGCGGTGGCGGTGGCGGTGGCGTTGGCGATGGCGTTGGAGGTGGCGGTGGCGGTGTCGTTGGCGGTGGCGGAGGCGTTGGTGGTAGCGTTGACGGTGGCCGTGACGGTGGCGGTGGCGGTGGCGGTGGCGTTGGCGTTGGCGGGGGCGATGGCAATGGTGAGGGAGGTGGAGGAACGGCGAAGGCAGCGTTGGAGGCGGCGGCGGCGGTGGCGTCTGTGCGCCGCCTCACGGCGCTTCTCACAGCTGATTGGCGCCGCCCCCCTCCGCGCCGCGCCGCGCCGCGTCGCCGCCGGCGTGGCCCCTGGCGACCGCGACCGCGCCGGCGTCCGCGCCCGCGCGCCGGAGTGCGGCGAGGCGCGGCCGCCATTGTTGGCGGCCACCCCGACAAAAGACGGCAGCGTGGCGTCATGCAGCACTGCCTCCTCCTCCTCCTCCTCCGGCGGCCCCTTCCTCCGCGTTCCCCCGCAGGCGTTTCGATCGAAAAGTGACACCGCGACTGCGGATTGCGCCGGGCGGGCGCTCGCCGCGCGCCGCCGGATGCGATTCGCCAGCGGACAGGTGCGCCGTTAGGGTGACGCGCTGACTGCCGCGGAAGCGGGGAGGGGCGGGGGAGGGGCGGGAACGTTCCCCTCCCCGCGCCGCGGCCGTGGCGATGCAAAAGCGACTTCGGTGGCAGGGCGTGGGAGAGCGTCCGAGTACGCAGAGCCGTAGGCTGCGGGGGTGGGTCCCGAGTTGGACGTGGGTATTTTAGCTGCGTGTTTGTGGCGTGGTTGGCATCTCGTACCGACTCATTCACTCCTGAATGAACATCGCATTCACATCCGTACATCCTTCATCAATGGCACAATCGAGATTTAGCTTTGAGGGAGCTGTAAGTGTAGTGTCCGGCCAAATGTCTTGTCAAAGCAATTTGTAATTTAGAAATTTATAGTTATTTATAGCGTAAACAACTCATGGAGTGATATGCCTTACTTTCGAAGCTGTATTTTCGCTTGTTAAAGTTCTTGTTCATAATATAGCTTGACATTATCCAAAACCTAAAAATGTTCAAGAAAAATACAACTTGAAACCTTTAATTCAAGTTATGAACTTAAAAAATTAATACAAATAATTTTTTTTAAAACTACCTTAATTTTCTCTCGGCAGTAGTTATATTCAACCGTGAAGTAGATATCTATAGTATGCCCACTTAAAGTACAATAAATTCAGTGGGGCATTGATCCTCATTACATTAATTGTACAGCAATAAAATTGTAGAATCTACTATAGAATACGCTAAGGATAGAGAACGGTTTTCTTTTTGCAATTTATAGGAAACCAACGACATAAATCCCCTTGTTTGCTACTGCTGGGTAGGGAATTACTGCCTACTCTCTGTATCAAACAGATGTATAACATACAGAGCAAATAACTGAAAGTTCTGCAATAGCTTCAATTTCAAAAGTCGAAGTTTCGAGTGGATAACAAAGCCCTATCTCCTATCTCAAGTGAGAAAAAAAATTACTCGGAGAATAAATGAGACGTTTTTCAACCTTGTATTACATATCTACAGATTCAGCTGTTCTGGGGTTCCCTATTCCGAAACATACGTTGTCAAGTAGACCAATAACTCAAAATTTTGTGAAGTTGAATTGAAAGAATGGAGACAGAAATTATGTTCCACGATAAAAGTAATGTACTCTTTACTTTCTCTCATATGCTTTGTCAATCGGCTCAATTTTCATATTATTTTCTCAACAGAATACAAGTTATAAAAGAGTAATGAAAATCAATAATATCGCAGTAGATAACTGTTTTGTTGATTAGCGACTTAATTTTGTTTTCTTCCTGTAAGTCATCAGTTGTATTGAAAACATTTGATGTTAAATAAAATAAGTTATAACTGACTGAAGATTTTGATCCACTGTGACATGCTTCAACGGCAGCGTTCTAATTGCATCTGCAGCGTCGCTGCCAGGGAGATTCTAGTGTTCGCGTCTCGACGGTGCCGGATTTTCGCCATTACCTACGTGGCTGGGAACATTTCAAGCACTGGCTGGGGGATAATTCTAGCATGTCTTAACAAACGGCCCATGGGCCGCGCGCGATCTTTCCTTCCTTCCTTACCCTTCTCCTGTCCTTTCCCCTTACACACATACATACACTTTCACTTACAAGCATTACACTACAACACATGTCTGGAGATCAGACCACGTATCCCCGTAGGGGCGGTGCACCACTGGGAAAGATATCAAAATCAAGCCGGATCTCACCTGTCGACAAGAACACCGTCCCTTCTCAGCTAAAACATGCACTTCACGGGCTCAGTGACCGAAGTAGTTACGTGCCTGCAAGCATTAAATACTCACTTCTCACTCACTGAAGAGACGCTTTAATTTTATTTTGATTTATTTCCGTCAAAAAAACCAGTAAACACTGTATGTGACGTATGAGGGAGTAACCACGCCCCCCCGTCGCTCCGAGAGACGGGCCCCGCCTTCCATGTATTTTCGTGTACGGTATCCAATCATTTATTTCGTCTTCATTGTGAATGTCGTTGTTTTCAAGCTTGCAACATAGATCGCGCAGCGCCACGCCCCAACGCGTGCTCCTTGAGCTGAATTCCGACGAGCGGCGCCCGTCGGAAACGATTTGCCAGTCGGCAACTGCCCGTTAGGAGGACGTACTGCTGCCGCTTCCCTTTGCGAATTCCACCTTTGTTTCGTCAAGGGTCTACTTAAATTTTCGTCTGAAAAAATGATTGATATTTAATGAAATTCTATTTGCGATTTGTCTATTTCCAACCTCACGGTAGCTCAAGTACAATGACCATGATATGCGTTTGAATGTCAGTTGAGTGACCAGAGGTTTGTACTTCCTTGCACTTAGTTCGTAAGAAGAGAAAGTTATGTAATCGTGGTCCAAAACACGGCGAATTTTCGGCAGAAAAACTCTTAGTGCGCGGCCCTGGTAATGAAATAGTGGATAAATCCTATTGCTATATATGATAAATTACTTCCTCCAACACGCAGTGTAGCCAGACACAGGAAAGCGATTGACGGAAAAACGTTTGTCCGTCAGTTCGTCTGTCCGTCTGCCGACTGCTGTCTGTCTGTGGTCAACGCTAGCGCCTAAAACCAGTCAGTTGATTTTCTCCAAAATGTATATTCTCCGATCTATCAAAAGGAGGCTTTGGGATTTTCAAAAGGGTTGGTTTTTCAGAGTACTTTACATGCCTTAAAAACATTTTCACAATTTTCTCAAAAATTGCTCCAAATTTTGTTATTAAACTTTGTCCTCCGATAGCGTAAAAGACGCTAGTGTAGCGTTTTTAGCTTAAAATACATTTTTTGACGAAAATAAGAATTTTCTGTTCAAATTAGGCTTTTTGATAATATAATGCTTTTTGCTCCAAGCAATAATATTTGGTTAGACGTATGATTTTAAAATTCATTCTGTAACCCATGCTTTTATTTTAATATTTTCCTACTACCAGACATTTTATTTTTAGTTTTATTTGAATATCAGTTTTCTCAAATTAAATGTATGTACAGTTGTTTTTGCGTGCAGTAAAATAATTCTCAGACTTGTATTTATTTTTAACGATAATGATTTATTTTCATTATTTTAGAAATTATTGTGGCACTAACAATAAGAGAGACTATAAAATTCTAAAAATGTCGGTAGAATGGTTACGAAACATGTAGAAGTGATAGATTTTTAAATAGTAAGCCTTAAACCATAAAATAAATCACATTAAATCAGAAGTAAATAAAGCTGCTGTAATAATAATAATAATAATAATAATAATAATAATAATAATAATAATAATAATAATAATAATAATAATAATAATAATAATAATAATTCGACTTGATACTTGTAGAATAAATGAATAAAAAACGTTAGGAATAAACAATTCAATACATTAAACATTATCCGTTAACACCATGTATAGGTAGAATTCAAAGAAAGATATTTCACCCTTACTCTTCTTGAAGATATTCGTTACTGGTTGTTGTAGATTTTAAATATAAAACCAGTTTTGACGCCTAATACATCTCTAATCTGTTGCATAATATTATTAAATTTATTTATACTATTACTCCGCAGGCTTTTCTAATATTCATCAATTGAAACTTTGACTCGTTTTTTTTAAATTACCGTTATTTTTTGCTATTCTCTATGCCCTCTAAATAATACAATTCACCGCCCACTACAAGCTTGTCCAACTCGGCTTTAAAGGAAGCTGGCGCCCGCAGCCAAGCGTTCTGTGATGTCGTCTAGCCGAACAAACCAAGTGCACTTCTTGTTTTTGCTTTCTCGTTGGGAGATAAGGAAGGAAGAAAAGGGCAAAAACTTGTCTCAGAGGTATCGCGACAAGTTTGAGATTCGGTCAACATATCGATGCGAACAGAATTTCTATGTAATGAAAATAATAAAAAAGAAAGAATGAACCCAACTTCAGTACCCCATTTCCAGGCTTCAATGCTTCGCACCAGCACAAGAACTGACACAGTTAAAAAAACGTGTCGACTCACACGCCCGAATTATGCACGGAGCGGACAGACCGGTCGCTACGGGCCTGTCGTAGTTGGAAAGCCCCCACAAAAATCAAAAATCGAAAACGAAATCAAAACTAGCGGTATTAAAAATGACACAGATATCCTAGTAGCTAAGACATCTTTATTTTAGATCGGGGTTTTCTTTTCGGTTTGGTCCCACCCCATTTTCGGCTGGGTAGATATACTGTGGCTCCCCATGGTAAACTACAGGACCTCTGAGGAAAAATTCGTCAAGTGTAAAATCTACAACAAATCGATCAAATGATGGATTTCAAGCAAGTCGATCAAGTGAAGGATCTCCGGACGTGTCGATAAAGTGGGGGATGTCCGCGCAAGTCGTTAAGTAGAGGATGTCTAGTAAGTCGATCAAGTTGATCAAGTAGAGTACGTCAGCACCAATTCGATCAAAATAATATCTCAAGCAAATCGAACAAATTGAGAACCTTGCACAAGTCGATCAGGTACAAGATCATCATACTCAACTTGAAGAGGATCTCAAAATTACAGTCAAGTGCAGTCAAGAAACCGAACTAGATCTAGAGGATCTGCGCGCGATTGTTGGTGAAATGCTTCGGCGTTCGCCTGGTATCGATCTGAGAACCCGCAGAAAAGATCAGAGCAGAGCAGTCGAACGCTAGAATTCTCTTCCAGTCAGTGGATGAATCTGATCTAGCTATCGAAAATCCGTCACCATCGGAAGACGCTGAAGGAACAGTGGCAATGCTGACTCACAGGTAAACTCAGCTGGCAAGCAGTTCAGTTCGAACAGCCTGGCCTATAATCTTTACCCGTCAGCCCGACAAAAATCGCTTTTCAATTGTTCTCCGGTATTCCAACCTGGCCACCGGCAGAGATGGGTCAGGGCGTCACTGCAGTGCCTCTGACAGTGCAGGATTTTTGACGTTAGCTTGAAAGCTAGGTCGACTTCTGTCGCTGACTGGGGGAGAATTTTAGAGGCCAGCTGCTCTGATCCGTAATTTTCCGTGGTTCCTCCGAGTAAAACCAGGCGAATGCGAGAGCAGTACGCTAACAAACGGGCCACGGACTGCGTGCGATCTTTCTTTCTTCTTCTTTGTCCTATCCTCACCCTTTACTTACACAAACTTACACTAAAAAGCACTATACTATCACACATGCCGGGAAATCGGTCGGGAACGCACAGCATGTCCCAGCTGGGGCGGTGCCCCACTGGTGGGAGATATCTGGTTCGGGAAAACCCCGCTAGTTGACGGTAGATCACCGCCGGAACGCACCTTCTAGCGGGGAAAAGATCGCCGCCACTTCCCTAGGAAGAACATGCACTACTTACGGGACTAATGACCATAGCAGATGTTCCTCCCGAAATCACTAATCATTCAATCAACCCAAGCTAGTTACGCCAAATAAAATGCCTTGGCGACTACGTAAACAAATTTCTTTCGATAATCTTAAGCGGATCTATTATTTAAACGAGATTTGATCGTCAAATAAGTTCTTTGTTAAAACTAGTTTTTTGTTAAAATAAGACCTTTGGTTTGTTTTTGGTAATTTTTTCATAAAATAAAATTTTCTGGTTTAAATAAAATGTTGGGTTAAAAACTTTGTGGGGTTAAACAATTTTTCGTTAAAATAAGCTTTTTGGTTAAATTCCACTCTTTTTGTTAATTTTTTAAATCAAGTTTTGTGGTTAAAATCCGTTTTGGGGAAGGTTAAAATAATTTTGATGTTGAATTAAGAAATTTTTCCAAAGTAAAATTTTTGTTAAAATCTGTTTCTTTTAAAAATGTTTTGGGTTAAGATAATGATTGTTAATTGAAATACATTTAGGTTTATTTATTTAACATCAAAAACAGTTAAAGACAGTGTATGTTGTACTATGGAGAGAGGTGCATAGTTAGTTGAGTTCTGAGATCCCTTCCCTAACTCCTACTTATTAAGTTGAATTATGAATAACGTTACTAAAGAGCAATTTTGGCAACAATAGATAATCAAATATTAACTCCAGTGAAATACAAAACTCTTTGCAAAGGCAATCCGCCACAATTTTGGCTATTATCCTTTATCGTGTCCTTCGTCCCCTGGGCTCTACGGGCAGGAATCTCGCTCTAATCCGTGCAGAGTCCATCTCTGCCTTCGCCCTGAGGAAGGCCGCTGCATGACGGCTGAAGTGTTGGCATCTGTGCCTAGGACGCGGCGTCTCCTGAACAGCCAAGTAGAAATGAACTCCAATCGCGGTAGCCTACGCTTTCATGGACATTTTTCACTTGGCGGGAAGATGCATCGTTCATTCAATTTCTGCACGCATTCGAAATTAGTAATATAATTAAAGGAAACGGTTAATTGTTAATGAAATTAGTAATATAACTAATTAAAATCCTTTGGTTGTGATACAATTAATATGATAAATATTTTAGTAATTTGAGTAAAAAAAGAATTATGGCTTGGGGAGGAGTATTCTCTCTTATCTCCCTCACTACTTCCTTTAAATCCGCTGCTACCTGAGAGTTCGGAGACTTGACGTTTTCACATTTACGTTAAAGAGGTTTCAGAACAATGGCGTTTTGTGGAGTTTCTAAGAGCATACATTGCTATTCCTCATCATCATTACTCGTGAAATAATTGTCCCACTATAATAATCTCGTCCAATTCACTTACCGACATACGTTTGTGGACCTACAGCAATTCCGTGCCGAATTCTGATTGTATCACCAAGTTATATGGAGAGGGGTTGTCTTCACGTTAATGTTCACGGTGGTTTTGGATGGAACGATCATATTTATATTAGAGCTCCGTGGTTATGTTTACACGACTACGTCAATGTCGTCTGTCATATGTTTATGTCTTTACGTCTACGTCAACGTCGTGTACGTTGTTTCCATTGTCAATGTGCATCATTTAACCGGAAGTGAAGTTGGAAGAGTCGAAGTAGTATTTAGAGTAGCGTCAGCTTGTTTCGGCTCGTTGGTTCCAACACTGGCCTCCTGTCAGCGCTTCAACCCACCTCCAGAAGTGAGCCTGGAAGCGGCCTGCATTGTCCGCTAGACAACGGAAGGAGTCGAAAGCCGATTTGAAGAAACAAAGCACCGGCAAGTCGCCCTAACGGAGCTCCTGTCGACTGGCAAATCGCATCCGGCGAACCGGCGCCACGGCCACTAGTGCTGCACACTCCGCCCAGGAGCATTTTCATAAACAGGTTTCATTGATTGATTGATTAGTGATTGAGGGCGCTTCAACTGCTAAGAACATTAGTCGTTAAGTGTAGTGTAAGTTTTATCGCCAGAGGTGGCGGTGTTCTGCCCCCACTGGATGGTGAGATCTAGCGCCGACCTACACATCGGCTTGCCGGTATTTTCTCCATTCAGGTATCTCCCGCCAGCGTGACACCGCCTCAGCCAAGACAAGCTCTAAGTTCATGACCGGTCTCCCCACAAGTGTGGTAGTGTGGTCTGTGTAAGTAACGGAAGAAGATAGGACAAGGAAGAGGAAGGAAAGATCGTGCGCAGTCCTTTGCCCTTATGTTCGGGTACTGCTCCGTTATTCTCTTTGTGTTGATCGGAGAAACCACGGAAATTTACCGATCAGAGTTATCTAGACTAGAATTCTCCTCCAGACAACGGCTGAATTCGACCCAGTGGTCTAACTTGTGCCGATAATCCTGCCGCCGTCGTTACTCGAACCCAAGGACCTATCGAACAGAAGCACTGCAGTGACATCAGGTGATGCCCTGATCCACTTTTGTCGTAAATGCGAAATGAAATGCACGTTGTAAAACCAATAGTCTTCCGATCCTGAGAGTCTCAATAGTTGTACACGGTGCCGATTCATTTCCTAACAACTTACAGGTGACACGACGGTGATAGAAAAAACCGTCCTGGTGACTCGTATTTAGTAGTAGATCTGCATTTAACTTCACAGGATATTGTGAGATTCAATATTGTTACCGTCATTTTTCTGATGTCGAGTGACATTTTGGTCTGTACTATGTAATATTGAGGGAAAATTCGCAATTGCACTTTTTAACATTTAAAATAATGCTTAGAAACTCAGCCTCGTAAGTGATCAAACACAAAAAACGTCTATTTTAGTACAAGAAATTATTAAATCCTGTTCTATGGCTAATATTAAACCAAAGTTATTCGGGCATTATATTTGTGCAAATTAAACGTTTGAATAATACATTATTTTCACAATTTGTTATCTTTTTATTCTGGTTTGGTGCATATTTTACTCCATATTTTAAACACTTTAGTCCATATGTATGTAAGTACACATTTAGGTACATTTTAGTCCATTTAAATCTAATAATTACATTACGTATTATATGCGGCATTACTTTATATGATGTCGTGTATGGCATTCTACATTCAAAGAAAATACATGTCAATTGAAGAAGAAAATACGACTTACACGACTTTATCAAATACTATTTTCCCCTCTTGAAAAAATTCCATATTGCGTCTCAGAAATATGACGAGAAAGTGTATCTGCCTACGGACAACAAATTTGGAAATGTCACTTGGGATCATTTCATAGAATTCAACAGAAAAGTGTAAGTGTATAGTGATTTATTCAATTCAATTCTATTAGTGGTTTGCTTACAAGATTATCCTATTACAAATTGCTATGAGTAATTGCAGCTAATCATAAACAAGATACATTACAAATTACTGATGATAAATGTTCTGATAGAACAGTGCTGTAATCAATAGGTTTCTGTTATTACTAATTATTTTACAATTTTTAAACGTTTGTTGATTAATTTGTTACGAAACAGTTAATATGAACTAAACGCACAAGCAACATAAAATATAAAAAATGACAATAACACAAAATACAATTGTACAAATACATTAACTTAAAAACAATAAAAATAAGGGAACAAATACAAATAATTCAATACAATAACACAAGATACAAAATAATTATGACAACAAAACATACAAGGATACACAAATCAACCTGTACCAAGTGAGGCTTCACGCATTACAGATAGTACAAGGTACTAGTAATTCAATCATTAGTGTGCTCACAGAATGTAGCTTCAACTATACATTTATAACAAATGCCTGTAATTTCAGAATGGATGAAATAAACATGTACAGAGTTTTAGATATTTAAGAGTTTAGCTCAATCAAACAATTTGCACATAATAATACATCATTGTGGTAATGGCCTCTAAGCCCATCGTAAATTGGACAGTCTCATAAAATAAGTTGAAGGTTTTCACACTGACGAAAAAAAAACAACTTAAACTTAAACATATTTTATGTGACTGTAGATTTTAAATTCAAGAGTTCCACTCGATGACTGAATCGATTGGAACAAATACTGAATAATTGAAATTCATGAAAATACTGAAGAAAACGTTGAAATCTTGAAGTATATATTTATTATTTCAAAAGCGAATATTGCTGTTTACACCTCTTCTCTAAAATATATTAATATTTTTCATACATTTGACAATTTTAATTTACCAATGTGATTTTAATCATTCGTGGAGTTGCGTTTATACTATTTCGTTTTAGAATTTAATTTGTACAAATTCTTGGAATATTCAAACCAGGACCTTTCTGAAGCAATGAGAATCAATTTCATAGGCTATTTTTAGATATCCAGCGATCTATCGAGCAAATACCAAAATAAAATATTTACATTTAGGCAGCACAATAGCAATGAAGAAGTTAATGCGCCGTTTGTCGACCACAAAAATAGTTAAATTCGGTAAGCATTTTTTCTATACATTCCATGTCTCAGAACAAAAGGAACAATCGAAATACGCGAAGACATCGGAATTACACGAAAGTCGAGCTCCAGTGCGTCCACCTTAACGGAACGTCTGTCGGCTGACTAATCACATCTGTCGGAGGCAGGGAAAGAGGCGGCGTGGAGGAGGATTCCCTTTAAGAGGTAGCTTACAGCGAATCGGAGCAGTTTTTGTATCGTATCTCCGGACGCTTCGATCACATTTCCGGACAGAAGTATCCAAATCATATAACGGACATGCCCAGCAATTCGAATTTTAGTGACCTTGAAGGGTGAGTGTGGGAGTTCGCCGGCTCCCACGGGCTTCCGCGGGCAACGCGAAAAGAAGTAGCTGTGAAACTGTGAAGGGGGCAGGGAGATGTTGGACACTACGAATGCCGGGGATTAGATTCCGACAGGGCCGGCCGTGGGGCAGACAGAAGTGTAAACGATGCGACCGCACATCCCCTCTCCCCAATAATGGTAGTTTATGAGAAAACATTTTTTGCAAATTGCATTAACTTCAAGTAGAATTTACATAAAAACCACTTGTTTGTTTGTTTTTCAAAAAATGTGCATGACCTTGTCTAAACATCTGATATTGTATAACATTTCATTTAAGAAAAAAATCTCTATCATCTAAAATTGCAATAATTTTGCAAGTGATCAATAGACTTAGATCAATTTTCTTACGTTTTTCATTTAACCAAATATTGTTGGCTCACAAGTGAAGCGCATTAAGTCAATACTTTCAAGTTGTAAGTTATTTGATTTTTGGGTTCTAATTTTATTACAATTGAGAGAAAGTCATATTTTTGTTGCAATACCTATATTTTTTTATTTTGTGAAATGTAGTACATTTACCTGCATCTTCTATTATTATCCTAAGAAATGAGTGTTCTCCAAAATTAAACCCTAATGTTAATGTTTGTCGCTTGTAACCATTTATACGATTTATGTATCTTTTTTGCTGTAAACACATTTTCTAAATTACACTTTTTATTTATTTTTACACTTACACATTACATTACACTATTTCGCATATTTTACTTTTTTAATTGCATATATTACCAAATATATTCACACACACACACACACACACACACACGTGTGTCATCACCCAATTCCAGGTAGGGGAACTGTTTGGTAAATCATTCATGAATAATTGTACGACTCAAAAGACCGCGAAAGCTTTCGAAGTCTGTGGTATTGTACCCATTGATAAATTCAGATTTGGGGAGGAACTCTTCGACAGATGAGTTGGTATTAAATGAAGATCGTGAAGTACACAGTCATGTGATCTAACCATAACTCACTCACCGGAGCCATCGTCATCGGTATTGAGCAAGTTCAAAACAACCCTTAAAGAAAGTGATTCTCCAAATTGGGAAACTCCAGAGAATCTCGGAAAACATCTTACTCTTCTTCGGCCATTATGCCCATCCCAGACACAGGATTGAATAGAAAACGAACGTGGCGAGGAAACAAGTCCACCATACAACATCGTCAATTCACAAGACGGCAATTGAAATGGAGAATATGCAGCCCAGAAATGTCAAGAAATCGCTTTGCAACTCTACAAATTAGAGAGGAAGGGAAACGAATTATAAACCGGTTACCACTGAAAATACTTCGATAGGGCTATGCACTGTTTGCGAAGGGGAATTCAAGGACGCTCCAGCTGAAGACTAGTTCTATTCGTGTAATGAGTAGTGGAATGAAAATGCTCTCCCTATGAGAGAGGGCAAGTTTTGTGTGATTTGTGTGAGAATTAATGTATACAGTCTCCCTTTTGAATTTATTATGAGATTTATTTTTTTTATCAGAGGATAATTTGCAAATGAAGACTTTATTATGAACTTTCAGAATTTATGTATCACATCGAATCATTTACTAATAAAGATGATCATTTACTAATAAAATTAATTTAATGCGTATGGGTCTTGTATGCATTATACATTTATTTCTAAGGAAGTGCATGTGTTTTCTATATTCGGAGTTTTGCCTCTTTTGCTGAGGAATTTTAGCCCGCATCTGTGGCAAAAGTCCGAACATTGCACTTCGTTCTTTAATGCTTTTTAGACACCAAATTTAAAGATAAGCCATTCTTGTTTAGACAATTTATTCTTCACACATTAAGCATAGCTCTGTATAAAAACAGATTCATACCAATTACACGAGTGGAAAAACATTTTTAGAAAAAGTGAGGACTCTTGCCCCACGTTACCCTAATCTCAAAATCTTATGTACAAAAGGTCGGAAGAAGACTGATAGGTTATGGATTCAAACCAATTCGTCCTCCCAGGCAGCATCTAAATCCCAGGCGAATCTAAAAATTATTTCAAGGGTGGTGAATTTTAGTTCATTCCCCCACAACTATTGTTAATTTTTCGCTACCGTTTACGCAGTAGAGACAAAGTTATGTAATGCTGCGGGAAAACGGCGAATTTTCGGCACAAAACTTATTTCAGGGCCCTGGTAACGAAAAAGTGGATAAATCCAGTTGCTAAATTTAGAGAAAAATCATCTAAGACGTGATGTAGCCAGAATTCATGTTTTGCGAATTCTGAATTGAATTTGAAACCGACATTTTAATTTCGGGTGGTGCTTTACATGAAGTCCCTGGAACATTTTCCACATTTTCAAAAAAATCGCTCGATCGTTTTTGATTAGATTTTGTTGTTGGATAGCGTGAAGGATGTTTAAGAGAATAGTGCAGGTCTCATGTTCGTTGAAAATCCGTGATTTTTAGGAAATTGCAAAAATTTCAATTTTTTTCGGCGTCTTCCTACTACTACAGTTACGAAGATAATTTTTTCTCTAATATAAATCTGTTTCTTAAAGATAGATTTTGAAATAAGGTCATGTTCAATTTTTCGAAAATCTGAGTACATTTCTCGTAATTGTGCGTGAAAGTATGGGCGAATAGTAAATAAATAGTAAACATATATCACCTACGGGACTCCGTTACGCGGACTACGCAAGTGCTCTGTTTTATTATGTTGGAATTGTTAGTGACTAGGTTCCGAACTTGCACATGTACTGGTAAAACCGCGGACTTGATATTTTCTCTTCTGACGAGTGATCTACCCCGGCATTGTTTACTGTACGATTTGGATTGTGGCATTTTTGTAAATCTGAAAGCTCAAGAAATTGTTATTGTTGGCACTGCAGCTGATTTGCTTTTACAAATAATTTGTATTATACAAGAGTTAATATTCTCTTATCGATTCTTGTAAAAAAAGTTCGTTGTCACCTGTGTTGATGACTCAACATAATCAGTATACGAGAGTCAGCGCAAGAAACCGTCCACAGATTGTAATTCTCGAAATAATACATCACACTTTTGTTTTTTGAGTTTAAATAAATAAATAGAAAAATTGAAAAGTAAATTAATAAAAATAATAAATAAATAAAAGTAATAAATAAATAAAAATAATAAATAAATTAAAATAATAAATAAATAAATAAAAATAATAAATAAAATACTGGTAAGTATTAAAAGTGATTGTCTTTAATTTTTTTGAAGTGGGAATTTTTTCACTTCAGTTATTTAAAATAAAATTTCTGACGTCAAATAGTACGACATGGATGATTTTTTGACAGATCAACCTAATGACAGTAATATCATATAGAATATCGGTGTCATCTCCAAGCGAGAAATAGGTTGACTAAAATAAAATATTTGTATTTGGTTTGATAAGAGAGATGTTCATGTATTTTGTGTTAACGAACGTGCCCTTTGCGGCCTTTATTACGACTAGCTACAAAATTAATATGAATTTCACGTCAATTGTCTGCGTCCACTGTCTAATACTGCCGCACGAAACGTATCTCTTATTCATCTTGTGTTTCTTGTACCTCGTTAACTGTATGTCTTTACAGTTATTTCCTCTTTCTTTAATTTTTAACCTTGAATTTTCGCCTTTGTCTAATTCCCCTTGATCACTCGCAGAGGATGCTGCGATGGACCCTCCGCTTGCATGTGAACCGTAATGTGGCTTTTCTCTTCCCGTTGGCCTCGCGCGGCGGAAGAGGTTTAAGGCGAAATATATCTGGCATCTTAACTTTCGCATCAGGCGCGCGGGTGCGTGTCGACAAGAGAGGATGCCAGGGCGGAGGAAACTGTAGTTCTATCTCCGAGCACTCTGCGAGTGGAGGAAAACGCAATAGCCGCACCGCGACCAGCCGGAATGCACACGCGGGAAAACGATCCGCACGCAACCGGGAAAACGAACAATTACGTCTTAAGATACGCTGGTGGCCATGTGTGAAAAAGGCGAAGGCAGTTTAAGCTGAATTGATACATGGATCCTGGACCGGTGGATTTGGCTGAGCGATTCTGGAACCGAAATGGGAAACAGTTCCATGCGAACAATCGCAAACCTTCGTTTTCTATTTAACAATTTGATTAATAGTTTATTTGATACAAGGCGTTACCTTGCACTATTTAGGAATGACGCTACAGATTTTTTTAAACAGAATTTATTACTTTTGAGATTTATTGTTTTAGTCATTCAGTTTTGTTTTTGCGAATGTTATCAATACAGGATATCACAACAACTATGAGCCACCCCTATACCTTAAACGGTTCACGATATTGAAATGCAGCTTTCGCTTAACAATGCGGAATCATGGGGCAAGTGAAATGCCGTACATATATTGTTTGAAATATTTTTAGTTTTGGAGACATTTAATCACCTTTGAATTTTTAAATGGGACTATATATTTTTCTCATCAGGAATAAATTGATTACAAAAAGAGGTATACAATGATGTATTATTTATTAGTTTATTGGCGGTAATTTGAGTATAAAATAGATTTTCTGACATGATTTTAAATTAAATGGGCAATGTTTCCTGTAGCAGCCTTCGCCAACTGTTGACTTCAGGAAAGGAGGTCTTCGCGGTGCCGAGACTGTTACGGGGTTCTGTTACGTTTAATTTAACATCACATATCAGAAAGTAATTTTATCTTCAAATTACTATCAAAATACTAACATGTAAAATATCATTGTATTTCTCTTTTTATGATCTATCCATTGCGGATAAGATAAATAGACATTTAAAAATCAAAGATGTTTAATTTTTTGAAAAGGAAAAATATTACGAACAATATCTCCACAGTATATTGCTTGCCCCATGATTCTGCATTGTTGAGCGAAAACTGCACTTAGATATCGTGAACCGTTTAGAAATTATGGGGGTTGACCATAGTTGGTGGGACACCTATGTAGATGACGTGTCTGACAAGTTGAAACGAATAGATGTCACTTTAACGACCCGAATTAGGATTTTTTGTAGAACTAAATCAATCGCTTTATGTATGTTGATGTGGGTTGCATGCAATCATGTCAGCGATTACAAGTTTTATTTACGTTACTGCAAGTATATGTAAGAATTGTTTTAATTTTAACATTCGCTGAAATTAATGTGGTGGTAAAAACATAATTGATTTTACGTACAAATTCATGTTTTGAAATCTTCATTTTCTCACTATGTTGAATCACAAAAATAATTTTCTTTTCCTCATTAAACATAGCGAAAATAGAAGGATTTGATTTTGAGAAAATAAAAAAAACCTTACTGTCTTAAAAGTAAACTAACAAAATTCCAAATTTTACAGGTTAATTTACAACACTTAATATAAATTAATAAACCTAGCAAACATAATATTCTAACAAATGCGTTTGAATGCAAGGGCAATTCACATACTGCATTTGACTATCATTTAATGAAGAAAAGAACTACCGATCGAATTGCTTTCTAATTATTTACATTAAAACACATATAATTTATTGTGTAAAGAATATTATAAAACAAGAAATGTACTATTTTCAGAAGTATAAGGCGAACTCCATCAAAAATTCCTCAGCTGACTGCAAATACTATATCGAAGTACAGAATGCAATTGAAAAGTTTAATAGGCGATAAGTATCAGACGAAACGTATTAGGAATGGACATCTCAAATACAAGATTTGAGGAAAAGGAATTATAATATTTTTTGCTCTGGGCGAACTCAATAAATTGTTTCTGCGAGCAACATTTTTAACAGAACGATGAGCGAGATCCACTTCATATACATTTGAGGCTGAGGGTCAATGGTATTCTTTACATTGAAACGCTTTAAAAAATGGTCAAATATTGAGTTCGCCTTTCTTAGCCGGGACACCTCATATGTTTGTTTATAGATTAGTAGTTTTATCGAAAACTAAAGTATTTACATTGTTTGAAAACCAACATTGAGAAGGAGAGAGTGAGATTCCGACGGAGCTGTCCTGCGCAGCTCAAGGTCACCGTAAACCTAACTGCAATGTCAGCGCTCTCTCCAGGTAGTGGGTAGGAGCTGCCGACCCTTTCTCTGGCCAGCGCGCGTCCTTGACGGACGGGTAATTGGAGCTGGGAAGCGAAGTGGATCTGCAGCGGTGGCAGCGCAGTGCTCTCGCAGGGACCCTCCTGCTGACCCACAACCGTGGCCACTTACGACGTCGCGCGCTGTTGAACACTGCATCGCGTTGCCCCATGCGCCACCCGCCCTCACTCGCAGCAGGTGTCGGAACGAAAATTACCGAACACGAGTAGAGGTGTTGTTGTTGTCATCTAATGCCTGGGGTCTACAAACGTTTCTATTGGGCTGTTTAGCTGGACAATTTTATGTAAATTTGACCCCACATCGACACCCAAATGCTTTTGATTCCCATGTTTACCGCCGGCCGACACAGTAACAGTCGGAGTGATATTTTTGCGTTACTTGATCATTAGCTGTGCGAATGTAGGATCTGAATATGAGAATTATGAGGGTTACATGGGAGGGGGCATCGCTCTTTCTCATGCCGCAAGCGCGACACGCTGCACTGAGGATTTTTGACCTTTGAAAATCCACCGTTCCCAGTCGGATTTGAGCCCGCAAACTTGGGTTAAGGAAGCCAGTGTACTAACTTCCAATTTTCGAGTCTACCCGGAATGAAGAGCGTATCTAGATTCACACTGTTAAAATCTTATCAATTAGGTTAAAAATTAGTAAATAATAGTTATCTACGTTACCAGCTTAGAAAGTGAACAATTGTTATTCTCTAGAGAAACAAGAATGTTTTAAAAGGAACAATTAATTTTTGGCTAAAGAAATTAATGACTCCTGATATGATCCATTATATTTATTACCAAGACGAATTTGTGCTTCGGAAAAGTAGAATTTTGCATTTATAATGAGAAAAGCGAGCAAAACAATTAAAATAGAACGACTATAGTCATCTGACCCTTGTTCTTCCAAAAACGCACTATCTTTTGTGTAAGTAAAATACACAATACTATTCTGATGTCCCTTTAGAGTGAATGATTAATTATATATAGTATACCATGCAATTCTAAATTAGAAAGTTTATTATCTTCTGCTGCATATAAATTTATTTCCTGTGTCGAGAAAACGTATATTGTTTAAGCATAAATGAACAAAATTCTTTTTAAAAATATGTGGCAATACAAAAACGGGGAAAAATTAATATATCTACGAACTCTCAAAAAGATATCTACAATATTTTAAGTTACGGATAATTTGTAAAACTGACTATTTCCCGAATTAGACGCGTAACGATCATGTTACCCAAAAGTTAGTTGCCTCTTTGTCCTTTTGTCCCGTTTCGTCTATTTTGTCCCCCATGTCCCATTTGTACCCCTTTACCGTTTGCCCCTGGGCTCATTTTCTCCCCTTGTTGCATTTTGGCCTTGTATTTTGTCGCCTGTCCCATTTTGTCCACTTCTGAATTTTGTCCCCTACACAAGTTTGTCCCCTTTTCCCACTTTGCCCCTTGTCCCCGCGTCCCATTTTGTTCAGTTGTTCCAAGTTGTTCTCATTGTCCCACTTTTCTCCCGTGTCCCATGTTGTCCATTGTCCCATTTTATCATATTGCATATTTGTCCTCATTGTCTAATTTGTACCCCTTTGTCCATTTTACCCCTTTTCTCCCCTTTTTCAATTTTGTCCATTTCGTCCACCATTGTCCTATTTTCTCGCTTTGAACTCTTCGTCATAATTTCCCCGCTCTGTCCCTCTTGTCTCCCTTTGTCGTTTTGGTTCTTCCGCGCACTGCGATTGTTATTTGAAAACGGTACCAAGATCCTGTAACACCGAGAATCATGACAATTCTTAACTCATGGAAGTGTTAATTAAATGGAAGAATTAGAAATAAGAAAAAACATTGTATATAACACGTCCCCTATTAGTTTTCACGGACTTGTTACATAAATAACTACAATCAAAAAGATGAACCATTTTTGAGAAAATGTTGCTAAGACTCCGAGTAGAGTTCACCCAAAAATCACAATATCTGTTTCAAACTCTCAGGGCATTGAGTCTTGTGAGATCAATGCGGGAATATCAAAATCGATTAGGAAATCGTTTGAACGGTTAACGCGCTAAGGTTGACCTTTGGACGGCGGTCTATCGGATAGACCGACATTTTGCCGTCAATTTTTCGGTATCAGGACCCACAATATGTGGATTCTGACTACCACACCGTGTTAGACGAAGTAATTTACTACATAAGCACAAGACTAATTCACGTTTTCGATATCAGAGCTCCACTATACGAGTGTTTCTGGCAAAATATCGTCACTTTTCGCGGCAGCGTTACAAAACTTTATTAAATACGTAGTACGCGGGAAAGTAAAAATTAGATACATAAAGTTAGTTGACTAGAGAATTGGGAGGATATAACATTTACAGCCTATGAAAGAAATACGTAATATTTCCTTCAGATTCAGTATTCTTGTTTGCTAGGACTTGTTACGTTTTTTGTTCTCCCAGGATATCTTAATGAGTTGATAGAATTGATTTTTAACGAGATGTATGTGGCCCCCTGGTCTACGATTGCCGCCCACAGAGTATTCAAACCCATAACAACGAAGCTACTCAAGCTCAACGTCGAACTTCTCACAAACCCGTGACCGTGCAGTGAGGTTGCCGCTGCAACCGGCTGCCCATCTCCGTCGGCCATGACGAAGGATATCATTTCAAAACGTTATTCTTTACAATGAACTCCATGGAGGAAGGTCGAAAGGAAGACATCGTTTAGCTCAGCTGAATGACGTGTTGAAGGATCTGGTGTGCCTTGTTAGTAATTAAATCTTGAAGAACATTGAAGGAACACAGGAAGTGACAACTTAGAGCGAAAAATAACGTAAGAATTATATTAATAATAACATTAATAATAATAATAATAATAATAATAATAATAATAATAATAATGTTTAAATAATAATTGCTGAGCCGAGTAACAGATCACAAAAGCAGGTGGGTTTTAACTACTTCAGATCGAGTCTTACTTTGGGTATTTGAGCCTATAAAGCTCATTGTAAAACCGTTGATGACTTACTCTCTATTGAAAGAAAGCAACCCTAGTATTCGTAAAACTTCAAGACTACGCTAGCGACCTAACACTGGCTATACGTACTATATTATGAGAAAAAATGGAAATGGAAAAAAAAAATCTCAGTTGCTAACCAAAAGTTAAATTTGGCCTCATGTGAAAAGAATTAACATGTGTATTACAGCAATATTGAAATTCAGTAAATTTGGTATTAAAAAGCAAGGCTAGTATTAAAGTAAATAGATAAGTAAATTATTAAGTAAGAAAACAAAATTACAGATAATGCTTTGATTATTTTTTCCTTATTATTTTTTCTTTATTCTTCAAATAATCACAGGAAGTTGCTAAAGTAATACACAGTCAGTGCAAACAGTGAGTGGACACGGTATTCTCTGAGTTTGGGATTTGTAGAAACAGTGCAGTGGAAGCTAATAGTAACAAGATACAACCTCGACAATGAAGTCCTTCCTTAATTTTCAAAAAAAAAAAATTACTAACGGAAACAAGAAAGACTGCTTAAAAATTGGGCGCAAAAAGTCTTAGGATGCAGAAACTTTATTACAAAACAACGTTCTTTTAATATGATGTAGAATCGCCCTTTGCTCAGACTACTGCACGTAACCTAGCTGATGACTTCACAAGTTCGAATATTTGGATAGGAATATTGTTCCACTTTCCTTCTAATGCTCTCTAGAAGCTCGCTCTCTCTCTCTCTCTCTCTCTCTCTCTCTCTCTCTCTCTCTCTCGATGCTCTCTCGTTTGTTTGCAATGTTTCTTTTTCAAATTGTTTCCTGAATACTCCATATATTTTTACATGTCTTAGAACCGGTGATAGGGGAAGTGTGTAATTGTTTGGTCAGTCGCTTTTGTAAATTGTATAGGATCCAAAGTTTTGTATTCAGAGTGGTATGCTTATGGACATTTTCATCCTGAAAATCGAAGTCGTTTCTCAAATTAGTTTTTACAGCACTAGCTAGCAAATATGAGTTTAGAACATGAATTGATTCAATTATACGAGAAATTGCCTCACAGTCTTGGCACTCAAACGTTCCCACACGAGTACCTACCTAACGCCGTGTTCGACGGTGAAAATCGGGCCTCCAGCTCTCTACGTTCAATGGGGGAAGATCATCGCCATCTCCCGCGACAAAACATGCACTACATTTACGGGACTAAAGACCTTTACCGCCGACGCACCTGGAAGCACTAATCAATCAATCGGGTTTTCAATACGCCGCGATATTTCCCGTGTCGATGCACACTCACTGAGTCAACGAATTCATTTGTTTTCTTCAACAGAAAATTCCCTCCTCAGAACCATTTCGCTACTGATTCTATCTCTCAGACAACAACTGTCAGACAGCAAAGGGGCGGGGTCGAGGTGGAGGAATTCTGCAGAATCACGCGAGCCGCTTTTTTTCCATTTTCTGTAACTTATTGCATCTTATTATACATATACTTCCAGATATCCAAAGACTTCTTGCACCTAATTTCGACGAAATGTTTCTTTTTTTCATTTGAACCGAGCTATTGGTTTAGATTTGTGAACCTTTTTTTCTTTTAATAGAGGAAGAAATTTTTGTTGTCCAGATTGTGGTGTCTTTTTGATAATAACTCCCATTGCAAAGTTTCCACTGGCCCAAAATAGTGAGAGTAATTAAGTCTTCACTCACTTTTTACGCTGACTGTGCATAGCCCCACATTCGGATTGGTGTCACTTGTCCAAGTTTCCAAGGGAAGAGTTTAGGTGAATCCTTGTTTCGTTTCTTAGAAAAGAACCATTCATGTAAAAATACACGAACTGCCACACTACGACGCTTACATACAGCTGAGTATCTTTCCGGGGAGAAACTGAATACGATCTCAACGTCCCTGGGTTCGACGCTGATGGGTGCTCGCCATGCGTCGATGCATCTTTTGCGAAGGGCACCGAAGCTTTTAGCGAACGACGCTGCTGGAACCGCCGCGTTTGTTGCCTCCGCCGCGGCTCTATTCAAAGAATATTCATTCTGTCCTCGATTAAAATTTCCTCCGCCGCCGTGCGAGACCCTTGTCCGGTCCCGCGCGGCGCGGAGGGCGCGACCTTGAGCGGCGCGCTCGGCCGCGCCACGGGCCGCGGGGGCGGGGGGGAGGAGGGGTGGCGAGGGGTTGGGCGGCGGCGCGCACGTGCGAGACGCCCGGGATCCGAGCTCCTCGCCTCGCTGCTCTCCACCCCACCCCGCCTGACCGCCACCCCTCCGCGAGACCGGCAAGTGATCCGACTCTGAGAGGACGTGCAGCGAAAGCGCCCTTTCCGGCATGGAGGCGAAACACGCGCACGTCGAACGGGAGATCGGTCATTGATTCACAGGTGACCCGCCACGCCCAGTGTTGCGTACACTGCCTATGTGTCTTAAGGAGCATTTCAGGAACACGAACACTCTAAAAGTTGAGAACAGCACAAAATTGATGATATTCTGTGTCACAAATAGAGCTGGGAAGTTAATGCAAGCTTTTATTCCTAAAATATGCATGCAAATGTTGCACGAAAATTTTGAAATACACACAGAAACTTTTAAAATAAGCACAAAAAATATGAATTTTCCAAACATATTTACATATTTTGATACCTGAAGAATGCAAATTAAAAACCTGTACATTTTATTTTGCATTTAAAGCACAGTGTCGTAATAGTAGTTTATCCTATTAGTTCGTAATGTTAACCTTAATTGCTTGAGTACATGTTTTGAAAAGGAGCGACTTTAGGAGCGAGTTTTCAAATTTGTACGAATACAATAAAGCAACATTATAAAGGAGTTAAATACGCTATTTTCTTTTTGTACAATAGCATTATAAATTTATGAGAGAATCAAACTTCATTTTGCAAAACTACTTTCTTATAATGTCTCGGGTATTTGACATCTGTGCGAGGAAACAGTGATCGGTTGTTCCGTTTACCGCTACTCCCCGCGACTCTTTCGCTGCGATTGGCTGAATGTGTGATGACATTCGTGCCTTAAAATGCTAATACCTCATCATTTGTGACGTATATGCCTTTTAATGAACGATTTCGCGCAAAAGAAAAGGTCGTTTATAATATATAGAATACTGATATACAAAAAAGTATTATTCAGATTCTCTGTCCATAGACAAAAACAGACAAAAACACCTTGTATTTAAAAAAAAGTCTTTCTCGTCAAATGATGTGGTGGCACTTATCTATATTTCAACACGTTTAGGATAATAAGGCAAGTACATATTCTGAATGGTAGGTACACAAGAAAAGATTTGCTTATTCGAGAATCATCTATCCATTTCATCACTTCCTCATTCTATACCGAGTGTTCCACGAACTATTGGTTACCCACATAACTTTTAAAGGGTTCACGACATCGAAATGCAATTTTATCAACAATGCTGAATCATGTGGAAAGTAAATATTCCGTTTATATATTGTTTGACGTGTTTTTAGTTTTCGAGAAATTTAATCGCCTTTGATTTTTTAATGGAACTATATTATATACTCTGAGGTGACAAAAGTCGCCGCGAAGGTGACGTAAGTCACAGTGGTAATTACTCATCTCTGTCAAAGCAATTTTGAAGTATGTAATTGTATCAATAATTAAATATGCTGTTACTCGATATTAGGCGCTCACGTATGTGCTAAATGGCTGGAAACAACTTCTCTCCAACAACCACCAAGATTAATTATTATTCCTAATGATTGTCTTTATATTTAAAAATTAGGATTGGATTCCAATGAGATTACACGCAATTAAATATCTTTATACTTTCACATTAAATAGCTAATTTAATGTGAATTTGAGGTGGCTACAATGTTTCGTGGCCCAGTTGTGATCACATCATCAGGCAGAAACTAGAAAAACTTAAACATAAAACTTATAGAAAATTAAATCCCAAACTTAAAAAAATGAATTAAAATACTGAATGGTAACACAAAAGACATTACAATTATTGTGTGCTTAAACAGGGACATTAAAGCTAAAAATATGTGGCAGTAACTCAAATAACTTTGAAATAGCGTAGTCTGAAAATGATTAGTCGTTAGATAATAGATAACAATGGGCTTTAAGACACCAACCAAACATACACGAATCTCAAGACAACAAACGGAACTAAGAAAGTACTAAGAAGTTAATTTAAAAAATCAATTAATATCAATGAACAAGATTCTTAGATTGCACACAATATGGATAACTGTGATAACCGCTTACCTAATGACACATCAATAAAAACATCTCCAACGAATTCACAAATCAAACATCATCGGTAAAAACAATAAACAAAAATGTCAAAATAGACCGGAGAACCAGTGCAAGGAAGTACGGACTGACTGAGAGCAACACAACAGAATCCATGTGGCGAACGAAATAAACATAGAAAGTGGGGAGAGAGGGGGCAAAGAGAAAAAAAAGTCACAAGTTGCTAATACATACAATCATTGTTATATAGGGTTTTACTTAAAATACTATCATAATTGGAAGTAAAATAGTTGCATTCTAAATTAGAGTCGTGGCTATCACGTAACTTGTTATCATCATGAAATGATCCTGGAATAGTGCCTCCATATCCAAAATCAGAGGAGAATCAAAATTAAAATCATAACTCAATCTATGGCGTGACACAGAACTAATCCTTAACTCACGTTCACGATTATTGGTCAAATGCTCCCGCCTGCCTAAATTTAATCACCGTTTAGTCAGCCCAAAGTAAACCTTGGGACAATTAAGGTATTGCAATTTATAAACATTTTCTCTACAACCTTGACAAATATCATCCTTATCGTTTCTTATTAAAGGCTTCTGGTTAGTCAAAATGTTCGTAATTTTGTATATTCCTAGTATAAACAATTAAATGAGGAAAGAAGTTAGAGATATACATTTTTTGTTGAATTTTGTTTTTTTTAGTTCCTTCGTGAGATCAACCGCAGTTCTGGAAAAGTGTTGGTTGAAGAGACTTGCAAGTTTTATCAAATCGCTTTACCTCTCTGCCATCCTTTAAAACAACGATCTCTACAAAGTTTCGAGATAATGTGATCGTGTTTTTTTCGATATCTCACGTTGCTTTAGTTTTCTTCTTAGCGTTCAAAAGATCCTTTTTCATTATTTTTGTCTCTGCTATTACATTCCTGAAAATGTTTTTGTATTTGCGGAAGCAAACAAAGAAAGTGGATGATACGTTATGATGTTTAGAAATAAAGAGAAAGGTTCGTTTGTTTTCATAGGACGTTCTATTTTCTTGTTATCCGTGTATTGCTTTTCCAAGAAATGTGTAATTTGCTCTTTTTAAGAGAAAGCATACGTTAAAGGGAATGAAAGCTTTGAGAAAAATGTATTACATTTGTGTCAACAGCATGGTAAAGCCCAAGAACCCCGTAAATAATTATATTTTAGATTTGGTAAATAATCTACACAGGCCTGTATTATTTAATGTGTCATTGATCAAGTTACTAGTAATCGTAAGAATGTGGACGTCGTGGTGACTGTAATCTAGAGCATTCGTTATTATTTCATATATAGTTGCGGTTTTGTTAATTATAATTTGGCTTATTGCTTTTATTATTTAACTGCATACCGTTTAGGCACATTTAATCTAAAATCTAAATCAAAATAATAAATTAAATCATGCCATTTTGTTATAGTGAGATTTGTCCACAACATTAATATTGATATCTCCACATATGACGATGGATTCAAAAGGCGCTGTTTGGCGCTTGACTGTTCACAACGTTTCTTAGTTCGCTTTCTCGACATCTAAGAACGTGTCATAGATCCAGTGTCCCGCGAATGATTTAATTTTGAAAATATATTTGCCAGCTTAATTGAAGAAGATAAGGTACAATAAAAATTAAATGAATTGAATAAATGTTCGAATTTAAATAAACAGCATTGGACACCTTGGGCTTTACTCATCCCCATGAGTTCCATGGCACCCTTTCATTGATTCATTCATTAACAATAATAGTAATAGTAACAATAATAATAATAATAATAATAATAATAATAATAATAGTAATAATAATAAAATTGTCTTTATTAGTGAGGCTAAGGCCATTAAACCTGCTCTTCCGCCTAACAACGTTAAATATTTAAATTATTTCATATACGACGAAGAAGATCGAGGGGGAACTTTAGTTTTATTTCTGGGACAGCAAATAGTCTGTCCCAGACTCCCGGGGCACTCGAGTGACATGAATTGATGCCATGAGCCACCTAAGGCGGCGACTCCTCTTAAGACTATGTATCCCGGAGCTATGTATCGGCTTCCCTCCTCTCTTCGGGCCTGTAAACGGTACCCAGATGTGCCCACTTGGGGCAGCTTATCGGCCTATAGCCCCTAATCCCAAGTGCGCAGCTACACTACCATATATTCCGGAAGACCAGTCAAGAGCTTACAGCTTGTCCCGGCTGGAGCGGTGCCCTGCTGGTGGGAGAGTCCTGGATAGGGGGAAACCTCACTAGCCGACGGTAGGTCGGGGCCGGATCTCGCCATCCAGCTGGGGAAGATCGCCGCCATCTCCCGAGAAAATCATGCACTACACTAACGGGACTGATGACCAAAGCAGTTGACGCGCCCGGAAACACGAAAAAGTTAATCAATCAATCAAAACCAAGTACGCAGAGAGACGGCCCTGAGTGCATTATTGTCTGCTTTGCGGGAGACGCGCAACGCCCTTCGCTTGCCGGGGTAATCTAAGAAGGGATCGGTTTGACAGGTCGCGGAATAAATTAACTAAGTCATATAGCCCCTAAGTCAGACGATGACGTTGGGAGAGGTAGTGTCGAAGCCATTTACAAGTAAGACAATCGCTAACGAACACATTTGAGGAATTGAGCGCGTGGGCATGAACTGCACTTTTGTTGCCAACCGTATCAAAGTAGTTGTTGTCCAAACGGTCCCTTCTTCGAATCTCCTACGTCGCGACGCGTCGTCGCGTGCTGCTTCCTCCAGCGCGGCGGGCGCCTGTCGGAAACGCGCGCGAGATGTCGCCGCAGGTGCGTGCGTGAGCCAGCGCTGCCGCCGGAAGTACGACGGGGGCGGGGCAGCCACCACCGCCACCGCCGCCGGATTTGCATGCGAGCACGGCCGGTGCCAACAGGGGCGACGGTGGCGGCGGCGGCGGCGACGGAGGCGGCCGCGGGGGCGGCGCGGCCTCGCCTCGCGGCGACCGGAAGTGCGCCGGCGATGCCGCGGCGGCCTCTTCCGCCGGCCTCGCTCAGCTTCCGGCCCCCGCTCCCATCCCCGCCGCCGCCGCTGCCGCGTCTTCACTTTCTCCGCTGCCCCGCCCCGCCGTTCCTCCCCAACGCACTCACCTGGAGCAGCGCCTGCTGCGGCCCGAGCCAAACACGCGCCGCGTCGCCCGAAGGGAGAGGGGCCACTGCACGCGGCCCGTGTTTAAGGTCGCTTCTCATCTACAGGCACGACAACAACACGAATTTTCAAATAGCTGAGTCAAAAGCATTCGCTGTCTTTGGGAAAGAATTCTAGAGATTGGCTAGTCTGATCGGTAGATTTCCGTGTTTTCTCCGATCAATACCCGGCGACTGCGGGAGCAGTACCCTAAAAACGGACAATGGCCCGGGCGTGATATTTCATTCCTTATCCAGGACCCCTCCTTTCTCCTTACCCCTCTCTCCCTCTCTCTCACACACACACATACTTACATTCACGATGCGTCACACATGTCGGGTGATCAGTCAGCTACTCGGGTGGGGTAGTGCTCCGCTAGCTGAGAAACCTGGAGGATTCATTGATTGTTACGGACTCCGGGCGCGTCAACTAACTTGATCATTAGTCCCGTACGTGTAGTGCATGTTTTGTCATTGGGAGGTGGCGGTGAGCTTCCTCAGCTGGATGGCGAGATCCGGCGCCAACCTACCGTCGACTAACGGTCTTCTTCGTCGCCGGGTATCTCCCACCAGCGAGCACCTCCCCAGCCTGGACAAGCTCTAAGCCCCCGGTCTGCTCGCCCCACTGGCCGAGGAGGCTCGCAGTCGAGAACCAAATGCAGTGAGTTCCACCACTGCCTTGTCTGCCTGTCCTCCTGGCCTGGGGAGTTCGCGGTCGAAGGTCGGACGCAGTGAGTTCGTCCACTGGTGGTTGCCCGTCCAACTGGTTGATTGATTGGTTGTTAATGATTCTGAGCGTGTCCACTACTGAGGTCATTAGTCCCGTAAGTGTAGTGCATGTTTGTAATTGGGAGTTGGCGGTGATCTTCCCCCGCTGGATGACGAGATCCGGCACCGACCTACCGTCGACTAAAGGGATTTTCCCAACCAGGTATCTCAAATCAGCGAGCACTTCCCCAGCCTGGACAAGCTCTAAGCCCGGTCTCCCGGCAAGTGTGGAAGTGTAGTGCGTGTTAGTGTATGTGGGTAGGGGGTGAGGCTAGGAGAAGGAAAAGGAAGGAGTCCGTGATCTGTTTCTTAGGGTACTGCGCCGACATTCGCCTGGTGTTAATCGGAGAAACCACGGAAAACTACCCATCAGAGCAGCCGGCCGCTAGAATTCTCCTCCAGATAGCGACTGAATTCGACGTAGCTGACAAGCTAGTGTTGAAAATCCTACCGCCGTCGGGGCTCGAACCTACGACCTCCCGGTCTGAGGCACTGCAGTGACATCAGTTGTTCCACTGAGCCACCTCTTCCGGTCTGTCCCATTGGCCTGGGAGGCTCTTGGTCAAAACTCAAATGCCGTGAGTTAGTTCCCTGGCGGTCAGCCCGTCCTACTGGCCTCGGGGATTCGCGGTCGAGGGTCGGACGCAGTGAGTTCGTCCACTGGCGGTTGCCAGTCCTTCTGGCCAGGGTGGCGCTTGGTCGAAAGTCAAATGCTGTGAGTTTGATCCGTAGCGGTCTACCCACAGGGCTCACGGTCGAGGGTCGAACACAGTAAATAAAATCAGTTCACCTTACACGTCAAAGCGTTCTTTGCACTGGAAAGGATGGCACTGCGCTGAACTGTCGGGGCCATCTTGGTCCGCATGGGTGACTGACTTCTCACATGGCACGCGGCGAGACGCGCACTCACATTCCTAAACATTCTACCATTAAATGAAATTGAATAAATAGCGTTTAAGACATCGCACACTAATTGTGAAAGTAAGATGTCTATTTTATCAGCTCCAGATGTCTGTACTGCCAGAAAAACCGTTCCCGGTCGTATGGAGATTCACACACTGCCATCTAAAATGTAAATTCTCTGGATCAAACCCTGTTGGAGACAGTGGATTTTGGTAGGAAGGAAAATCCTTAATGGGCATTACCGCGCTTGTAGTACGTAAAAAAACAACCTTCCGACGTTTTCCATCCTGTCCCGTTTGGGCTTACCCAAAGAATCACGCGCAAGTAATGGATATATACGACTGAGTCCGCAACGGTGTCTCTTCCCGACAGTGAATATGGATTCGCTAGCGGTGAATTCGTGATTGTGTTGAGAGATGTTGTTTACCCAAATTATAAAATTCCCAACAATTCAGCCCATGTCTGCAGTGGCTCAATTGACACGTTTCCAATGTTTGGGCATAAGACCACTGCAGCGTAATACTGGGGTTGGGCAGTATTTAAATACTTGAATTTGAAATACGTATTTTAAATACATTTTGTATTTGAAAACTGTATTTTTGAGTTTTTTGGACATATACTTTAGAGCTGTATTTAAATACATATGATAGTTGTATTTAAAAAAAATAATACTTACTTAAACTTATATTATAATTAATTATAAAATTAATTATTATACTTACTTAAAATACTTTAAATACAGATGAAACTAACGAGGATAGTTTCTTTTTGTTTGATTCTGCTAGTGAATGAACCTCATTGAAACAAAAATAAAAGCTTCTTTCACGTGTCAAATTTGAATTCTCTTTATTTTTAAGTGATAAATCTAAATCATTAAAAATGTTGGACAATTATCCGACAACAAAAAATTGAATTTATTCTTTAAAACTAGAGTACGAAAAATGCCCTTCTATTTTATTTGTTTGAATATATATTTAGGCAAATTACCCCATTATCAATGTTTACCTCAGAAATGGCTTTTGCAGGAGTTTTATAATGCCTATAGGTGTCTATTTTAGTGATAATTGACAAATGGAGCGTTAAGAGCCTGTAAATGTCTCTATTGAACTTTCCACGTTTTTAATATTTTTTGTTATATTTTTTTCTATAATCATTTTTTAGAAATCACTGAAGGGGTTATTTTTTATCAAACAAGTGACAACCGCATAAAATCTGCGAGGGCGTCGTCCGATCGTGAAACTGTATGTCCTGTGTGTTCTTGCTTGGGACGCGGCGAGCAGAGACACCGCAAAGACGTATGCGAATTTGACATCGTGCAGGATACCTTATCTACTTCGCCGAAGCCCGTCAGGGAGTTCCAGAGATCATGAAATTGTTTTTGCGTTTCCGATTTTCGCAATGATTAGCGAGCTATCTGTTATTTACCAAGAACACGTCTGTCTTCAAAAATAGCGCTCCCGGCGTCTTTCGTTTTAGAAAGTAGAATTACACAAAAAAGGCAGAGTTTTCTTCGATAAATAAATAAATAAATAAATAAATAAATAAATAAATAAATAAATAAATAAATAAATAAATAAATAAATAAATAAATAAATAAATAAATAAATAAATAAATAAATAAATAAATAAATAAATAAATAAATAAATAAATAAATAAATAAATAAATAAATAAATAAATAAATAAATAAATAAATAAATAAATAAATAAATAAATAAATAAATAAATAAATAAATAAATAAATAAATAATAAATAAATAAATAAATAAATGTCTTTATTGGTGGCGAGGCTCAGGCCGTTTAGCCTGCTCTTCCGCCTGACCACAAAATTCGATTATAATTTTGTATTGGTTTCGAAGTCGGATGCATGCCAGATCAGTTAATTTGCTGTTCCTGTTTGTGTGCTTGTTACAATGCCAAAGATAAAGTATCAAGAAATGCATTGCTAAAAGACTGGATTTGTGGAGATGATTCACGATCGATATAAATGTATTTTTTGCCAGAGTAGTGAAAAGGTGGTAAACTGTGCCAAAAATATATCTTACAACATAAAAATATTGCAACTCTTACAAAAAATACGAAAAAGTGAAAAAATTATTAAACCTTTCTTCAGCAAGTGTAGTCAAACGATGAAAACAAGAAAGAATTCAACACTGACATGTGCCATGGTGCAAACATTCCATTTTCAAAACTTGAAAAACCCAACGTTTAAACCGGGAGCGGTAGCTCAGTGCATCAACTGATGTCACTGCAGCGCCTCTGACCGGGAGGTCCTAGGTTCGAGTCCTGACGGCGGCAGGATTTTCAACACTAGTTTTTCAGCCAGGTCGAATTCAGTTGCTGTCTGGAGGAGAATTATAGCGGCCGGCCGCTCTGATCAGTAGTTTTCCGTGGTTTCTCCGATCAGCACCAGGCGAATGTCGGAGCAGTACCCTACCAAACGGACCGCGCGCGATCTTTTCTTCCTTTTCCTATCCTCTCCCCTTACACACACACTTACACTAACACATATTCCGTGAGACCGGTCGGGACCTTAGAGCTTGTCCCGGCTGGGGCGGTGCCCGCTGGTGAGAGAGTTCTGGTTAGGGGGAATCCCCTCTAGCCGACGGTAGGTCGGCGCCGGATCTCGCCATCCAGCGGGGGAAGATCACCGCCCTCTCCCGATACAAAAACATGCGCTACACTAACGGGACTAATGACCGAAGCAGTTGACGCGCCCGGAAACACGAAAAAATCAATCAATCAATCAACCAACGTTTAACCAGTTCTTTACAAAATATAAAATTCCACACGATTCAACTCGTAAGAATTATTATCTAACACCACAATATATTTGGGCAATTGAAGAAATTCGATTTGTTTTTTGAGAATTGTGCTCATCCTTTATTTAGTACGTATTACGTCTAAATTTTAATATTATTTTCATGCTTATTTAGGGATTTTTTGTGCCTATTTTCAACCATAATGCCTATTTCCTTGCCTTTTTTCAAGTATTTTAGTGCCTATTTGCGACTTTGTTTGTGCCTACATGTTCGAGCTTTATAACAGTCATAACACTAGTTAATGTTCATTCGCGACTTTGTCTTTTCCTGGTTTAATACATCTGCCAACTGGGGTTTATTGTCTGATTATGTGTTTGAAAAACTAGTTTTTTTTAAAGGAAATTACAATATATTGCTGCAATAAAAAGTTATAATATAAAATGTTTGTATTTACTGTATTTTGAGTATTTGAAGTATTTAAAATAGTATGTATTTAGCAATTCAAAACCTAATGTATTTGAATATGTATTTATTTACAATGTATTTTCGCGAAGTATTCAAATACCAAATTTAAAATATTTTGCCCAACCCTGATTATAGTAATATTTTTTTAGTAACATGTAAGAATAGAAAACCTTTTCTTTTCAAAGAGGTTTATCATTTTCAGTTTATTGTGTATTCATTTATTATGTAATTTGCAGTGTTCCATTATCGCGAATTTGTGAATTATGTATGAATGATCGTATTTATGTATTTTCATGAGATTCGAGTGTTGTACGCATGGCTGTTTGGGGTTGTGCAATGATGGTAATAAGCAAAAAGGGCTCGTGGCAGGAAATGGGAGCGGCGCAGCCCTGCGGCGAACCCTTGCGCAATGGCGTAGCGAGCGTGCTGTTGGGGGGGAGGCTGTTTGGTCATAATGGGCAGAGGGCGTGCAGCGCTGCAAATGACCAAGGCGCAGACGCACCTGTGGCCTCCCGCTTAGCCGGAAGGGGAGGAGAGGGGGAAGAAGGCATGGCGGAAGGAACAGATCGGTAGCCAGTGGGTTATCAAGGACGCTGTTCGTAATTCGGAATGGATTTTGCTGACATTCTCTCGGCTCAAACATAGAAGGCTCGAAATTAATTTCAGTTCGATGTATTTAAATATTGGGACTGGAACCTGTTGACAGGGTTGAGCAATATTTAAATACTTGTTTTTGAAATGCGTATTTTAAATATGTATTGTATTTGAAAAATTTGAGTCTTTTGGGCCTATATTTCAGTGATGTATTTAAATACATAAAATGGGTATATTAAAAAATATACTTAAAATACTTTAAATACAGATGAAGGAATTGATAGTTTCTTTTTGTTTGATTCTGCTAGTGAATGGACCTGAAATAAAAATAAAAGCTTCTTTCGGCTGTAGAACTTGAATTCTCTTTATTTTTAAATGATAAATCTAAATCATTAAAAATGCTGGACAATTATCCGACAATAAAAAAAGTTTATTCCTTATAGCACTAGTTTATGTTAATCAGCGTGTTTCTTGTCTGATGATTTGTTTGAAAAACTAGTAGTTTTAAAAGAAAATTCCGTTGATTTGAGTTGGCCAAATTTTTGATATCTTTTTATAATGGAGTGTTTTTGTGAAAGAATAAGTGGAAGTGTTTTATATTTGAAAGTTTTAGTTATTGTTCAGAAATGTATGTCTGTCGATTAGTAATTTAATGTAATTGACAATTACAATATATTGTTACAATAAAAAAGTTATAATACAAAATTATTGTATTTACTGTATTTTGAATATTTGAAGTATTTTAAATACGTATGTATTTAGCAATTCAAAACCTAATGTATTTTGAATATACATGAGTATTTAAATAATTATTTACAAAGTATTTTGGCGAAGTATTTAAATACTAAATTTAAAGTATTTTGCTCAAACCTGCCAGTAGACAGACTACAATTATATACTCTTTTGCTCTCTTTGGATTTTACTACATTGCGATGTCGACTGTTAAAGAAATATGAATAGCTCAGTAGTATTATCCAATTTTTAATTAAATTGAAACATTGAATATGAGTTGGTATTATTGAATTTATTAAACGTTTAGTCTCTTAGATTTCTTTCGGATTTCTTTACACCATTCGTCATTCGGGAATAAATAAACAACATTTTGGTAATAATTCAATTCGCGTCGTAAAGAAGCCTAGGTAGTGCTATTAAATGTCGTAGGTAATGATTGCCTATAATGCGACTTGTTCACATTAGTATTTTCTCGAGGTATGGGATGCCCTCGCTGAACGCATTGAAATAAGACACTTGGATTCTTTATTTCAGTTGTTCTTTACATTTTTAATATTTGTTTACCGTCCCCTGGGGTATTCGAGTTCTAATAACTTGATTTTAATTTGTGCACGAAGATAGATTGCAACAGTGTAATAAGATGCAAAATCATGACTGACGGAAATACTATTCTGTAATAATTCACCCCGATTGAGTTCCAAGAAACAATCCTACTTCTTCACCGTCTTATACATCAGTGTTGTCTTCCCATATTTAAGACCAATTCATGAAGATAGCAGCACGAGCTTTATGGGGAAGAAAAAAGTTGGAAACTCGATACAGGCGTGACTATCGAATACTGAGAAAGTGTTTATTCAATGGCGCCCATTCTTGTAGGTACTGTTTGGAGGGAGTGAACTGATGCCTTCGGTTGCCTTAATGTTTTCGTTTTTAATTAGTTATGTATATAAATAAATGAAATGAGTTGCAGTGGTGATGCGTGTGATCGTGGAAGTATTGGATGTCAACGGGGTGTTGTTGCCTGTATGTGTTGTACGTCAAGAACGGGACAGGGGAAAGCGGTTCGTAGAAATGTACGAAATGCGCGAAAGGTTGAATGACACGTTGCGGGGTAGTAGGAGTTGATACTGCGTGTGGCTTAGATTTAATGCCCCTGTATATGATAGCAATACTAAATCTGTTCAAAATAATCATTTCTACTATTTTATAGATATGTACTACACATTTAGAAGTCTAAGTAGGGTTTATATGTCATACAATTTTTGTTGTGTTTGAATCAATGAGAGCAATAAAATGGATCTGGTGTATTCAGTACTAAGAAAACATACAGCGAATAATCAGAAATCTTTTCAAAATTATGAATGGTAAGTTTTCAGTTAATTTCATACATTTAAAAGGAATTTTTTGGAATATTGAATCAAGAGGTTATGTTTACAATTCCATTTTAATTATTTATGCCAATTCCTGCTAATAGTACCATATTAATGTAAATCAATTTCGTGTGTTATCTTAATGGCTCTGGTAAAATTGTATTTTTATTTTGACATTGTGTGATTAATTTGTACAGATAGCACTCAAAGCAATTAATGTGGTGCAATTTGAAGTTTGTATTGTGACACAATTAGTGTCATGCAAAATCAACACACATTTTGCATAAAAAAATAAAATTTGTGCTAATTTAATTGTTTAATTATTAATGTTTTATATTCATTAAGTCATAATATTCAAGAGTGTAGTTGAGTGTGTCTGTACCTAAACTTCATATAAATTTGCTTTCTACATTTAGTTTAACTTCAGAATCCTTGAACACACTTTTGTTATGAAAGATTAATCAGTTTTTCATTCAGGTTCTAATTGTTACCTTCGTTTATTTTGAACTTCAACCTCTCTTAAATTGATTTGCACTTGAATGAAAAAACAATTTTATCACTGACAGAATTTTATTTTGTTTGATGGATTTAACTGTTTTATGGTCTCAGTCTATTCAGGCAAATAAAAACTATTACAAAATTGTTATTGTGCCAACTTTTTAAAAGATAAGTATTCAAATTATGGGCTGCAGGGATTATAACAAATTTTAATAGTAATAATAAATATATTTTAATTTTAATTAAAATATTTAAAATATAATCAAGTAATTATTATTCACTATAATCTGATATTACTATTCTTATTAGTCTTGTTTAATCTCAACTGTTTTGTCACTTTATTATTTTATGTTTAAAATAACAAAGATATTGATATGATTGAACACTGATATGATTTAAATCAAATGATTATTTAAAAAAATCAATCATTTAAGTCAGTATTTATTATTTGTAATATTTGAAATTATATTTGTATTTTAATTTTTATAAAATAAAAATTACTCTGATAAAAAGAATTGAATCAATTAGGAAGTTGATATAAAGAATATATATTTCTTACAAACTTTTCACATAATTGAAAAATTTTGAGAAAATAAAATGCAATATAATTCACTTAATAAAATTAACAAACTTGTGAAATGAAGAACAATAGACAATTTGTAATAGAGTTGTATTTTATAGACTTTGATCGATTAGTTTTTATCCAGCATTTAATTGTCTGTAGATAAAAACTGAATTAGTAGGAATACTGTCCTAACACACTCAGCTAGTTTTGAGAAAAACATGTTTAAAGCGTCAACAGTGCCCATAATTCTAGATTTGTATTAAAATATTTGCTAAAGTTACATAAAGTACATCTTAAAGATGCTGAGTATTAAAAAAATGGAATTTTATTAATACTCATTTCAAGAACAAAATTAATGTTGTTAAAACTAATAATAATTGTTAATTTTACTAGTATTAATAAATATTAACCTTTTTCTTTATGTGTATATTGATAAAATTCCATTTTAAGTGGAAAGCATACTTCCCACTCACCGTTAAAGGGTTAATGGGGAAGTGTACATGTAACAACCATTATACCCTATGTTTTTTGATAACAGGACCACTATTAAGTAGAATTTAATATTTCAAAAACTGTCTAATATTGTTTTAAGTTTTTTGATGAATTCTGTTGTTTTCAACAATAAATGCTTTTTGAATAGGGTTTTATTTTATAAAAAAAAAATGGTAAAATTTCTTTGAATGAAGAAAGACTTTTTTCTAAATTGTGCTAATAAAAAAGTGTCATTAGCTTATTCTGTAATATGGGCGCAAGAGAGGCATTTCAAGAGCACTAACTCAAATTTAAAGATTTTGTAGATTAAGGATTTTGTGTAAATACACACACACCTACACATATACACGGTATCTTTATTTTTTTAATGAAATTAAAATAATTTAATGATAATTTAAAAACTGATATTTTAATAAACTTTTTTCTGCTTTTAAAGTAATTAAGGATAAATAAATCCCTTAACAATTTTGGTTTGAAGTAAAAACATCTAATACAACTTAAAAAATATTTTTTAAATCAAATAAATCTTATTTAAATCAACAAAAATAATTGGGTTTTAAAAAAAATCATGATTTTTCTCAGCCCTAGTTTAGAAATGAAAGTCCTGATTTTTGATACAAACATAAAAATTGATAATGATGCAAAAGTCAACAACTGACTATCATAAGAAATTCAGTTGATGAAGATGCCAATAATGGTTTTTCATGTAAATGAGATCAATATTGCTTTATCAAGATTCCCCCAAATTTACACTTATCTGTTTTGTTCTCATGTCCATTATATATTTTTAACTCTAAAGGATTTGTGTATGATTTACTCATTCCATCATCAAGAATATTTTTGATTTACAAGATACAATAATTACCTTACTTTGTAGTGTGAATCAATTGTGATGAATCATTGAAATTGTAATGTATATTCTTTCAACAGCCTTCATGAAGGACACACTTTATGTGCAGTATCAAGCAAAAATACTGTAGCATTTACAACAACCACAGAACTTGAGGATGCGAGTGGAAAGTCCTGGGGATCACATGTGTATGTTGCAGATTTGAATACACCTTGGCATAGCCACAAGTAAGGAACTATTTATGTTTTGTCACTAACTATTTTTTCTCTACACTGGACTTGATTTGGATGTATGGGAAACAATAAAATGCATGTATTGTACAACATTAACTTTCTAAGTTAATTCTATTTCGTATAATATAATTTGCATGCCAATATGAATCTTAAAATTTTTTGTGATGTGTCAGTCCACATGACAGATAGTCTGCTGCCAGGAGAGCTACAAGGAATGTAAATTCATTTATTTGGGTGTATTATTGTGAGTGTTCACTCCCTAAGTATTTTTAAAATTTTGATTGCTTATCTCACAGCAGTAAAAAAATTCTTTGAAAGAGCCGAATATCTGTTTCCAAGTTTAACTCTCTTGACCTCTCTAGTTGACTCAAAATAATTTAAATAGTGTGTATATTTATAAAAAATGTTAATCTGTTGTAATGTCTTATCCATGTCCCGTATAAAAAAAGGCATAGGTAGCTATTCCGATGTTATTCAGATAATCTCTCTACACTGCATGTTCAAGTATTGCATATGTAAGGTTAATATTCTCTCCTCTAAAGTATAGAGCCAGTGATATGAATCTTAAATTAACCATAAAGACGTCACAATTGTGAACGTATAAGTAAATAATGATTGAATGTTTGAATGTGCATTATTATTATTATTATTATTATTATTATTATTATTATTATTATTATTATTATTATTTTAAACTATAATCAGAAAAAAATGTTCATTGTCAGTTAATTACATTTTTTGAAAAATAGAATATTAATTAAAAATTTCCGAATATGTAATAGGCCATGGTATTGGTTATATATAATTTTAATGTATATGTAACGAACCTTCATTCAAAAATTTAATTTGTGGTTTGTTTTTTCTTTCCCCATATATTAGTATTTACAGAGTACTTGAGTACATACATAGCACAAAGAATGTTATGTATAAATTTAGGTATTAATATATATTAATTTTTTTTCGGTTAAAGTTTGGAACACGGTACACTCTTAGAGAAGTGCAAGTGTGTGTGTGGAGAGGGATGGAATGGGGAGGGGGCAGAGGAGGGGAATCTCTTTAAGCCCTCCCTCAAATGATGCTAAGCGCTCTGATAGAAGTGAAGAAAACCTACTTATAAGTGATTTTCATGGCTCGCTCTTCATAGATTTTGTCCCTGCTGCATTTTAATGCCCAAATTACTTTCAAAGGCAAGTTTCTCGCCTTGCTCACTTGGATCCAAGCCATGGTGAGGCTCGGGCTTTGGTCCTCGCAATGTCGAAAAACAACCTTGAGTATATCCACTACATGATTACCAATTCACTTTTATCAGGGAGCACTTCAGTAAGAAAACCTCAAATTCCAACTGCTGCATCAAATTCGAACGATGAAAGCTTTTGTTTATCAGAGGCACACACCACGATCGCAGGCAGCACTATTTTATAATGGAGTTCTAACAAGACACTAGGTGAAATTGCCTCCCGTAACTTTTGACGCCATGTTCGTGACCAATTATTATAATTGCCTATCCACCCTTCATCCCTTTCACTGTGGATTTTTCCCTCACCAGAGCGGTGCAAAGTGCCGGTTTAAACAACATCCTTAGGTTGTACTGTGTTCTAGACTTCAACCTGTTTTTTCTTAGTGTGGTGGCTCTTTTACTTGTTTTGTGTGAGTTGCCCAATCCCTGTTTAATTTAGATAATTGAAGTTCTGTTGAACGTGCCTCAGGAAAATGTTTAACATTGAGATTTGGGATAGTATGAAATGAGTTAAATATCCTGCACTGATATGTTTGTGTAGGGTTACGTCAAATCGTGCAGGGGTGACAGCTTTGGAATGGGACTTGCCGGGAGAGAAGCTTCTACTCGCAGATGCTGCTGGTCTTGTTCAAATATGGAGCTGCCGAGAACACGTTCTCAATGACTGGTTGTGTTTGGGAGCAGCGACATTTTCTGGTGAACATATTTTAGCTGCTGCATTCTTCCATAATGGCAAAAAGGTATTTTGGAAAATTTATTTTGAAATTAGTTGTAGCTTGGTGTATGTTGTTATTACGCCCTTGTAATTTTTTTATTAACTCAAATTTAGAATTTAATATGATAAGATTGTTTATCAGTCACATGCATCTTTAAGTCCTGTTAACTAGCAAACCCTGTAGGTTTGTTAAGTGCACTTGTACTTACCTGTCTGTTATAGCTATTACATACCTAGAAATGTTACGAGTGTTATTACAGCCGAGGCCAAAAGAGTAGGGATTTTTAATGTAGATGAGGCAGTGATAACACTGTCACATTTCATTGTATGTTTAGCATTTTGTTGGTTACCATAAAATCTCACAAATTATGCGAAAAATTAACGATATTACTGATAGCATACACATGAAATCTGTTGCTGCGGTATGTAAGTACGATATAGTGAGGCGAGATATATGCTTGCGATATATCCATGTATACAATATTTGTGTACGATGATTCAAGAAAGGTGGATGCAAATAATTCTCCTGAACCTAAAGATACCTAAAGAAATTACGTTCGGTTAGGAAATTGGCACGGTGACTTCCTGTGCCAACACCTTCACATCGTCAGTAAATATGATTACCAAAATAGAGTTGCATTTGATGGAATGTGAGGAAAATGAGGTTAATTTACCTAATGTACATTGTCTAATGGTACTGTTAATAATATTACAGTTAAGAATAATTGTTCCCCAAACCAATATGAACTACTTCTGGATTGTTTGAATCTGATATGTTTCCTACATCGCCATTATTTTCTTAACAAACACTTGACTTGTGATGAAACAATGGTTGTTTATGTTGCTAAGGATGTTAAATTTCTTAACATACAGGGAGGTACAAGTGCACTTAACAAACCTGCTGGGTTGCTTGTAAACAGGGCTTAAAGATGTATGTGACCGATAAAGAAATTTAACGTCCTTAGCGATGTAAACAACCATTGATTCATCACAAGTCAAATGTTTGTCAAGGAAAAAACATGGCGATGTACAAAATTAATCAGATTCAAGTAATTCACATTGGTTTGGGGAATAATTATTCTTAATTCTATTATTATTAATAGTACAAATAGAAAAAAGGATATTAGGTAAATTAATCTCATTCTCCTCATATTCCACCAAATGAAACCGGTAATCGTATTTACTGATGATGTGAAGGTGTCGCCCCTGGAAGTCTACGTGCCAATTTCCTAACCAAATGTCATTTCTTTAGGTATCTTTAGGTTCAGGAGAATTATTTGCATCCATCTTTCTCGAACCACGATATATGAATATTGTTTATATAGAAATATCATAAGCAAACTCCTCACAAGATTGTACAAACGTGTGCCACAGCAACAGAATTCATATGTTTACTTTCGCAGTAATGTCTTAAATTTTTGCAAAATTCATGAGATTTTATGGTGACCAATAAAATGCTGAACATACCATGAAATGTTAGTGTTATTACTGCCTCGTACAAATTAAAAATTTAGGCTCTGCTACGCTCCGCCTAGGTTTTAACTTTTGCTGTCGGCAGTAAGAATACTTATAACATTTCAAGGTATGTTAATAACTATTATTGTTAGTGAGTTGGTATGTTTTTAATTGCTTTCTATTTTATCTTTGGATTTTGAGCAACTCTTGTGTTCCAATATTTTAGATATAAATGGATGACTTCTTAGCGTCTTTCATGCTAGAAAGTTGCATGTTTGTCTTTTGTTACGTACTGAGGATGTTAAATGTATATTTTGTATTATAAACAGTTGAAAACTTGGTGTTGTATGTTACTGAAACAATTTGTTTTCATTATAGATCAGTGTATGTGCTGAGAAGAAGGATGCAGTCTTTTATACTGAGAAATTCACCCATGTTCGCTTCGCTCCATCTGTACGACACTTTGGTGGTCGGCCTGTGGAAGGCTGTCTTGTCATCAGCACAACTGGCATGGTGGGTGTTGCAGCACTTACACAAGAGACGGCACCAGCAGGAGCCCTGCCTGTAACTGGAGGCAGTGGAATGGCACCTTTGCTTGCCACTGCCAGCGACAGTTTGGGCTCTACCAGGCACCGCATTGCAGCTGCTGATGTTTGCTATGGAAAAAGTAAGAGCCACTGTTCATTAGTACATTGTGTAATAGAACAGCAGTTTTCAAAATGTGCTTAATGGTGTTTT
The DNA here is from genome assembly GCA_011170035.1 of Teleogryllus occipitalis. NCBI lineage: Eukaryota > Metazoa > Arthropoda > Insecta > Orthoptera > Gryllidae > Teleogryllus > Teleogryllus occipitalis. The sequence goes on along the minus strand of BLKR01001298.1, from coordinate 229,113 downwards.
TGAGCACTGTTGATTTCCTGAGGATTCCGTTTGACTTGTTGTATTTATTATTTAAATATGAAAAATAATTTATGATGAAAATATAGCAACAAATCAGTGTATGCTATTGCTTTGTGAGTAAACATTTTCGATGTACTGCACTTGCTGTCATTGTGTAATGTATGTATTAAGTATTATCTGTAAATGACTGAACAAGTTTTAAAGTAACTAGTGATAAAATGATCCATAATGATTGTTACAGATGGTCACTTTCTTGTTGCTGTAAGCAGTGGTTCGGCAAGTTTACCAATTCAGTGCTATAGGGTGTCAGTAAAGCAGAGTGAAGAGAAATGTGTAATAGTTTCTCAGGCCCTTCCTAGTTTCTTTCTTCAGTCAAGCCCAGCGGCTGCGGAGGGATTATGTGAGTTGTCTAACCATTTTATGGCTCCTATACTGAATCTCTGCAAAACATACAAAGTTGAGTTTGTTGAACACACTCAAAATGGCATTTTCTTCTAAGAAATTATTCTCTTAGGTCAAGATTTAAATCTGTAATATTTTATTCACTTTGTCACACTTTAGCATTAAGAATTAGGTGTGAAAGTGACATTGTATATCAAATGCATTACAATTTATGACAAAATGTTATTTGCATGCCATGGTGTTTTTGTTTTTTTGGTTAGTGATCATGTTTCTACAAGCTCTGATTAATGGCTTTCAGTTGTTCACATAACTTTTGTACACACACAATCTTTTGTATTTGCAATTTTTCAATTTGTTTTTATAGTTGTCAGAAACGGTGAAGGATCTAGTATGCCGCTCTAAGGCTATTACAATCATAACTTTGAATGTACTTAAGCATGTTTTTGAAGGAATGATGTGTCCCAAAAATCAGGTTCTCATCTGAAATAAAATACTGTGTTTACTCGTATATAAGTCGCACTTTCTGTTCCGAAAAGTAACTCATGAAAGCAGGGTGTAGCCTATACACGAGATTATTCTTTTAAAAAAAGTCATTGGAAGAAAAAAATGTATGCTGAAAATAACTTTTATTTTTCACAAATGTATATAGTATATATTTTTAATTAAAATTTAATCACTTTCATGACTCCCAGATTCTCTCATCCCAATTTATTCCGACTTTCACTATCGCTAGAAATGTTCCATAATATATTATCCTTGTTTCGTCCATCTTATTTGAAATGCTGTACGCTTTAAAACTTTTGGCGACCAGTTCATGTGAAAAAATGCCCAAACATCCAAAATCCAGACACGTCTGTCACCATGGCCTTCTTCGAACAGCCAGTTGGAGTTGTAACTTCTGTTCATGCATGTTTGCATGTTTGCCCTTGTACGGTGCAAACGTTGCACATCCACTTTGAATGACCAGTTAACTGACACCTGAAGGTTGCAGCATCCCAGTCATGCCGCCTGATATCATTAGTAAATCTCCATTGTTTTCCTTCAGTTTATTTCTTATCCTCTCAGTCGTGTGAACCCGGAAACTATTCAAAACTAGCATGGACCATTGTTTCAGCAGCACACCTGGCCACTGCAACCAACACATGCTTCATCTAGTCCAGTACTAGGTTTTGTCCATCCATACATCCATACATCCATTTCCCTAGACACGCACTATTATCCTGGGGAAAACTTCTCCTGTGGTATAGTTTTCTTTCTGAAAACCACGTATGGTGGCAACTTTTGCATGTCCGCCATTATAGCCAGCATTACGATTGCTTCTCTGCTCATGCAGTTCTTATGGGAACACTATCTTTCCTCCATGGGAAACACTTCTCTCACCTGCAGGATGCACAGTCGATGTATCAGGCATAAAAAAAAAAGGGGCCTTTTCCATTTGCCTCAGAATGTAATCATGCTGCTTCCGCATGTTGATTTCGTACCTCAGAAACAGATCCAGCTTTTCCTCATAAACTTGCAGCAGTCTTTGTGTTATGATTGATTGACACTGTAGGGAGAGTGCATGTTTCGCCACAAACCACTGCACCCACCTGTAGCTTGCTTGAAATTCGATACAGGGGTCCCCGAGTTTTCCGGAGATTTTGCTGCCCTTGAACTGCAGCATCTCTCAGGAAATGGCCAAACCGTTGCATTGTGTTTCCTGAACGCATTCCAATAATTTATCTTCAACTGCTAAATATTTACATTCTGTGCCTTGAAATGCACATTTATTGCAAATTGTATTTTCCAATGCAGTTTTGTCTTGAATCCACTGCCTCACAATTTTCATATCAATGTTGAATTTCCTCTCGGCTGCTCAATTCCCATACTGTTCAACGAACTTCAGTGTGGCTTCTACATAAAATTTTTTTTCTTCAAATTATTCTGTCAAAGATTGTTAGTGCAGCCTACACAGGAGCAAATACGGAATATTTATAAGAAGTAGCTTAACATTTCAATGAAGTCCTTTAATCATTCCCAATGTTAGCCTGGACAAACTGGCAAAAATATTAAAAACAATTGTATGGGTTTTTATGCTTTGTAAATAGCCCTATGCTTTGTATGAGCTAATAAGAACTTATTTTGAAATTATAGAGGGATACATTTTTAATAAAGATAACATTAAATTGTAAAGTCTCTGGAAGAGAAAGAGGTGTCAGCAGTTATACTTAAAAAAAAAAACAACCACCAACAAACTTCTGTACTTAATTTTTTAAATAAATTAATGGTCTGCATTAGAATTGTCATGAATGCCCTGATCATTTGAAGCTGATTCGTCTAGTAAACCTCCAATACAATGTTGACTATGTAACTACACTAATGGTTGTAGACATTTCTGCGTGCCATCTCACTAGCATGCTATCTCTGTATAAAATCAAAGATAATCGGATTTGATTACTTTTCTCCTAAAAAGTGATTATATGCAGTCTAGTTTTGCGGGAATTCATCCCAAAACAAATGACAGGTTCCTTGTTTGCCTTACTTAGCTGTCGGATTGCCTTGTCAGCAGGCTAACATTCCTTTTTATTCTAATTTCAAATGACAACCTCTTTCTGTTGGTGTTTAGGCAGTGCACGTTGTATTTAATTAAGAATTCTGTACTTCAAATACTTGTAAAAAATTGATTGATAAAATAAAATAAATTAGTTAACTCATATCCTATTGGTTTTAATCACCATTTTTATCCATTGCCTTGTTGTATCACCTTTGTTTTTTGTTTTTTTTATTAGATCGTCATGTTGCACAGTTGAAATTTGTGGTGCGTGAAGATGCTGACTCACTGGTGGTGGCTTCTAATGCTGATCCTCCTCCTGGCACACCAACAAATTGCACTCCAAACAGTGTTTATGGGGGATGTTACACGAGCAGTGGTAGCAGCAGCAGTAGCAGCAGTGTTAGTAGTAGTAGTGGAGGTAAGATATCTAAGTGTGCTGACACTCTTCCTTAAGGCCCCTATACACATACCGATTTGTTGGGCCGACTGGCCAGCCAATTCAACAAATTGTATCGTGTGGAGGCAAGTCGTCCAACAGAAATTTTGGTCGGGCGGTGGGTTGGCACTGACCACCCGACAGCCGATTCCCTCTCCACACAGCCCAACAAATTGTGTAGTGTGTAGCGTGGTTGGGGCTACTGTCGATGACAATGCTGAAGTTTTCACTAATTTCCACAGATTTCGTCATGCCAAACCACGTGCTTCATTGTGCTCGATTCTTACCTCAGTTTTAGTAGATTAATTCATTCATGGTTTAGTTTTTGAGTTTTATTTCTTTATTATTAATGTCAGGTTAGGCAACTCTTGGAACAAACATGAAGAACAAACTACAAAAGGCCATTATTACAGAGTTCTTGGAGCAGTTTGAGGCTTCGGATTGTTTGTGAGACTCCTCGAGCCCACAATATTCCAATAAGGATATAAGGAATAAGAGCGGCGTCAACTGCTATATGTATTATGCACACTGTGGGACTCGCTCTCGGCATGGCTGTAGCAGTGGAAGAGTTAAAAATAAAATTACTTACTTTATAGTATAAGAGATCATCATTATGTAGTGTGTAAATATCAACCATATGACTTATGTGTGCAAAGAGAAAAATCTACTTGTGTTGTGAATATGTCTCGCTGAGGATGTTCTGGCTAGAGCGGTTAGTCATGCTTGGAAGGGTTAAGTGTTCCTCTTTGTTAATTTAGGTTATTTATTATATTTATTTAAGTATTGCACTGGCAACAGTACATAACTAATGTAGATCAAATGAAAGCTGACATAATGGATTATTTTAACATGGTGCAATGTTACATATCATGGAATCATAGTATCACAATAATTGACATAATTGGTGAAAAATAGAGTTGATCAGTAGATCAGTAGAGAAAATAGATGAAGATCAGTAGAGTCCATAGCCTTTTTGAAAGCGTGAACCAACTTTTTTGAAGGAACTAATTGTACATGTTTAGGAAAATTAGTGATCATACAGGGGTATTTATTTCTTGCACACTTACAAATGAGGACTTGTTTTCTTGCGGATGCCCCTATATCACTTTTCAGAATTGTATTTATCCTCTCAGCCACTGCCAAGAGACTTTTGACTTAACAATCACTATGTTACTAAAGCTACTTACTTTCTGAAAGTGCAATTTAAATCCTGAAGAAGTTTGAGTATGTTTGAAAATCATCTGTTTTATCAAATGAAAATTAATCCCCCTAGTGAGGTACACAGCTTGGTATCTTTATTCCAAGTTTATTCCACTTAGGTATTACTGACTCAACAGTAATCTCTGCTACTGGTCTGCTTCTTGTTGTGTTCATACTTGAGTTTAGAGGAAGTTCTGAATATCGAATGCAGGTTAATCTCTGAAATGTTCTGGTCTCTAAGGAAGACCAGAAGACTATTTAAAATGAGGAATATTGACAGTGTCATATAGAAAAACTAATTGGGTTCTTGAAAAAATGCTACTGGAGGCCATTGCTTAATGGATATAATTTCTTCAAGTTTCTCTGCATAAAATAATTTGAATATTCTTTAGGTGATTTGGAGACCACTACTTATTCTTTATGTATGGAATATTCTTTGCATGATTACAAGGGTATTTTTATCAATTAGAAGGGAATCAAATTATGTTGAAAAACTTCCTATTGCAGGAATGTCAGTAAATGGAAACAGTTGTAATGGTGGTGCTGGAGGATTAGTGGAGATCTGGGAATTACGTGAGAAGCCTCTTCCCATACATAAACTGTTCCAGCCAAAGAACCATACAAACTCGGTAGAGCCCTACAAGACAGTGGTAAGTGTCTGGAAAATTATGGTTGCTGTTTTCCATGCTATTGAATTGTATCAAATTACCATTTTTATACTTTTTATGATAATTTCTTTGCTCCATTATTGTTGTAATAATTTATCTTACAGCTCTGGCAGCATCAGTCTCATTTTGTGGCATCTTCACCAGTAGTTTGTGTTACTACATCAAAATTGCCTCCACCTTTTTATGTGATGGTGGCACTTGCTGATGGAACTCTACACTGTCTTCATCGGGACTCATTGAAACCTGTAAGAAGTGAAACTAAAACTGATTTTTTTTTCATACTTACTTTTGTATATCTTCAAATAAGATTTCAACAAATGTATGTGGATTGAGAGGAGGAGCACAGAATAGAATGAACAAGTGCCTCATTTCATGATTCCAACTTGTTATTTAAAGATATTGAAATTACGTTGATTTCAAGTTATGTGACTTGTTTCAAGTGGTTTTAGAGAGGTAATGTTGTTACTTTAATGAATTACTGAAAGCTTATGTTATTTGCAAAAACTTTCAACAAATTTTGCACAATAAAGAGGCTGTAAAGATTTTTGAAGATTTTCCAATTACAGGGGAATAACATTAAGTTATTCCTATTACTGCATTGTCCAACAGAGTATGCCAAATGACTTATTTTTACACATTTAGCAATCTTGTTTAGTGCATTTAAAGTTTGGAGGGAACACATTCGACAGTTTGCACATTTTCATCATGGCATCAAAGTATTTGGTTTGGTAGAACATTTTGTCTTCTAAATTTGGAGATTTATCCTGAAACTCGGCCAGAGGACCTGTTTGTGATATCAGAAATTGGACGACGACTTGTCATCCACATTTTAGGATCATGTAGAAATTTAGGAACTGACTAGTGGTACTTAAGCTTACCATGTGCAAGAATTCAGATAAGCTGATCTAGTAAAGAAATTTACCTTAGTTGGAACATTATATAAGAACAAACTGAATATCTCTTTAGAATTCGTATCAAATAAAGAAAGAGAGGTAAATTCAAGTCTGCAGGTTTCCAAAGATGTGACAAAGACATCTTAGTTCCCAGCTAATCATTCTTCTTTTTCCATTAGCTCTACAACCCTTTCTGGATCTTGGTTTTCTCAATTAAGTCATTCCACCTTTTCCTATCCTCTATAGTCACTCTCATCCCTTTTTCACCCAACACCCTTAAATCTTGGCTCTCAGCATCCATCCACTGAGATCTTGGTCTTCCTTTCTTTTTTGCACCTGTTGTCACCCAATTGGGACGTTTTGAAGAAAGTTGGCTGAACAGTTTAACCGCTAGCTTTGTTCACTGTCAGACGGTCGGACGTTTTGCTGTCAACCAAGTTTTTGTTATAAAGCACCAACAAAACATGTATTCTGGCTACACCAGGTATTAGAGGATTTTTTATAAATTTAGCAACTGGATTTATTCACTTTTTTGTTACTTGGACCCGACAATATGAGTTTTTCTGCTGAAAATTCGCTACTTTACCTGCAGCATTACATAACTTTCTCTCTTCCGTGTATGCGGTAAAAGGTAAAAATGTGTTGTAATGTGCGAAAAAGAATCTGGAAAATTTGTATTCTCAGACCTGGAAAACACCTTGAATTCCAAAAAGTCAGATCGCTGGTCACCCTGAGGCCCATCCATGTTGCTTGATTCATGCCTTAGTGCTTCTTCCAAAGTTGTGCTATTCTTACTAGCACCACATCATCTGCATAAGCCATGATCTTTAATAGTCTATTAATTATATTGCCATTAGGATTAAGTTCTATACTTCTTATGATATTTTCTAAACACAGGTTAAATAACATTGTGGAGAGCACATCCCCCTGTTTTAACCCTCTTTGGGATACAAAGACATCCGGTGACTTCCCCTGTATTTTTACCAAGTTCTGTATTTCTTCTAGTGTTATTTGTACTAATTGTTCCAGTTTTAGTGATATTTTGAATGCATACAGGGTGTCTATTAGTTTCATTCTATCTATTGTGTCATGAGCTTGTTTAGATCTGTATAGAGCTTGTGTATTTCTACATTACGTTCATGTGCTTTGTCCACTATCTGTCTTACTGTGAATACATGATCTATCATGCTTATTCTTTTCTGAAATATGCTCTGATACTCTCCATTGCTTTCTTCATAATATTGCTCTAGTCAGGATGCGAAAATGTTTGAAACTGCTTTATACGTTGTATTCAATAGGGCAATTCCTCTGTAACTACTACATTCCAATCTGTCTCTTTTCTTTTATATTGGATGGAAGATTGCAATGGGCCATTTCTTTAGCATTCATTCTTCATTCCAGATAGCTGTTACTAACTCATGTATTTGTTGATTGCGATGTGAAGATGTGTTTTTATGTAATACATAAAAAAATCGGTAATGAAATACATTCCACTGACTCAATGAATTTAAAGGAGAAATACATGATAATAATAGTTTCAGAAAAAATGTCAACATAATACAATACAAATATGGCAAATGCAAGTCCATCACTGTTGCTTAAGGAATGGTGACAAAGAGTGCCTCCTGATAAGGTAGTGAAAAAGTTTCCTTAGACCAAATGACAAATGAGCAGTTAAATTATGACTCTAACATTAAAGTAAGCTTTTTGAAAGGTTTCTTAGACTCCTCCTACACCTCTACAGCCCAAATATATTTTTAAAATTGTAATTTGTTTCGTCAACTTGACATTATCTTTTCTAATTGAAAAAATATGAAAAATAAGAAAATCATTCATACTATAAAAAGATTTTTTATATTTTCTCAATGCCCAATTCTAACGCAAAGAAAAGAAAATGAATGACAAAACATTTTTTTTGCCTGACACCACTGGAACAGACAAAAAAATCTCAAAACTTCCTATCAAAATACCGATTGTGATTTTTCAGATTTTTTCAATAGCTGTGACATAGTTAGAAAAATGAAAACTAAGGCATTGTTTCGGACAGGAGAAAACGTTGTCTTTTCCCTTACCTGAGTTTTTATTTTTGTATACGTACATACAATGTGGTTAGGCGGAAGAGCAGGCCTTAAGGCCTGAGCCTCGCCACAAATAAAGACAATTTTTATTTATTTTATTTACAATCAGCACTTGTGTGAAAACGTGCACTTTGTAAATAATTGTTCGAAAACTGAAAATTGGTTTTAAGTAGATCCCACCAATCCTTACAGCCAATCCTTAAACTGTGTAACAGCATTTCAGGCATGCTGTGCGAGAAAAGCCAATATTGCAGAGTATTGAGTTTAAAATGCACAGAAAATCAAATAGCCCCTTTAATTTTATTATAAAAGATAATTTTTGTATTTTTCCTTCAATTTAATTTTACATTGATTTTGACTTCTACACTTTTCTAACCACCCATGCTATTGAGTGGGGGCACCCAAAAGAACAGAATTGGCAAAATTGTTCAAGAAAGTTCAAAAAAAGTATCCCCATTCATTTTTTAAGTACACCCCAACAATTGAAAAAATCACCAAATCAGTCTTTTAAGATGAAATTTTGAAATATTTCTTGCCTGATTTAGTATTCTAAGATACAGTTAAAAACATTTTTTTTATTGTTTCTAAATTATTTTTTCGCATTTGAATTGGGCACTGAGAAAATATCAAAAAATTGTTTTTATAGTATAAATCATTTTCTTATTTTCATATTTTTTCAATTTGAAAATATTATGTGCTGTTGAAAGAATTAAAACGAAACACTTTTTGGCTGTAGAGGGGTGGTGGTGAGGAAGACTGTGAAACCTTTCAAAAATCATGATTTATTTTAGAGTGATAGTTTAACTACTCATGTCATTTGGTTTAAGGGAACTCTTTAACTCTTATCTGGGGGCACCGTTTGCTGTGGAAGAACAAATGTGCTGAATTTGAGTGAAGACGATGGAAAATCCTTTTTTTTTGTCAATGACAAAAGCAATAATCAAACACATAGGTGAGACTGCTGATGTCACCTGGGTGATTAGTACTATACCTGGAGGTATGGAGGATGTACTGACCTCGCCAACAACAGTGTCCCCTCGATTTTAATTCCATCGAGAAACTTGAGATGTTTCAAACTCTCTCTTTGCTCACTTCAGAGAAAGAAGCATGGGAAATTCGAATGTATAATTTTGAAGATAGCAAAACTTACATGAAACTACTCATATTTTTAAAAAGATGTACATTACATTATTTAAAGATCTAATTTTGAACAATTTCATTAAGTAAAAATCTATATTATTTTGGTTTTGCAATTTTCGAAAATATAGTGTTCACTGATAATGGGCCTAGCCATGGCCGACTTCACTTCAGGCCAGAATATGCCGGCATTGTGCTGGGGGTCTACTGAAGACTTGGACGGGGAACAAGTAAGCACACAAAATGGACTTGGTGTTCAGTATTCCTTGAATATTTGTCACTTTAGGTAAAGCAAGTTATGATTACTGGATTTGGGTTAATGTATTTGTTTTAAAGGTATTAGTTTCGTCCAAATAATGTTTCAATAGGGTTTTAGATGTGTTATTTAAATGATAAAAGTCAAAAGGTTTGTAATCAATAGAGCCCGGAAGTTTGGTAACATGCCTTTTATTATTGCTAGGTTTTTATGACTTTTAACAATAGGAATCACTTAATTGTACTTCTGGAGTTTTTTAGAAGATTTGGTTTTTGTTTGTTTCTTTGGTCTATTTTAGCTTCTGATGCCTATTTTTAGCATTTTGCCTTATTTGTGCTTATTTCTGCCTTATTTTTGCATTTTTCGTCATTATTTTCCCTTTTCCCCCTCCTGGCACCAGTCTGTATCAAGCTGGAAACATACCTGCAAGCCTGGGCAAATGAAGGCATGGTGGTTGTGTATTGTCTTTCTATGGACATGGAGGGTCCAGAGTAAGGTGTGTTAAAAAATCTAAAAGGGAAAGGAAGATGATGGATGTAGGGACAATTGTGTTCTGGTGAGCATGAAGAATGAGAATTTGGTTTGAGTCACTACTGATCAGAAAGAAATTCTGTATAGCCTATTTCTAAAATGAATTATTCATGATGTAATTATATTCTTCAATGGCATGTGTTTGTCGGACAGTGCACAAGACAATGTAAAACCAGTGGCAAAGCTGGAGTCTTGCAGTTGAGAATTCTGAAAAATCTTACATTTTTTTGTAAATTAGCCCAATTCATCGGTTTTCTCATTCAGCAAAAACCTTGATAATTTGTTCTTTAAAGCTGTCATTTCTGCACAGTTAATTTAGCAGACACTTCTCGATAGCCAGTGCTAAATTATCAATTCTGATATTTTCCATGGGATTTCTCAGGAATGTCTACACTCTCTTTAATGTAATCATACTCCTTTCACATATGCTGTAGGTAAACGGAAAGTTAGACTGAGTTTTATCAACCAAACTGTCTCTTGATAAATTTTTCTAGGCCTATTTGTCTAATGCTGGCTTTACACTAGCAATAGGTTTCCGCAACATCTTTCACCAATTTGTTGCTGTTTCTTACGGTCATATTTACACTAGCAAGAACAAGACGGGCAATATTTTGCCAGAAAGTTGGGAGGAAGATCTTCCCGACAAGATATTGCCGATCGTTTTACATTAGAACTTTTTCTTGCCGTGCTTGGTGATGCCACGAGGAAAATGGCGCGTCAACTTAAGTGAGGTTATGTCTCACTCCGACATGGCTAGTAGAAGGGAGAAGATGCAAGTCGTGATCACAGTTATTGTGCTCAATGAAGAGACAAAGAAACAACGTTTTGTGAAGACATGTGACTGTATTTTAAGACGAAAGGAAAAGGGGCTTGTGCAAATTCGGTTCAGGAGCCTCAATATATTTTCGTGGCCTACGATTCACGTGGGTTCTAAGTAATTTTCTATTTATAAAAAGCGCAATTATTAATTCGGTAAAAAGTTTTAAAATGTCCTTTACCTACTGTTGATATATTATAGATTAATAATTAGGGAGCATGTATAGCTAAATCAAAATTTGAACCATTCGATAATCAACCATTGAAGATTTATTATATTTATTACTTCATTTATATTATTTAATTCACACAGCCGTTTTGCGAAAAAAAAACAAAACATAGAACGAGTCCAAATAATACGTCTATGTACTACCCGTACTTCCGCGCATCTGACCGTGACCATCATTGGCTTCTTCCAGCAATATCTTGCTCAGACTTCAATCCAATTCTAGTGCCAGCAACAGTCGGCAATATCTTTCCGAGGACGGAAACACGCGTGTTTACATTACGACCGGAATATCTAGCTAGAAATATTGCCAACATCAAAAATATTTATTGCCGCAATGTTTACATTTGCAACTTTTCTTGCGAAATAATATTGCTCGCCATTTTCTGGCAAGTGTAAAGCCAGCTTACCAAATACTTCAGCAACAAATCTGCAGCCATGTATTTGCATTATCAATGTATACACTTGTCAGTACATTTCGAAGCTGCTTAATAGGGAAGCTGCTTAATGGATATTGTTTTATTAGGAAAGAAAACTTTTGTGAACAAAAAACGCTTTGTAGATGGAAAACTGCTTTTTGTCAAGAAATTCAATAAAATAAAAGTTTTCAAAATCTTGAAACCTATAGTCCATCTAAGTTACTACTGTATTAATAATTTTAAAAGAAACAATTTTGTATCTTTGAAATAATTCTGACCCTGGAAGTTCGTTCATAGTCATGCCTGTGGTGATGCAGATTTCAATAGTCTTCATATCTAACCTGGTATATTACTACATATCTATACTATTTCTATCTCTATGGCATATTACTTGTCTCGTGATTTCTACATTTCGATATCGTGAACCGTTCAGAAGTTATGGGACTGGCGCGTAGTCAGTGGGACATTCTCTATAACACTAAATCTTAAACTTCATTAATTGTTTCATAAAGAAAACACGAACAAAAATCACACGAACAACTCTACTTTCCCACAACGTTAGGTGATGATGTGAATTTGCCTGGTCGTGGACGTGCAATGCGGTACGGTCGTGGCCGTGCCTCCCGGAAGCCTAGGCTCTCTGTCCAGTGAGTGCAAGTGAGAGGGAGATAGCGCGCGTCTTCTTTTGCGCATGCGCGGCAGAGAGCCGGTGTCTATCAGCTGGCAGGCTCCTTGCTCAGCGCGCTCAAAGAGTATATCTCTACGGTCCCGCTAATTCCCTCGCGCGTTAGCGGGGAAAAGGACTAGAAAACATTTAATTTTCTTCAATGATTCAGTAAAAAAAATATTGAAACATGGCACATTTAACGACAGATTTCATTGAAAAATAATTTGGGCATTTTAAGGCTTCTAGATTGCTCTTCAGCTTCGTCACTGTAAAACCATGTTGAGTGGGCTCTGCAACATTTTTCTGAATTACTCTGTCATACTACTGAATCATATGAATCGCACGTAATTGTGTTAGCAGAATTAGCTTCTCACATTTCAAAATAAATCTTTGGGGTTTACCTGAATTTGTGTTGCTATTTTCTTACTGTTCCCCATACCTTCAGTATCTCCCCCATTCCCATTATTGTATTGTGCTGCATAAAGATCTTTTGCGGTAAACTGAAAGGCCCGTAGCCGAATTTACCGATCATGTTATGTACGAGTATGAAACGAGTATGTTTGATAGACAATTAATTTCAGTGAGTAGTTTAATATATATGTTATAATAATAATATGTTAACTGTTGAATAATCGTATGGACATGACGTTATCTAAAACGTAATATATTACGCAATTTTTTATCGAATGTTCGTTCATTTTTCTTGAATATCATTTGCATGTAAGATTTTTGATAGAAATTAAATACGTTTGCTTTCCTTCAGAACAATACTTGACAGCAAGTGCCGAAGAGGCAATACAAGAAAAGCAAGCTTGCGCTTCACGATTACATCTTTACATCTGAAATTAAAATATTCTTTTCTAAATGGTAGGTGTAGCAGCTTGTCCCACGCATTAACGTAAGTCCCTTATTTCAACGCGGAGCGTAGTGGCCAAATCGTACCCTCCGGCCCCTCGTGAAGTCGGGCGAGTTTTAGTGCCATTGTTATAAGCGTACTTTCGAGAAAATCTAAAGAAAAATCATTATCCTATTACCTCATAATTCATAATTCAAAGCTTAACAACCTTGTCTTAACAAGGGATTCAGCCGGAAAAGCTGATTCCCAAAATTACGTTTATCTCTCTCTCTCTCTCTCTCTCTCTCTCTCTCTCTCTCTCTCCCTCTCCCTCCCTCCCTCCTGGATAGAATAAGATTGGGCCTCGAAAGAGAACGTGTAGCGTGAACAGTGATGGTGATAATAATTATAACAAAAACAAGAAGAACAAGGCATCATCAAAGGAATGGCCGAGGAAGAGAAGTACAAATATCTCGAATATTTGCAGTCTAATGGGATAGAAGACGGACCTGATAAGGAAATGGTGGATAATACCTACATCCAGAGGCTGCGCGCCATCTTGAAGACAGAGTTGAGTGCACGCAACAAAACGAAAGCAATAAACGTACATGCAACCTCAATACTCATTCCTTTGGAATACTAATCCACTGAGTGCCCGTTGAGGTGGGTTGGTCTACGTCCTGACGGGATACAGAGAGGGCTCTCAAGTATTCCTTTCTTTTACAAGTCATTTTTCTTCTCCCCATTCTACATTGTCATTCTTCCATAACATCCTCTTTTCTTCTCCCTCTTCTAATTCACTGGCTCCCTGTGTATGCTGAACGCCCACCCATGTGTTTACCATCCATGTTGACCAGTGTCGGAGGGAATGTGTGTCCTGGCGGTTGAGGGGCCTGTCTGTTTCCCAATTACCCTCCTCGTGCTACTTTTTCTTGGCACCCAGGGATACGTGCTTTTAAGTATTTTGGGGAACATTCCTTGTAGGTCTCAATACACTTGCTTTGGCTACGGACTCTTCTAGACGGGCGGTCGGGAGCTAACCCACTCCCGATCAACCGGCTTGGACTAGGTCTTGTACTGAACTCCAGGGCGAGCGGGGAGATCCAGGGCGGTGCAGCGCTGTGGTAACCCCCACTATATCCCGTGGCAACCTTGGCACTTCTATGGAGTGTCCCCTTGTTTTGCTCCGTGGTGGGTGGGGACCACGGGGATGAATCTGATAACCTCTTAATGGATTAAAAAAACCTTCCCCTCCCTCTTCCATAAGGAAGAAGAGATTTGTTGTAAATCTTGAGAGGTTTTTTGTAATGACTCTGATAGATCTACTAAGTCCCGCTTTCTCGTCATGTCATGTAAAAGTGATAATGAAACAATGAAGAGTGTCAGCCCGATCAAACTTGCCAGAGAAATTGAAAAGTTAGGCAAATTCCGGTCGGTGGTTCGTCAAAGACACGGCACAATCCTTTTCGAATGTCACTGACGAACAGATCAGCAAAATGACTGACCTAAACGAAATAGCCGGCCTCCAGATGCATGTGTCCGCCCACCCGACCTTAAACCTCTGCAAGGGTGTGGTAAACCACGAAGACTTTTCAACCGAATCGGACCTGGACAAGTGTCACAGAAAGAACTGGAAGCTGTGCTCTCTCAGGTGCCCGCACCTTTTCTTATTGTGGGGGACTTCAACGCCCACAACCCTGCCTGGGGTGGCACAAGGTCGTGCATGAGAGGCAGGTTACTTGAAAATATTATTGATAACCAAAACTTAATTCTCCTAAATACTGGCGAAAGCACACTTTTCCGTAGCTTCTAACACTTTCACGTCCGTGGACCTAGGTCTCTGTAGTCCCTCTGTTTCTACAATGTTCGAGTGGACTGTCCTTGGCGTCTTGCATGGCAGTGACCACTTTCCCATTCGGGTCAACCTCGATATTCCCGATCTGAACGTTTGCCCGCCCTCGCTGGCTAATCCACCGAGCTGAGTGGGAAACATTCAAGAAAGAATTACGAATATCGGAAAACTGCTCAAACGATATCGATGCTATGGTTGCCCATTTTAATAACGCCGTCCTTCATGCGGCCTCATTTGCCATCCCGAAGTCGTCGGGCCACCCACGACATGCCCCTGTGCCATGGTGGAACGCTGATTTTGCCACCGCGGACCGTGATCGGAAGAGGGCATTGGCAAAACTTAGTAGGTTCCCAACCATGGAAAATCTAATAAATTATAAAAGATCCCGAGCCATAGCTAGATTAACGATACGGAAAAGTAAGGCTGCGTCCTGGAGAACTTGCATCTCGTCACTCTCTTGCCGTACATCCCCTAAAGTAGTGTGGAGAGAGGTCCGACAGATCGGTGGAAGACTCCCTTCGCTGTCTATCTCAGGGCTTATGGTAAATGGCAATCTCCTAACCTCTCCACACGAAATTGAAGAAATGGCCTCTCACTAAGAACACATCTCCAGCTCTGTACACTATCCTTCTGGCTTTCAAAAAACGGAAAGAAAAATGGAAAACTGAAAATTAGACTTCTCGAGTCGCGTGGAAGAAGATCACAATGCTTCTTTCTCCATGGACGAACTCCTGAGCCTGAACCTGAACCCTCGCTTGTGCGAAAGATTCTGCTCCAGGACCAGACCAGATACATAATCAAATGTTGAAACACCTACATGAAAACGCTCGTTCCTTTCTCCTCAGCATTTTCAACAAGATTTGGGCTGAACATGCCGTACCAAGGATTTGGCGTGAAGACATTGCTCTCCCAATCCCTAAAGAAGGAAAGGACAGAACAACCCCCTCAAGTTACCGCCCAATCTCGTTCACAAGCTGTATGTGCAAGCTTTTAGAGCGAATGGTAAATACACGTCTGGTCTGGCTCCTAGAACAAAATAACCTATTTACACCTCTCCAATGTGGCTTCAGGAAGCACAGGTCAACCATGGACCACTTAGTCACCCTTGCTAGGCAGATTTCTTTCGTGCTACGTCAGCACCTGGTAGCAATTTTCTTCGATATAAAGAAAGCGTATGACACCACCTGGAGGTACGGTATTCTTCGCACCTTGCATACTTGGGGCCTTAGGGGACGGCTCCCTTTGTTTCTAGTAGGTTTTCTTTCATCAAGATCTTTCCGCGACCGCCTTGGTGACATGTTATCCTCTAGTCACCAGTTAGAAAACGGTGTTCCCAGGGATCGATTCTGAGCGTCACTCTGTTTGCCATTGCTATCAATAGTATTGCATCAGTTATCCGGGAGCCTGTGAAGGCATCACTGTTCGTTGACGACTTTGCAATTTTTTGCTCCTCCAAGAGCGTGCAAGTTATTGAGAGGCAGCTACAACTTGTGCTCAACAAACTGCAGGAATGGAGCGATGAAACAGGATTCAAGTTCTCTACCTCAAAAACCAACTGCATGCACTTTTGCAGAATCCATCACCTCCATAATCACCCCGACTTTTTTCTTGGAGGTCAGCAGCTTCCATTCGTTGAATCCGCAACCTTCCTTGGGCTCACATTCGACCAGAGCCTAACCTCGCGAAAACACATCCGTAAACTACAGGGCCGATGTGTATCATCTATAAATCTCCTTCACACTCTTACTGGTAGCTCTTGGGACGCAGACCGTGTTTGTCTTTTGCGTTTGTATAAAACTCTCATCCGCCCTATCTTGGATTACGGATATAGACTCTTCGTGCAGCGTCTCCATCAACCCTCCGGCCATTAAATACCATACACAATGCCGGTATAAGGATTAGTACAGGCGCCTACCGCACGAGTCGCATCGAATGCCTCTTGGCCGAGGCTGGAGAACCATCTCTGAGCCGAAGGCGGGATATTCTGAGTGCCTCCTATGGCGCGAAATTATCCAATGTTGATACTCCCTCGCGCCAAGCAGTCCTCCATCCAACCCACTTGACCTCGTATGCACTTAGACCATCGTTACCCCATCCCCTGGGAGTCCGTCTCCGTATGCTCTTACAGAAGCTTCATATAAAACTACCTAACCCTGTGACCCCGAAACCTTGTTTCCCCTTGGAAACTACACCGGCCGATAATAGATCTTAGACTGTCTAACCTTCCTAAATCATTAACTCCCCCCAGTACATTCTTATCGGAATTTGAGGCCAAAAAATCTACGTATCCTGGCCATTACTTCATTTACACAGATGGCTCCTAAAACGGCAAAGTGGGATGTGCCTTCTACTGCAGTAGAGCCATGCGAGGCTTTCGATTAGACTCTTCGTGCAGCGTCTATACCGCAGAGAACTATGCGCTCTTGGAGGCACTTAAATTTGCTGTATCGATGTCATTAAAGAAAGTAGTGATATGCAATGATTCCAAAAGCTCTCTTGAATCCATCTCCTCGTCTTGTGACCCGCTGACAATGACCATCCAACACCAAATCCATCATCTATTGGTCCGTCTCTATATTTTAGTCTTTTGTTGGGTCCCTGGACACGTGAGAATAAGAGGAAATGGAATAGCTGACTAGGCAGCAAAGTCTGCCACGAAGAAAAGAGAGCTAGACATCTTCACAGTCCCCACGGAAGACACTAAGCTCTTTATCAAACGCTCTATTCGCAGTGAATGGCAAACAGTGACATAACTCTGATTTTAAGCTCACGAGAATCAAGGATTACATAAATCCTTGGTCATCCTCATCTCGTGATGCTCGGCGCGAGGAGATCATTTTAACACGCCTCCGGATCGGTCACTGCCATTTCTCCCACAGCTATCTCATCCACGGGGACCCACCCCCTATATGCGAATACTGCAAAATAGATCTTACCGTGGAGCATGTTCTCTTGCACTGTGTTAAGATAAGAGATAGCCGTCGAAGGCGTCACCTTGCTAGCTCCCTAGCGGAGATTCTTAGAAATGACGAATCTTCTCTCTGCAAACTTTTAGCTTTTTACGAGAGACTAACTTGTACAGCCTTATCTGAGAGAAGATGATAATGCCAATTATTGACTTTTAGCCCGATATTTTAAAGGAACTATCTGGCATTTATCTGCCAAACTCTTTTATTAGGATACGTTCCTTTTCAGATTTACTTTGCTTTCTATTTAAAGATTTTAATTTTCCTTTGTTAGCTTGGCACTGCAATATTGTGCACTGGTCTTAAAATAATTTGACACGGACGCAAATGACCTTAGCCGTTGAAGCGCCCTTAAACTCAATCAACCAATCCACTGAGTGGATGACTGCAATTATAAAAGGCAGATCACAGAGCCACACCTAAACTCTCCACTGTAATGTACGATCCTTCCTCGAAGATCCTCGCAAGCGAACAACTAGAAAGATGGAGGAGCCCTTCACGGCTGTTAAAGAAACACAGTAGAAAATACTGAAATAAATCCGCAAGCTGCTGTGGCGTACCTGCAAACTGGTAACCTGTTTGCGGAAACGGAACGCTTCATAATTACGATTCTGGGTCAGGTAATCGCAACGAGAGCTTACTGCAAGTACTCATGCATGAAAACATACAAAACGCCAACTGCAGTATGTGTGGCCAAAAAGAGGAGGAGATCGATCATTATTTCTGGATGCTAAGGTTTAGTGCCAAAACAATACTTGACAGGCATAATCGTGCTGCCAAAATAATTTACCAGGCTCTCAGGCAAAAGTATTTTGGCGATGAGGAACAGCCTCCACCACCAGTAAGAGCAGACGAGAACTACAAACTACTTGTGCCGCTTAATGATAACAGATAAACGTATCCCGTACAACAACATTCCTGAGGTTGTACTGATTTTGAAGACCGAATTAAAAACTTATATCATCGATATAGCAGTCCCTCTACCAGCCAATCTGAAGAAAATACACGGAAAAAATTAAAAAAACCTGCCACTGGAAGATGAAATAAAATATATGTGGGGTATGGCAAAAGTCATAGTGGTGCCAAGTTATTGGCTCTAATTCATACATTGCAAATAACATCGTTTTTGATGGATCGCCTGTCGAAGGCAACATAATGTTACAACTGCGAAGTACCGGCAGTTCTTTCATCCAGAGAAAAAGCAAATGTGATTGTCTCCTACTTTATTTTCCACTCTGAATTTCATAAATTAGTTTTAGATAATTGTTCCTCAGAGAGCTTTTATCCGGAAGTGATCTTTCTGGTTATATTTCTATGAACTTTTTTATTGCTGGCACATTAACTTTGAACCCCATTGCACGAAGGCAGCTGTCAAGTCACTGGAAAAGACATTCTGTTACCATTTTCTTCTGCTTTCTGTAAATACTTGAGAATGAATACTTCCAAGCTACTCTCCGAATTTCTCAGTTAATCTGGTGCTTTGCATATTTAAGGTGTTGTGTTGTTTTGTCGTACATGCTTCCCATTTACCTTAATAATGACATCACACTGAACAGGGAATAGTCTTCCTAAGTTATTCTGAAAGTTTCTCGCCAAAATCTCACTAACAGTGAGGCACTATCACAAATCAATGATACTGTTCAAATATACTTTACAGTAAAATTCCAAATATACAATTAATCCAAGTACACATAACTGCCTTCGTATTCGTTGTTAATGCAGTTTTCTCAATTCGCATTGTATCCTAAACAAATGGCACAGAAACTCTTAGTCGCACAAGCATCAGATTGTTACTTTCTCGCTACGGAGTAGAGAGATGCTGCGCCACAAAAAAATCGTCAGAAAAACTTATTACAGGGCCCTGGTAACGAAAAAGTGGATAAATGCTAAATTTAGTCTGTCAGTCTGTGAACAACGCTAGCGCTAAACCGTTCAGTTGATTTTCTTCAAAACTGATATTCTCCAATCGATCTGGCTCTATGCTGCGGCCCCTTGAATTTGAAACCGATATTTTAATTTTGGGAGGCACTTTACATGAAGCCCTTGGGATATTTTCCAAATTTTCAAAAAAATGGCTCCATCGTTTTTGATTAAATTTTGTTGTTGGATAGTGAGAAGGATGTTTAAGAGAATGGTGCAGGTCTAATATTCGTTAAAAACTTTGATATTTCGAAAATTGCAAAAGTTCAAAATTTTTTCGGAGTCTCCCTACAACTAAAATATTAAAGATAGAGAATTTTCCCCTTAATGAAATCTGTTCCCTAACGATAGATTTTGCAATGAATCATGTACCATTTTTCGAAAATTGGAGAAATTTTCTCGTAATTTTTGCGTGAAAATACGGGGGAGAAAGTTCGTTCTCTTTTAAAACCATTACTTTTTCAATTTACATCTTTTTCGCTAACTACTGTATATTTTGTGTAATCCTTTGTTAAATTAGTCTGTCTTGAAATGTCGTAGTAAGTCATTGCTTTTTATCCCTTCGATTGGAAGCTTGGCACTGTTAGTAACAGGTGTTCCCAGAAGGTCACCCATCCAGGAATCCGTGGTGTCTCTAATTGCTTAACATCCGTGACTTCTCGCAGCGTAAAAGCAATTTGCAATCGTAACCTTAATTAGAATATTGGACTGCAGGAGAGGTTGTTGGTATTGAAATAGGAAATGACTTGTTTTCAGCTTTGAAATAAGAAGTTAACCCAGTATTCATCTACATAAAATACACCCTTAAATTCAACTCTGTGTAAAAGGTGATGCGAACACATATTTCTTGTACATTTCACTTTTTCAGGATGATTTCTAAATTTTCTTTGTTGTTTTAAAACTGTGTGACATATGAGAAGGAAGTGCAATCTGTGTACGATTTTTGAGCTCTTGAATCCCTACCCTGGCACTAATATTAAGGTGAATTATGAACACAGCTAGCAAATAGCACTTTTGACGAGATTTGAGAAGAAATATTTACTCCTTTGTATTGAAATGTGCTGCAGCAAATGAGATACAGATATCAGCTCTTATCCCGTGTGTCCCGCGTGAAGGGAATCAACTTTCAGGCGCGAGAACGTGGGAAATGTTTATTTGAATTAGTACGTTCTCCAAAACGCCCCATAGAGCTCAAGAAAATGTTCAGAAAGGAAGCTGCATGTAAATGTTTGCGAAACTCTTTGAAAATTGAATATTTTTTGGGGGATTGTTTTTGTTAGTACCTTGTATGACAAGAGTTTCTTTTCAGGTTGCCTCGAGCTCATTGAATCTAATGAGGCAAGAGGAACCTCCAGCGGCAAAGCAGCAGCGCTTAAGCCCTTGTGTTTCCCATTTAGACATGAGCTGGCTGGGATGTGTGCTGCTAGCTGCAGACACACTTGGCCAGTTGCACCTCTACAGGCTGACTCCTGTAGCCGATCCTGGTATGTTACTTTGTTGTTGATGCTCTATTTTGTTTTCTCTTTTTGATGTTTTGTTGCTGGCTGCTAGCAACAAAGGTATTTTTCAACCTATTTTTGTATCTATTTCTGTCTGTCTAATTCTTCTTTCTCTTCCTTTTCTTCTTCTTCCTCTTCTCATTATTATTTTCCCGTGTGATACGAATATTTAATTTTTTATGAAATGTATTAATTTTTGCTTGATTACTTTATTGCAATTTGAAAAAAACGTAAAAAATAATGTATATACCCAAATATAAGACGTTTGTCCCCACACGAGCATGTTTCTCCAAAATTTACGCAAATATAAGACGACCCATGTTTTAATAACAGGAGACTAGTTCACAACAAATGAAATTAAGAAAAGCTAAATTATTTATGTTACTGACATGTTAATATTATTTATGTTCTTTACAAAATTCTATATAATTGAGAAAAAATACATATTCTTTACAAATAAAATTCTAACTCCGAATCTTAAAACAACTCTAGCGACTTCGCTATGTTGCCACGAGCGTAGCTACTACTACGTGTTGACAACAAGACACCTGCCGCCTTTTTACTTCCTTGACACAAGGGAGTATTCTGAATTTAAGAGCTATTAGTTTACCTCAGCGCAAGAATTATTGAGTATTGAAGAAGTCAGTATTACCTTGTCAGGGCGAAAAGAAAATTTTCTGTCGTAACTCGAGCGCGATAAAATGTTAGGCAGAGGCTCCGCGCCAAAACTCGGTTCACGGAGTCTGCACTGCCTGAACTAGGCCACTACTTACGTAAAATTCTAACTTTCAATTCCTTAGCTCTTTATATGAGCGCGGCACGCAACCACTTGGCTTCTCGATCTTCGAAGAATGCGATCGCGTTGCGTTGCAAGTGCAAGGAGGCGAGGATTCCTCGAAATAGCGACAGGATGAAATGTTAGCTCTCTGCTCGCTTCGCGCCGGCCCACACCGTCCTCATCAAATGTAAATAGGTCTCGCTCTCACTCTGGATACTTTTCAACAAGTCTTTAAATGTTAGTGTTTTTATTTTCATTCATGAAAATACTGGTATTTCAGTAGAATCATACAGGTATATTTTGCGGAAATGTATTCTCGGGAAAAGTAGATATATACAGGTAGGATTTTGGGGAAAATACTTGTGATTTTTACCACGGCTAAGGTGATTATCCCGTAAGTGTAGTACATGAGTTGTTCCTCGAGAGATGGTGGTCTTCCCCCTTGGATGGAAAGATCCGGCGCCGACCTACCTTCGACTAACGGGGTTCCCCTCAACCAGGTATCTCTAACCAGCGGAGCCCCGCCCCAGCCGGGACAAGCTCTAAGCTCCCAAGCGGTCTCTCGGCAAGTGTGGTAGTGTAGCGCATGTAAGTATAATGTAAGTGTAAGTAAGGGTAGGATTGTACAAGCAAGAAGAAGGAAAGTTCGCGCGCGGTCCGTGGCTCGTTTGTAAGGGTACTGCTCCGTCATTCGTCTAGTATTGATCGTAGAAATCACGAAAAATTATCGATCAGAGCCGCCGGCTGCTAGAATTATCCTCGGACCGGGCGCGATCTTTCCTCCATCTTCCTTATCCTATCGTCACCCCCTTACTTACACACACTTACATACACTACACGACCACATATGCTGAGAGACCGACCGGTCGGGTGCGTAGAGCTTGTCGCGGCTGGGGCGGTGCCCTGCTGGTGGGAGATATCTGGTTAGTGAAAGCACCACTAGCCGACGGTAGGTCGGCGCCGGAACTCGCCATTCAGCGGGGGAAGATCACAGCCACCTCCCAAGGAAAAACTTGCACTACGCGTACGGGAAGAACGACATTAGCAGTTGGCGGTCCCAGAATCTCTAAGAACACTGGTCGACAAGGTTTTCTTCTCAAGAAATCTGATTAGTGGATCTAGTGCGCTTTTTCATATTAAATTCAGATGTATTAAGAATTTTTCCATCAGGCAAAGTTTTTTTTGTGACAACCAATTAGTAAAATCTTATTTAAATACTCTCTTTGACCTGTCGTAGGAACCTTCACCTTATATGTAGCGATTTTATACTAGCTGTATTTTAAGAAATTATATGTAATATTCTGAAATACTAACAGGAAATACTGTTCACTCATGTTTTTACATGCTCTGACCAGTTTAATCTGGCATTGTGATGTCAGTATTGATGTGTCTATGGGCTTGTTAGCACGAATATCACTAGTGACATACTATCTTCCTTTGTGTTTAGATGTGTACTGTGTAAGCTGTGTGTTAGTGTTGTTTTAACCATGCCAGGAACGTGGGACGTAAATCATACAGATGATTTCTGGTGTATTTGTGGTGATCTGACTTGAAAGACTCGAGGCGAAATTTAACGCCGCCTACGGAAAAGTGTTATCAACGTTACTTTGGCTGTAGTAAGTTGATTTTAAAAGGAGCTGTGGCCTAAATATATCTTTTATGTTAAGACTGTTGTCTTGATAGAAAAATAGTACACATCCTATGTCATTTGCAATTCTTGTGTTTTGGAGGGAACCGAAGTTTCATCGAAGTGATCGTTATTTCTATTTTACAAATATTGAAGGCATCTCGTATCCTTGACCAGAAAAATGTGCCACATGTCCATTTAGTGAATCCTGAAAAAATATTTACCTCGCATTTCATTTTAATTAAGAGGAATGAAAAATTTCTTTAAAGTTATGGATAAACTTTCTGGTGGATTTTTGTACTTAAAATCAAAATTTCCCTGTTGAGGTTGCAAAATAACTTGTTTTTAGGAGAGCAACAGACGATGATTCGGGTTAGCGACAAGACTCCTGCCACAAGGGAAAATTCTGAAAGACAATTATTTTGAAAAGTATTAGTTTACCTCAGCGTGCGAATTATTGAGTATTGAAGAAGTTGTCAGAATTACCTCTTCTAGGCGAAAAGAATAACTTTTTCTGCCGTAATTTGGGCGTAATACGTCCCGCAAGGCCCGCGCCAAAACGGAGTCCACACTGCCGTTACCAATCGTGGAAATCTAATTTTTCAATGCAGCCAAGATGTGAATTACTTAGTCTTTTTTACTGACGAGGTGATCCTTTGTGAACCCGCTTGGCTGAAGCCTCTCAAACAATTGACTGTCGTGGCGTCTTATTTAGAAATGCATCTAATTCTCAGAAATAATCAACAATATGAATTGCTTTCTCTCACTGGTTCCCAGTAGCTGGCGCAATCTCGCGAGCGTCTATGAAAGCAGTTAAAACTTTTCCAAGCAGTTTGTCCTTTCAAAGAGTTTCATACAAAAGATGACTTTGCCTTTCTCTCAGGAAGCCAGCAGAAAACATAAGTCCAACGCGGGACATTTAAAATGTTTACCCTTTGCTGTTAATTAGCGCCAAGGAATTGTTATAAATGATAGAATTCCAAGTATGGCGCCAAATTTGAATTGATTTTGTGCCAACATTCCCAAAGTAATTGATGCTAAAATGAAAGGAAAAATATAGGATCACAAATGCAGTCATTAATGGCTGACGAACATTTTGGAGAACTGTTAAATCCACTGGAAAAAGCAGCCTGGCAGTCTTTCAAAAATTTAGATTGCAATTTCTTTGGAAACCATAAAGCGGAAAACTATCGGACCTCATGAATGATCTTATGCATTCTTATAAAGCTATAGGATGAAACATGTCTTTGAAACTTCACTTGTCAGACTCTGACTTAAACTTCCTCCCGGAATAGCCGGCGGCGCTAGCCGAATTCGTTTACTACGCTCCGTGAAGTCACGAAGGTTAAGCGAATTCGAGACTCGCAGGTTCCTGGTTGGCCAGGAACTCCGGGATCTAACGGCGTCGAGCCCCTGGCCGAAGGGATAAAAGGCACTGACTGACTGCGACGTGACGAGACTTGACATAGTAAATTATTCAGTATAGTAATTACTCAGTAAAGGAGGATTACTCCAGAAGAAAGCGCTCAACGCCCAACAAGAGTTAAGAGACGCGTTGCATCAACAATGACGCAATGAATTTTAAAAAAAAGTCTTGGTGCTGTCAGCGTTGAGCACAGTGAACGTTTTCATCAGTAAATTTCTACAATGGAAAACTGGTACTAACGCAAATGTAGTTCTAATACTTTGGCTGACTACTGTTGGACCAAGAAGAGAGATTTTCCTGATACGGGGTATAGCCGAAAATCATCATTACTACTTTCTAGGTACACAATGAGTTGTCAGAATGTAAGTTAGAACGAGTAGAATACCATTTCGAGTTGGATAACTAGTTACTGATTGTATTAAATATTATAAAAAGTTAAATGAATATCACAGAAAACGCCTGCCTGATGGAGGAAAACTGAAATGATATTCGAATTCAATATGAAAAATACTTCTATAATCTGTTATTTTCTTTCTTGTGAAAGAAAAAGTATTTTTGTAGACGAGTGTAATCAATCAGGATGAATATCAGGAGGTGGCAGGAAAGTTCGCGTGCGGCGCATGATCCGTTTGGTAAAGTATTGCTCGTGCATTCGTCTGGTTTTGATCAGAGCAGCTGGCCACTAGTATTTTCCTTTAGATAGCGGCTCAATTCAACCTAGCTAATTATGCTAATATCGGAAATTACGCCACCGTTGCGATTCGAACCCTCCCGGTCAGAGCGGCATTGCTGGCTCAGAGCTAACTCAACCCACACTACACTTACTGAACTAATTATCATAACAATTGACGGGCCGAAAGATAATAATTCAATCCATTAATTATGATTTTTCTAATAGATGTACTACATCTGTTCATTTATGCATTGTTTTTTCTAATTTCTCAATGCTTTTTCTCAGTCTAACACTAACATGCTACACAGCGTGCTGGATACTCGGATGGATATGAATTTTTTTCAGCTTGTTCAGCACCTTTCAAAACTCATAAATATGAATTTTTAAGTGCTGTGAAGTATTGCAAGTTGTTGGGTGCTAGCTAACACGACGACTGGTTGACGCCATCTTACGAGACGGACGCATCTGGTTGTGCTCTTGATATTTTGTGATTATCTACCATTTTTAGCGATTTGACTGTGCCTAGTGTGTTTTAAGTGCGTTCATTACTTCTTGCAGGTTAGCTGAAAATATAATTCCAACCGATTTTTTTTTTTTTTGTGTAACCAAGACAAACAGATTACAAATTTTAAACGGACATTCAAACCTCAACGAACGTCAGATTTACGAGGTGCTGATAAGTGTCAAAACATATTCACAGCCCAGTTTATTTTCCAATATTAAATCACTCTGCGAATTAATTTTCTGAGATTTATTGTATTTTCTGTGACAAGTGACGATTCCGTTATTTTGAACGTTACGGGGACGGTGTATCAAATAGTTTGAATTTGTGTTTCAAATCTTACTCTATATAGCGAAGACAAACTTTCAGATAATATCTTTTATCTAATTACGGTAAAGTATAATCTTCTGATTGTATTAAACAGTTGCAGCTTAAGTGGACGAAATTCTACCTAGCCACATTGCCAAATTTCGTAAGTACTAGCTTCAATAGATTTTGTGAGTAGCATACCTTCTCGTTTTTATATTGAATCTTACTTTTTAATTTATTGAATACACATCAATTTTACACTTTTGAAATACAAAGCTAGGTTCTTGTTGCTCTTATCTGGGTTTTCTTGTATTCATTTCAATTTTTATCACGTACATTAAAACGCATTCGTGACATGGCTACACTCTCAAAGCCGACCTTCTGAAAGCCTTCACACACGTAAACAATAATTTAGATCAACATATCCGAAGGTTGGAAGAGGTCGTTCTCTACACAGACGGTTGGGTACAAGTCGGCAACAGCGAATAATACCAACAGTACACCCGTGACTGTCCAAAAGACACGGACACCGCATCCAGTCACAACTCAAAACAAATTTAGTGTTTTAGATTATGAAACAGATTTTCCTCGTCTTCCTGATCCTCACCACCCTTCTCTACCATCGACAAATTCATGCACAAACCAACGCAAACAGGCTAGGAAGCGCGTCAAAACCAAAACACGTAAAGCTGCGCATCCTAGCTCACTTGAAAACAAAGACATTCCTTCTGAGCCTAAAAAACAGGTACTTATTTTAGCTGACAGTCTTTTATTGTATTTTCTGTGACAAGTGACGATTCCGTTATTTTGAACGTTACGGGGACGGTGTATCAAATAGTTTGAATTTGTGTTTCAAATCTTACTCTATATAGCGAAGACAAACTTTCAGATAATATCTTTTATCTAATTACGGTAAAGTATAATCTTCTGATTGTATTAAACAGTTGCAGCTTAAGTGGACGAAATTCTACCTAGCCACATTGCCAAATTTCGTAAGTACTAGCTTCAATAGATTTTGTGAGTAGCATACCTTCTCGTTTTTATATTGAATCTTACTTTTTAATTTATTGAATACACATCAATTTTACACTTTTGAAATACAAAGCTAGGTTCTTGTTGCTCTTATCTGGGTTTTCTTGTATTCATTTCAATTTTTATCACGTACATTAAAACGCATTCGTGACATGGCTACACTCTCAAAGCCGACCTTCTGAAAGCCTTCACACACGTAAACAATAATTTAGATCAA
This sequence comes from Teleogryllus occipitalis, assembly GCA_011170035.1. Lineage (NCBI taxonomy): Eukaryota > Metazoa > Arthropoda > Insecta > Orthoptera > Gryllidae > Teleogryllus > Teleogryllus occipitalis. The sequence continues at coordinate 201,215 of BLKR01001298.1, read as the reverse complement.
CATATCCGAAGGTTGGAAGAGGTCGTTCTCTACACAGACGGTTGGGTACAAGTCGGCAACAGCGAATAATACCAACAGTACACCCGTGACTGTCCAAAAGACACGGACACCGCATCCAGTCACAACTCAAAACAAATTTAGTGTTTTAGATTATGAAACAGATTTTCCTCGTCTTCCTGATCCTCACCACCCTTCTCTACCATCGACAAATTCATGCACAAACCAACGCAAACAGGCTAGGAAGCGCGTCAAAACCAAAACACGTAAAGCTGCGCATCCTAGCTCACTTGAAAACAAAGACATTCCTTCTGAGCCTAAAAAACAGGTACTTATTTTAGCTGACAGTCTTGGCCGCCATCTGTCCTCCATTTTCAGTAGGAAGTTACCCTCCAACTTCTCAGTCTCATCTATTTTTAAACCTAACGGGAGGTTTGCAGATGTGACTGCAGAGTTGGACACCCACACGAAGACACTGACCAATCAGGACACAATCATTATCATAGGAGGACAGAATGACATTAACTTGGGCGGTAACTTTACACCTGAACAACATGTAAACAAATTACAATGTGCCGCCCAAAATACTAACATTGTAGTCTCGACTCTGCCCTTCTGGTACAACAGACCACCACTATGCAGCGAGATTAAGCACGCAAACCAACAATTAAAACTGCAACTGAGAGAAACGAATGTCACAGTTTTTGAAATTAATTTCCTCTCTGCAAAACACTTCACCCGGCATGGTCTTCACATGAACCTTGCTGGAAAACATGCAGTCGGTAACAAGCTTGCACAATACATCAACTCCAGTCCTACGCAGTCTCCTGCCAAAAATCCATCCCTTTCACCTTCCTTACGTTCTCCACCCCCACCCTTATTTCGAACCCTGTTGCCTCTTCCTCTGAACCTACTCCCGTTTCTCCCATTCCCACTACCAATTCATCTACACCTGATACCCCATCTTCCTCACAACCTGTCACTGCCGGGACACACTACAACCTTCGACCACGCACTCTAGGTAAAAATGGAGTAAATATATAGCAACTAGTCAGATGCAGCAGAAAAACATTCGTGTAGGTACTTGCAAAAAATAAACATTCTTCACCATAATGTTCAATCCCTTTCAAATATAACTGAGTTTATCGAGGCAGCTCTACAGAGCGATCTAAATCAAATGGATGTTCTTTGCTTTACAGAACATTGGTTATCTCCTAATGAACTTAGCATTTTCCAAATTCCAAACTTATACTTCGCAGGCTTTTATTGAAGAGAGAGGGTCGCATAAAGGTCCTACGTATGGGGGTTCCTGTATTTACGTTAGAAATAATATTGATTTTATCTCCTTGGCGGAATTAAATGTGTATTCCGTTGAAAATGTTTTCGAAATTTCTGTTGTACATCTTACTTCGCTAAAAGTGATAATACTTTGCATCTACATACCTCCAACAAAGAGAGCTGCAGATTATATTTCGTTCTTAGAAAACCTGGAGATAACACTTAACAAAGTCAGCAATCGCTCTTTTGAATCCATTGTTGTATGCGGAGATTTTAACATTGATTTTTTGGTCGAATCTTGCGAGAAAGAAAAGTATCTCAATTTAATTAATTCCTTCAATTTAGACATTACAATTAATGTACCTACACGGATCACACAAATTTCGATGAAGGCAATTGATCAAATTATAATTAACAAAACTACTACTCGATATGAAGTGGAAGATACAGTGACCACGATGCACAAATTCTTACCATTATAAGAAATGCGATCACTGACACAATATATAATACACGTGTGACTAGATGGTTTACAAAAAGTAAAATAAAATTATTCTTTGATTACTTGATGCAAGAGTCATGGGAAGCGGTTTATAATGCTGTTGATACAAACGACAAATATAATTCTTTTTTTTTCAACTCTCATTAAAGTTTAACACTTGCTTTCCTCTTCAAAAAAGAAAATTAAATATTTCACGGAAAAGCAATTCTTGGATAACACAATGGAATAGAACATCTTGTAAAAACAAGCGAATTCTTTCTTTCATTTCTAAACGTCATAACGTATCTCAAGATTTCCTTATCTACTTTAAAAAATACAAATCATTGTTAAGAAAAGTCATAAGGCAGGCTAAAATCATGAAAAACGATCAGGATATTTTGAACTCAAATAACAAAACAAAAGCAATGTGGAATATAATAAAAAATACGACCAAATCAAGTAGAAACCCTGTAGAAAATGTTTTAAAATATAACGATATAAATGTGGACGATCCGGCTGTGGCTAGTCTCTTTAACCAATACTTTTCGAGAATTGCTACCGATCTCACTAAGGGTCTTCAGCCACAAAATTCAAAAACGGACAGTTCACCCAAAATATTAGACACGATGTTCGTTTCCGAAACTTCTTCCTATGAAATACTCAAAAGAATCGGTAAACTAAAAAATAAATATTCGTTCGGTTTAGATGAATACCCGGATTCTTTGTTAAACACCTGTCCGCCTGCCATTATACACCCGTTAACTCACATATTTAATGCATCCTTATCCACCGGAACGTTCCCAGATATTTTCAAAACAGCTAAAATTAAGCCGCTCTTCAAAAAAGGCAACAAAAATTAAATTCAAAATTATCGGCCCATTTCTCTTCTATCAGTTTTTTCAAAAATATTACAGACACTTTTTTTGCGTACGAATGGAAACGTTTCTCAGTAAACACCGACGCGCCTTCAGATTGCCAACATGGATTTAGAAATTCAAAATCAACGGAAACAGACATATTTTCTTTTCTTAAAGATGTCGCCTCATCATTGGATCAAAGCGAGGCACCTATTCGATTATTTTTAGATCTCTCAAAAGCTTTTGACGTCATTGATCATGACCTTTTACTTTCAAAATTACATTCATATGGAATCCGTAGTATTGCTCTAGATTATGTTCGTACCTTAAACAACGATCTCAGAGAGTGGAAATACCTTACTGGATTGATGGAATATTACGTACGCACCTTTCCGACTCTTTGCCCATTGCACGTGGAATTCCTCAAGGATCGATTTTAGGCTCTATTCTGTTCCTACTTTACGTAAACGATATGCCCTCGACGATTCGAAACGGAAGAACGGTTCTCATTGCGGATGATACGAACATCCTTTGCAATAAAGAAACCGTAAATGGTACAATAGCAGATGTTTCAAAGTGGTTCCGAAATAACAAATTAATAGTTAATGAAAAGAAAACGGTTTTAATGCAGTTTTCCATTTCAAATAAACAATTCTGTGCTCCATTGAAAATGATACCATTGACTTATGTTAAGGCAACAAATTTTTTAGGTCTCTCAATTCAGTCAAACCTTAAATGGAACGTCCATTTAAATGAATTGAACACAAAATTAAGTACATTATGCTACGCGTTCGGAATTCTTGCAAATTCAGTCTGCCTTCATACTGCTCGTGTATATTTCGCGAATGTTCATTCCCGCCTGAGATATGGCATACTATTCTGGGGAAATACGTCTTATAGCTCCCAGACTTTTAGATTATAAAAACGAATTGTACGAATAACCAAATCCCACCCACGTGATTCTTGTAAGCCTCTCTTCATTAATCTAGGGATTTTACCATTACCTTGTCGGTTGATTTACGAATCAGTGGTTTTTGCCAAAAATGTCTTGCTTAAGGGCGGGAATATATTTTCAGAAAATGCCGATATCTATTACTGTAACACTCTACGTAGAAATCATATTCATCAGGTGACAGTATCAACAGCTCATTACAAAAAATTTACATACAATACATGTACATTATTTTACACTTTGCCTGATGACATTAAACGATTAAATTCAATAGAAAAGTTTAAATTCAAAGTGAAATCGTTTCTGCTGCGTAACTGTTTCTATACAATTAGAGACTACACTGAGCATCACAATAAAAGTAACAATGATACATAATGCATTATTAACCATTTGGACTGTATAAATGTGTATAAACAACCTGTAACAAGTATTGTACTGCAGCCTCCGGGTCAATGACCCCATCTCGATCAGAGTTTTTCGTCTAGTTTCCCTGATCCATTGGGCAAATGCTGAGATGGCCCATTGTGTTGCTTCTGGACGTAAATGTAACTTCATTATCTGTGCACGTCTTCTAGAATTCATTGGGAAATATAGTTATTCAAATTATCGATTCCATGTTGTGTGAAGTATTATTCCTTGACGAAGCATGGATGGATAAGAGCCCAAAATTTATCCCTTTTATATCTTTGAAAATATATTTTATTACATGAGAGCTTTTTTAAAATTTAATTTAAATTTTCAAATTCATGTAGTATATGACTTAGTGTAGGGATCACAGAGTTGTGAAAATGTGCCCAGAATTCACTTGCCCCATAGCACGTCATACACTGTTTCAACTGTTTTTTGACGTAAAATAAATAAATAAATAAGTCGAGCCTGTATTCACCCTCATCGGCTCATTACGCGTCAGCTGTCAGACTCTTCGGCAACATCTGAATTTGACTTAGCGCAAACCGATCTTTCACAATGTCCGTGCGAAGTTGCAACCAAACGCGTCGTATCTCAAACTCGTAATACAAGTGCGTTCACTGCCTCCGCAGTACACATAGCACGACTCTAACGTCCCAACAAGTAACAAGTGACGAGTGTCCCACTCGAATGGCAAGAAGGTCTATCTAGTGTCGCAGTCAAATACCAAGTACGAGTTCGTTTAAAGCCTGCCTCAAGCGAGAAACCCACTAGGAGCTCCCGGCTCGGCTCGGCTCGGCCCAGCCCGGCGAGGCGCGGTGCCGCTCCGCTCGGCCTGCCAGTCACCCATTACGGACGGCCCGGCACGGATCGGAACTGCACGAGACTCCACTTGTTCCAGTAGCGATGAAGAGTTTAATACTTTCGATGGAGGAATTAATGATATTAGCTGCTGAGGAAGAAGGGCGGGAGCAAGGAGGACAATGTACTCAGCGGAAACAAATGCTGTAAAAAATATTAGTCCGAAATCGTCAGGATCTTTTTCAAAACCAGTATAAAATCTATTTGATTTTGCTCAACTTCAGGCCCCACGGTTTTAAAGGATTTTTTAAAAAATATTTTAGGGGTACTTTATAAAAAGCTGATACCAAACTATTAATTACATCACATTTAACGTAAGACATCTGCTTGTACATATCAATTATTGTATGCCTGTGTACTCGTATTATAAATTTCCTCGGTTGAATATTGGAAGAAAAAATGCGTATCACCTTAAAAAAATTATCTACCTCTTGATATTCATTATGAATCATTAAGTATTTGTAGTGAAGGTAGAATTTAGCTCTTTAAATTTAAAAACATCTCATTTAGAAAAGAAGACTATAGCATTTTATTGCATTATAAAAATTAAGATTTAGCATTTTGTAGCAGTTTTTGAGAAAATTATTATTACGGGAGATCTCTTCGAAATAAAATATTCTGGTGGTGAGAGACACCCGATAACAATAGCCTTGCAAGACCCATGCAGCCGTTAGTTCCTGGAAGGGCACGTCAACCCCTCCCAAGGCCACTCGCCGCGCCGCCCCGGCCGGCCGCCGCCACCGGATTTTATTCTCTGGGGAGCATTCCGGGCGGGTCTGGGCGGGGCCGGCCCGGCCCGGCTCGGCCCGGCCCGGCCCGGCCCGGCCCGGCCCGGCCCGGCCCGGCCCGGCCCGGCCCGGCCCGGCCCGGCCCGGCCGGTCGCATTGGGTGGCGTCTAACTGAATAGCATGCGAAACATTTCGGTCGGGGCTGGGCTGTACCGCGCGGGGCTGCTCCGTGCCGGGCGGGCCGCTCCAAATGGGTTCCCTGCTTAACTGAATAGCATGCGAAACATATCGGCCGGGGCTGGGCTGTGCCGCGCGGGGCTGCTCCGTGCCGTGCGGGCCGCTCCAAATGGGTTCCCTGTTTCTGGCTTTTTCCCATAAGGTTAACTCTTCTCCCCCTCTCTCGCCTCGCCTCTCCTTCTCCCTCCCCTCTCCTCTTTCTTATTTCTCTCTCTTATTTCTCTCCCTCTCTTCCCTCGCTCCTCTCTTCCCTCGCTCCTCTCTTCCCTCGCTCCTCTCTTCCCTCGCTCCTCTCTTTCCTCGCTCCTCTCTTCCCTCGCTCCTCTCTTCCCTCGCTCCTCTCTTCCCTCGCTCCTCTCTTCCCTCGCTCCTCTCTAAACTCTCCTCATCTCTCTCCTCTTTCTCGTCTCTCTCCTCTCCTCTTTCTCGTCTCTCTCCTCTCCTCTTTCTCGTCTCTCCTTTCTCCCTTCTCTCTTCGACGTTGCCCCGCGCTTTACCAGTTTTCACCAATAATCGTCGGAATTCTGTGACCCTGGCTATTTCTCAACTCGTTGGTTGGACAAATGTAGGTCGCCTCCCTTCTATCACTCGCGAGGTACGCACGCTCTCGCGCACATGCAGCGTAGCAAATTTCACCCGCAGGTCGCATCTGCTTCTCTCTAGTGCCGTTTCACTCTTGTTTCGATTTACGAATTTCTCTGCCGGTCACGTAAATCACGCTCCCCAATTAACAACCCTCGTTGTTTTCACTTCTCGATTTACAACACTTGTCGTTCGTAGTATAGTCTTTCATGCTCTTCTATAATTATCTGAAATTAGTGACAAGCGTGCTGCCACTTAGGGACTGTTCATTCCTTATTAACTTCTTTTCACGTTCAATAATGTCCCTTCCTCGGGCTACGAAACACGTTTCGGTAGCTACCCTGCACACGTGCTGTTTTTTCATGACCCCTTTCTTTGTGTTACTCCGCCTGGTGTTTGGCCTTTCTGCTATCCGGGGAGCTATGAATCCATCTGTCCCCTGTCTCCGGCAGCGTGGTGCGTGGCGTGTAGTCTCTTTTGGAATTTCCCTCTACCGTACATTCGCAACGGGTGTGGCAAAGAGCGTCTTGTCTGCTCGCGCCCTCCTCTCTTGCGCCTGCGACTCGCAGTATAGAAAGGTTTTGTTATTTCTTTTATTTATTTGACTATCAGGTTTGTGATACATCACACTGCATTTAGCATATGGTGTTATTGATGACAGGTAGGGCAGGCGTATTCGGCAGCCTTATAGCTCTGTGGGGCCAATATTCTTAGAGGCATCGGCTGCACTCCCCGATTCGCCCTCACTATTTTCCATACAATATTTTTTCAGGCCACTATCTTTTGCTTCAGATTCAGGAAATGCTTCTTGTAGATTAGGGTCCAATTTAGCAAGCATTTTAACAAAAGAGGTGTTTGTTTAAAGAATGAATTTCATGGAGAAGTGGTAAATTCAACTTTTAACTGTATTTATATTGAAGATTTGTTTAAGAAGAAGAAGAACAATCTAAACTAGGCTAGTGGAAAGGCAATCCACCACACACAGCATGCTTAATGGTCTCTTTCCTAACTCTGTGATCATGTGTTAAAAATGATGTATCTTAAGGCCTTAGAACCTGTTCTCAAGGCCAGAGGCCTTGATTTCTTCCCAACACTATAAAAAGTGTTGTATTTTTGGATTGTCCATTGCATTTGTGTATGTTCAGCTCTTCAGAGATTTGTAGAATCTTGAATTGAAAGACTTGGGGCAGTAATGAGATAAACCACACTAGCCACAGCAAACCTCCCGTTATTTGCAAATGTTTATTTCAATTTTGCTCAAAGTGTGTCTTACCTTGTAACTGCCCAATCCCTTCATAAATATGAACAAAATGTGTATAGTAAGAAGGTAAGCTACACTTTCACCAAAATAGAGATATTAATATTCATGATTCACTAGAGGATTGCTGTGACTTGTGTGGCTTATCATATTGCTCCAAACCCCCTCCTGGTTCATTTTTCTTCATAAACAAAAGTTAAGTTAAACTAGAGGTCAAAAACTGGAGAACAATACTTGCCTTATATTTAGGTTAATATGATAATTGGTAATCACAATCTGATTTAAGAAGTTAATAACCATTATAAATAATACAAATCCATTGGATATAGCTTGTGTTATGCTGCATTAAATATCACATTATGTAATTGTGGTTGGTGACCATTTCTTTAAAAACTGAGAAAACTCAGGAAAACAGAAATAAATAAGCAGAAAATATCCAGGGAAATGCTGGGAAATACCTTGTTACATCAAAATACAGTTCACTACATTTATAGTGAACCTCAAAGGACTCGGCAGAACTCTTTAAGAACCCTATATTGGAGGTTAAACCCAAAATATAATGTAGTTTTTTCACAAAGTTTTTTTTAATTACAGAGGTACCGTAAAATATCTCAGTGCTGCAAATTCAAAATTTCATTATCTTTGGTTTCTTTACATTTTATTTTTATATTGTCCAGTCTGTAGATTCGATTCAGTCTTAACACTCTTCAATGCCTCTTACACTGTTGGAGCACTTGTTTTCTTCTTTTCTGGAAAATCCTTTCAACGTATATATGATGCCCTCACTAGATAACTGTTAACATGTTTGTAACTTTTAGCCTGCATTCATAAATACTTCAAGCTGGACAGAACTGCCATTGATATGCTGATACTAATCTCTCAGTTCCCTTGGTCCCCTTCATTCACAAGAAATGTGACATTAACTTATGAGACCCTCTACCCACAAACCCCTAGTGTTACATGAACTCGCGTTACTAATGCAAAAAAAAAAAAAAATTCCTGGAAGTTGTATTTACTATGTTCTCTATAACCAATGTTAACTATAACCGAATCTTAAGCTAGTGACTATAAATAGTGCCTGTTTGTTATGTAAGTGGATTGGACTAGTGACTTCCGATCACTATAACTAAAAGTTCACTACATTCAGAGTTGAATGTATATGATTTTGGTATGAGACCGTGCCCAAACAGAACAAAAAAGGGATGTTGAATCATGACATCAGGAACTAACTTCATTTACTATTATGATTAACATTTGTTGTTAACTTTCCTTTTAAAGTACAATATGAAGTCACATTTGAAAATTACTTATCATAGAATATTCATGCTAAACTGTGGATTTTGCCTCTCTGTTGTAGTATTAGGATTAAAGCAAATTGAGTAGGGTATTTGGTGTGCAGTTTTCTTTCAATTGAAAATTATATGTTTGTATTAATAAATTCACTTGAGTGCCATGGCCTACAAAATTTAATGCAGTGTAGCGAAATTATGTAGGGATACCAAAACAGGGAAAAAGAATGCAGGTGATGAGTGAACACCTGCAGTATAATGACCTCATAATACATTTCATTTTATGCATAATGTAGTTGTTGGCCATCTTTTAGTCTTTTTTCAGTTCTTTTTTATTGTTACTTTGTTGTTAATCTTGGGTTGATGGATAAGTTAGTGATTGTAGTGCTTTTTTGCTGTCGGAAGAGTAAATCTATTAAAATGTGTGAATTTGTTGGACAAGTGCCTTTCCTTTGGTATTAAAGTCAATCTGAAAACATTGGATACTTTTTCCCTCTGATATTCAGAAGATTTTATTTGCAAATAGCATGCTTCTTCAGACCCACAAAAGAGCTACATGTATTCACAAGCACAGTACATTTACTTCAAGTTAGAAATGACTAACAATAAACTTGTTTTTGATCACTGAAATACTCTCATCCCAACAAGAAACATAACAAACATATACATGAACCTAATTTGTTATATTTTTGGTTAATAATCCTATTAATATTATATGTCTGTTTGAAGGTGGAGGCTCCATGACAGTTCCACATGTAGTAAGATTGTTGGAGTACTGCTTAGTGACAGGGCTTGATTGCTGGGATTTGCTGGTATGTTTGAGACCTGGTTTGGTGGATGCCGTGGCAGACCGCTTCTCTGATGGTTTTAACCGACAATTGGCACCAGTACAACAGTATCATTATGTCCATTTTCTGAACATAAAAACATCATTATATAGGTGAGTGTAAGACAATTCATGTAGTGTGTTTTAAAAATTCTTTTTAAAAGGAGTAGACAGTGAAAAATAATTCCATTTTGCATTTGGTCACACGGTTCTCAAAATGCACTGCTGTGGATATTATTCCTTGCTTTCAGACTTTCTGCTCACAATAGCATAATTGGATTATTAAATATGTGAAATGTGGTCATTCTTTTTGTGAAGATAAATGTTCTTTTTAAGTTGTTCTATGGTTTTTGGTGTGTATGATTCAATTTGCATCTTTTTCACCCTCAATGTGTGTTTGAACGAACTGATTAAGTGGGTGACAAGTTATTAACTTTGATTAAAAGCAAAATGTTTTTCTGATGCTCTCTTGTCCATAGTAAAAATGATTAACGATTGATTGATGGCAGTGTCACTTGGTTGTAAAGAAATGTTGATTGTTAGTATTTTTTCTCATTTATTATAAATATTTGTACACCTCGGTTTTCAGTGATGTATTTGACAGTTGGATTTCAAATGTGAAATACTTTTTGTCTGTTAATTCCTATTGAAAGGTCATTATTTTAAATGATTGTAATGAATCTAGTGATGCACTGATTAGTTTTGCAGATTATTCTGATAAGTAACCATATTTACCCGATTATAAGATCTAGTTTTATTGTAAATATCTTTAAAAAATATGAGAAGTCATACATTTGCAAATTAAACCTACTCTGTTTGGATCAATAGTTTTACATCGTCTTTTCATGTCATGAAATTTAAAAGCTGGTTTAATGATAAGTTGGAAAGGTGATATAAAAAAACAACACACATCTATCAAACCTAATTATATTCTTAGATGTATTCTTTACATCCACTGCTGATTTGCTGGGCAATATTCAGTTCAGGATTTTTGAGTGGGCTAGTAAAATAAAATCTTAATGAATATAGTAGATGAGATTTTGTTGAGGTACGGTGATATAAGAGAATGCAAATTTCAAGTTAATGGTTGTTAAAGAAGCAGAGGACGTAATAAAGTGTGCAACAGGAAGACAATTTGGTGTTGCAGAAGGAATCATTTGTTGTGGAAGCATCAGATAAGACAATACAAATTCAACATGTAAAACTTTCAGAGGGTTCTAAAAAGTCAGTAGAAAGCCCTAGTAGTCAAGAAGGCTTTGAAAGTAAATAACAGATATATATGAAGATGATTGTAGAGACAAATATTATTGATTTGACATACAACTGGGGATTGCGAGAGTATCTATTATCTGTTCACTCTAAGAAAAATCCTGATGTAAAGAAATACTTGTGTGATAGAATGATTCTCATTGGTTTGTAGTAAGTTATTATACATAGAACATTACTTTATCATCAGGATCCTGACAACTGCAGAGCTCATTCTGTTAACAAATGAGAATCATCCGAACACGTGTATTTGTTTACGTCAGGATTTTTCTTCAGGTGAACAGATAATAAATGACACATGACGTATCACTAAGACCATTAATCATCCAGACACAGGATTAGTGTTACAAACTTCTAGAGAATGTATGGGTTTGAAGATAACTTTTAGCTATTGAATGTGTGGGTGTGAAATTTCATATAGGTAATATAAGAAGTTATACATGTGATAGACAACTCGTCATTCATTGGTGTTTAGCAGGTACATGAAATCTTGTTATGTGAACTCGATCACGGCTTTCCAAACACCAGTGCATGTGTTACCTACCAATTGGCCTAATCCTGTATGTGTAATTTACCATCACATGTTATTGGCAAAACACTATTTTGGAATCCCCCCCCTACATTAGCTACAAGTTCACAACATTTATCAAGAACTATATTTGACTAAAAGTGTCTCAGAGTAAATGCAAAAATTTTTGAAAGTAGGTAGGAGGGGTCCAAGAAATTTTTGTCCATGAACACGTGGTAGAAAATTGCATTTAACAAAATTACACAAATGACAATTGCTCCAGAACCCTTTATATGTTTGTGTCGGGCAGGTGTAAGAAAGCTCTTCGACCACATCAGGATGTGACCTGCCAAACACCTATGCATGGTGGGTTGCGTACAAATTAGGGCCCAATGTCACATGAGTAAATTTGTTATATGAAATTTTCACCACCAATTTGACAAAAGTCATTATTGACCCCTCTCCCATGCATACTATAGAAGTTTGTAACATTTATTCTGAAACACCTGAATATGACTTTGACAAACAAGAAAATTACAATAGCATGAACAAAACGATTTAACTTTCTCATCAACAATATAATTTTCTAATCTATAAAGCTATATTTGTAGATTTATTGTGGCTAAATAGTAAGTGTTCTTTAAGTACATAAAATATCCCTAGAAGGTGTCTTCAAAATTATGGTATGATTTCATAATCAGTTGTCTTAGAGTTCGATAAATACAATATGTAGAATATGAAAATGAAGACTTGAACAAGCCTAATACAGTGATACCCACTCTAAGACTTTTAAGCCACTGTAAGGACTGGTTAAAAAAAGTGTAAAATCGAGGAAAAAGTAAAATCAAGAAAATAATTTTTTTTGCATAGATTTTGTTCCAAAACACATTGTAATTGTAAAAATAATAAATAATACCTTAAATCTTCAATTGAAAAGAAATTAATAAAAACTAATGGTGCTAAAATAGCCTGTACATACAAAATTACGTGAAAAGTACTCAAATTTTCGAAAAATTGTGCATGACCTTATTTCGAAATTTATCTTTAAGGAACAAAGTCCCTTAAGGGAAAAATCTCTATCTTCAGAATTGTAGTTATAGGAAAAGTTTGAACTTTTGCAATTTTCGAAAAATCCAAGTTTTTAATAATCTTGAGATCTGCACCATTCTCTTAAACTAAATCCTTCTAACTTCAATCCTTCACACTGTCCAACAACAAAATTTAATCAAAAATGATGGAGTCTTGTGAAAATTTTGAAAATGTCCCAGGGGCTTCATGTTAAGTAACCCCAAAAATTACAATATTGGTTTCAAATTAGAGGGTTCGCGACATCAGCCAGATTGACAGGGCAATATAAATTTTGGAGAAAATCGGGTGAACTGTTTAACCGCTAGCATTGTTCACAGACATTTGGTGATGATTTTTTTCTATCAAGGACCCTGAAAACATGGATTCTGGCTACACCACGTGTTAGAGGTTTTTTCTTCTAAATTTAGCTACTGGATTTATCCACTTTTTCGTTACGGCTCGGGCTCGGCAATAACAAATTTCTGCCAAATATTCACCACTTTTTTCCGCAGCATTACATAACTTTCTACTGCGTAAGCGGTTGCGAGATAGTTAAAGCCAGCAACTGACTTATAACTGGCGATGAACTAACTTAACAAACACACTCAAAATGAAACGTAGGCTTAGTCCTGGAAAATTACTCAATTACTCAATTTGGAATATTCACCAACATGTATTCCGATTTGTAAATAGCAAAACATACAACATTTATGTGTGTCCCCACTACCATTCCCGACATGGATACAGTCATTGACACCTTTTCTTTCAGAATGTCCATCTAAATTAAGAGTCCTGCCGTGCAAAAATCTTAATATTGGGGTTTTAATACATAGTAAGACTTCACAAGTCAGACGCAAAATCGAGGAAAACATAAAATAGTGAAGACGTAAAATTGAGGAAAATTATACATCACTTATAAGGATGTTTTCCTTCGTACGCCTTCCTTCGGAGGGGAAGTAAAGCCGGCTGTCCCATGTTAGTAGATTTACTGCATGTAAAAGATCCTCAAGCCTAAATGATGCCTCTGAGCTAAATTCAAATCGCCTGTTTCGTCGCCCAAGTAATACCTTCTTTCTCCCATGGTTGATGAAAGGAGCGTAGCGGAATTTGCGTGGTCAGGCGGAAGAGCAGGCCTCATGGCCTGAGTCTCGCCACGTAAAATAAGGCACATTCAATTCAATTCAATTCAATGTTTTGCCGGGACTACTCATTTATGATGTAAATTCCAGGAAAACGTAAATTTGGGTATTGTAAAATTGAAGTTTCACTGTATTTGTATTTATATATATTGTTTGTTAGTGTTACCACAGTTTTGGTTTAGTTTTTGTAATTGCATGCCCTTTGTATTTTTTTTGTATTTCTACCTTTGTAATGTTAACCACAATTCTAAACTAAATTTCCTCTCTACCTCCCAGTGTAAAGTAAATACTGGAATGAATCCTTGCAATTTTGAATACTTTTTAATATTTTAGTAGGTTTGGTTTCTAGTTGTGTTTTCTGGAAACTAATTTCGATAGAAAATCATCCTTAAATGTAAATATAAATTTTAATTTATAATTAACATTATAACTTGTACAAGTAAAATTGAAGCCATTTATTTTAGAACTGTCAAATGTGACAAAATATGTGATGTTTCTGAAAGTCAGAATGTGATCCAGGTAATGAAATATTCAGGGAACTGTGATGTTAAGCAGGTTGACATTCATTTGTTGGTTATCTAACATTTGGTAAATACAATGTAATTCAATGTTGTGATTATTGTTGGAAACTTTTTGGCATGAATTAGATAAGCATATCTCAATTTTTCCTTTTTGTACTTTTAAAGAAGAATCTAAAGTTATGGTTCTGTACTGCAGTTTATTAAAGGAAGCTTTACATAGTGAAAACTACAAACCTTATTTGTTTAATCAACATTTTTTAATTTTTTAAATATCTTTTTTTAACCCCTACACATCTATGTACCTATATTGAAGTAAGTTCTTCAGTAAAAAAAACAGTATGTGACAAAAAATGGAAGTAACGGTTGAATGAGTCATGCAAAAGACGGATATAAAAGTGGATTTTTATATTTCAGTTTTATTCATAAAGGCCTTCTGTAGCTGTGAATAGAAATAAACTTCTGGTTGGACTGGTGGAATTTAAATCTTAACTTAGACATGGGAATTACTGTACATCCTTGATGGTTCATGAGATTTTCCAGTCCCTCTGAACCTGCCATTCTGAAGGTTAAAGCTTGCTAGAATGTGATAGTGACCATGTTACCTTCTTGTAGTGCCAAAGAAAAAAGTATTGTTAAACCTTAATTCTGTAGCCTTAACTGTGGTAGCTTAATAAGAAAGTTTGCTCTTTGAACATTTAATTTAATGTGGTGATTTGATAAATTGATATAATATTTTAAAACTAAATTTGTTTATTGGCGTAAAGTGTTTGATCTTGCTTTATTGTAAAAGTAGTTTTATTTATTAGATGTCAAACTGTAATGCAAGAGAAACATCAGCAGCAGTTTGAAAATTGAATACAGCTTTTATGAGAATTCCTTTTTCAGAATTGATACATTAGCCTTGCTTTTTGTAGGTTGACAGTTAGTGGGCAGTCTAAGGCAGCTGATCTGACATCTCTCCTTATGTTACATTCTGTGGCTACTGCATTCAAGTCTTTGCTGCGACCTTCTGATTTGTCATCTCACGACAAAGGTCCTGCAGACAGCTTAGCTGCTGTCATGACCGAACCTCTTGCTGATGTGGACAAGGTAACCTTTAAAGCAAATGTGCTTTTTGGTCACTCATGCTTTTCTATTTGGCTTACCTTGTTTCTGTTCTTGAGTTTTTCAACTTAAGGATGTGTTGGTATATTCTTCAAAAGGAAACCTCTTACAAAATTTTCACTAGTGTCTCGTATGTTCCAGTGTGCATTGATAGCCTACTATCTCTACTGAAAATTAGAGAGAGAAGGCTTGTATGAGATCCTGCTGTCTTGTCTTTTTCTGTCTCTGTGGTTGTATGTTGTGTTTGTGTGTTTATTTGTTTGAATCTGGCTAATACATTTGCAGTTTATTCATTGTCCATTTTACAGAACATTTATTTAACTTCCCTGATTTCTGATTTGATTTGGGCTAGTCCTTTGGTTTCATAAGAACTGTTTCATATGGTGCACTGTTACATATGCAATGTAATGTGCCAGTGACTTTGAAAATGAATAAACAGCTACCTTTCAACCAAGAACATTTATTGGCAAATTGTTAGGAAAATTGTAGTACAATGAACAGATCATCTTCAAGAATTAAAACATAACTATCTTTAATTATTGTGCTTTATGAAAAACAAATTTAAAAATTAATTGAAGTTGTAAATTAATACTTAACTTGAGAACAAGCAATATAAACACACATGGATAACATGACTGGTTAAAGTTTATATTGTATAGAAATATGCTCTACAAAACAAAGCAACAATAACAACACAATTTTATTAAAAATTTGTCACCAAACCAAAATGGACTTACTTGATAACATTCATGAATTACATAATACTAAACAATATATCTTGTTATGTAGTTACTGCCTAAATTATTTTTATTTGCATGAAATTCAAATTGCTTTTATTAAATATCAATTGAGATCTATTTTTTAATGTCTTATCTTTTGAAGGACACTGCTGTAACCTTAATACAATTTTGAGCTCAAATATTTCTGTAATACTAGTGTTCATTATTTTACTTTTAAAAATTGACAAAAGAGGATACACTTTTGTCGGTGTTGAGAAATTTGTGATTGTTTGAGAGAAATTCATGATGTTAAATATGGTTTGTTAATTTTTCATGTGTGAAGGTATTACTAATAGTTTCAAATAGCTGAGATTTTAACCATCTTGTGTGCATCTTGGAGCGTTAACTAACTCCATTCTGTCTTCTCTGTCCAGTCAGTTTATACCATTACTTGTTGACCCTTTAAATGTACGATGGATATTGCTGATTTTCTATGACAGTATTCTTTTGAACTCTAATAAAGATAATTTAATAGCTAACATTTTCATCTTATCTAGAGAACTCAAAACCAAATGGTGTGCTCTCATAATGGTGTGCCACTGAACCACTGGGAAAGGGGTCCACGACTGTGGGCAGGCAAAGTCTGGCTGTAGGGTGCACAGTAATGCTTTAGGACAAGAAATTAAGAATTAAAAAAGTAGAATACCATTGTAGAAATATGTAGTTTTTTATTGTACTATTATATGCTTTGTTCAGTTATTTTAAATGATGCTTCAAAATTGTAGGCGTTATTAACTAGCTGATAGGGTTTTTTCCCCAAAACATCAGTTTTCGCACACATATGCGTCTCCAAGCATTTTCCTATCATCTAAAACCTCCATATGTGGTAGTTCTTGTACCTTTGGTGGAATAACAATAACGGCAATAGAGGCTGCATTAAAATTTTTTAATTCATCAGCTATTTTGGATGTGATTAAACTTCGAAATGTAAACGTTTGAAGAAAAAACACTAGATTTTCTTGTCAAAATATGGCTTTTCTGTCTGGTGAATATTATGGAATTGTTACAATTTATTGTTTATATCATTTTTTAGCAAACTGAAAAGACACTAATGAATATCAGAATCACAGACCTTAATTAAAAGGAGATGCTCTATTAAAGACACATACTTTAGTAAACAGAAATTTAAAATTGATATATAATAATTATTACCAAAGGAATCTAGAGCAGAAATCTATGGTTTAGGCTGTGATGCACTTACAGCAACTATATGTCGGAACCTGTTCCAAACTTCATTCACAGAAGAAATGATGCTCGTTCACATCTTTTGCCAATAATGCATCGATTTTTGACAGAAAACTTTCCAAAACCACACGTCTTCATCTTTCAATGGCCTGCAAGCCTATAGCACATAGGGCATTTCTAGAAGGATCTGTCTCCTGGCTGATGGTGTGTTTGTCATTTATCACATACATTCACGCAACATTAATGAATAAACAAATAAAAGAAATGGATATTGTTAACATTATTTTAGGGAAGAAAGATGTGTCTCTTCATTTTGCAAAGCAGCTTCTTTCAAAATGCACACATTTCAGAATTACAAATATACAAATTTAGTTGAAAAATAAGCTTTATTACCAGGATGATAAATCATTTTTAACATATAACTCAGACATTAGCAAAAAAGAAAACACAATTAAATATGTAGACAAATATTAACAAAGAAAACGAGAAATTTGCACATAAATTATTTAAGAAAAAATTAATATTTTCTTTAGTGCACTCTTGCATCACCGGCGATTACTGGCTTAATCTGCCCTGCACAAGAAATAAGAAATTCTTCCATGTGAAATGTGAAGAATATTTCTCTCTTCTGTAAATGTAGTTAATAGGAAATAAGTACAACTTAATTTATTGTGACCTGAAACATGATTCTTACTGATGTTATTAGTGTGTTTATATGTGCTTTCATAAAAGGTCACTGAAGGGAACTTAATTGAAATAATAATCTTGCATGATCTTGCAAAATTTATGTTTAGAGAATCATGGAGAAGATTTTTATTTACCATTTTCATTTTATGCACAATTGATTTATTTATGTTGTTTGCAATCATAACTATTATTATTGTCAATGCCGTTTAGTATAGACATTAATTTTATGTTTTCATAATGGGGAATGACCCATTTTTATAGGTAATTTTTTTGCATTTTTTGTCGATTTTGATGAAGTTATTTTTTACCTTTTTCTGTCATTTTTAATGCCGCTGATTTCATTGATTGATGACTGTCATTGACCATTTTAATGGTACTTGCTTCAAACAATATTGACAGGATGCAACAAATGTTCTCCACAGAATTCCTGAGTAGTCGATTCGATTTCATCTCTCAGAAATTGTAATGTCACTGTTATGCCATTGTAAGTAATCTAAGATTCCTGTGATGCCTGTCAGTGCCGTTGTCAGTTCAGTCAATTTTGGGATAACTAAAAACAGATATTCTGGTAAAGAACAGTTCAAACTAAAAGTTTGCCATCTGAATTCACTTGTAAAAAAGATTGCCTTGATTACATCAGTAACTTAATGATATTACTTGATGGATGTGGGATATCCAACAGCTTGAGATGTTCATCTGAACTAGTTTTAATCACATTTTTACTTTTAAGAGCATTTTATTAATCATTTTTTGGTAGTGTTTTGGATCATCAAAATCTGCCCCTAGTAATGACATTCATGATGGGTGATAAAAACCTAAAAGGTATATTGCTTTGGGTGCTGAGAATAGGAAGCGAACTGATACATTGGAAAAGTGGGAGGGAAAGGAAGTATTTAATATCTATAGTAATACAGATCTATTTGCAGCAAAAGGATGAATAAAGGAAAGAAGTACTATCAGTTGTTGGAATCAACTAATATGGACAATAGGTTTTATGGCACTCTTAAAGCTTTATCGTCAAAAAATGGATTGTGGACATTTATGTAATTGATTTCTACTGGTATATTTTACTACTGCTATTAAATTCAGATAGATTAGAGTGGGGACTTCAAGAATAAATGTGTTACCTTTAGAGATTATACTGAAGAAACAAATCTATTTGAAATTACTAATCAAACAAATAATGATAATGGTTATGGAGCATGTGAATTGGGAAGATGGAAAGCATTGGAGTAGCTCGGGTTGGTATTATATGGGGCAATATTAGGATCCCCAATACTTTCTATTTCAACATACAATAGTCTATAAATGTTTTAATTAAAAATGAAAACAGTCCGTTAGTTATATTGAAGTTATTTCTTAGAATAATTTGCCAGTTTCGGGAATTGTCAAGGATTGGTGGAATTTAATGTTAATAAAAAGTTTAAAAGTTTATTTCAATTAAAAAAGTTGCACCCTTTTCTGTGATAACAAGTTCCGATCATTACAATCTTAATTACATTAAATTATAAAAAATATTGTAAAATTAACATATGCAATTTTTAAGTAAAATATTCAAATAAGTATGTATAATCATTTAAATAAATTCCAATTGGTGTCCCCCCCCCACACACACACACACACTCACACACAAAGGTGCTACCCAGGGTGGACTGTCCCCTTATACATAACTATATTGGTAAAAACATACTCATAGCCTGTTTCACTTCTTACAAATTCAATTCAAAATACTGTGGAAATATCTTAAGAAGTCACTGCATTTCTTAAGAAGCATATCTTAAGTTTTCCTGTTTGAGATAGGCAATTTTATACTCTTCAAAATGTATTTCCACCTTAAAATTCAAAATCCATAAAAGTGATTACAAAAGTTCTGAAACAAACAATATAATTTTGAGAATTGAATCTTGATTAAATGTTTCTTAGAGAATTGGCATGGAATGTTAAATGTCGCGATTTATCCGGATTTCTTGGCCTCTGAATAAGTTCTCCCAGTTCAGTTCATTAACCATTTTCACTTTTAAAAACTTCTTAACAAGATTTTGCCATTTAACTTGCTTCTCTTGAGCATGTTTGCCCGTAGGTTATATATACAAGGTGAATCATTTCCTGCTGTAATAAAACAATCTTCTCCTCTATTAGATGAACTACATATTGTGTGAATAATATTTCTGTCTACCTGACAGCTGGGGTGGGGTAGAGAGATGTTGCCACTTACTGGGGCTGCAGACACGTACTCGTACTCGCATCAGATCACAACAACAACAACAACAGCAGCAGCAGCAGTAGTAAGAAACAAATCTCAATGAGAGCACACAACAGTAGACGACACAGAAATGCACACACAATCCATAACTAAAGAAGTAATGGCGCTCGTCACTTGACTTGCCCCGGATGATAACAGCAGATCCCAACTGACGTTGCATTTTCAATTAGAAATATGATGGTAAACTCTTTGACATATACCTATCATATGCTGAAATATCAAATGAATTGGAATATGGCAAAACCCTCAAATTCCACCTTCAAAAAGTTGTCCGGATTGTAAGTGAATATGAACAAAAATGGAAAAAGTAATTTTTCTCAAAACGAACTCCAGTTGGAATCTGCCGTTATTATTGAGCCCCTCAATTTTTCAGTTACTCTGCACTGTAAAATATAATTTTTTTCTTAATAAGCATTGAAACTCTGCTGTAACATCATCAGAATTTGAAGCCAGGGCTTGGATAACGAAACCCCCTCTCCCTATGCTCCGGATACTCCAGGTCTGGGAACTTTTTGAAATGACACTGTACTACAGAGACAGATCTTCTTTTCTTTTTGATGAGGAATGTTGGATTGAACCCTTTACCTTCTTATTTCTCAAAATCAATAAAATTCCAAAAATACGTAATTGCTTTAAGGGTAAATGTGAAGTGTGGTGTAATGTGAGATGAAGTGTTAGCTAAAATAGCGTTTGCTTTTGGGCCTAAATGCACATTTTTCAGTGATTAACAAATGCACAATTACACAATTTTTCATTCATAATAACCACATAATTTACCCTAATTTGGCCACATCATTTTGAATTTAATTTTGCATAAACTGCACATCTCTAAAAATCATTCAGTTAAGAAAAGGACATGTACTTGTAAGACAGTGCTGTGATAAAATTCTTGAATATGGAAGGTGAAAAGCAAATTCACGTACAAGAAAGGCTGAAGAAGGTGACTGAGAATGTAACAGTGGATGTCAGCACTGGTAGGCAATGGGTTGTTGCTTGTACAAGACCAGAGGGTGAAACATCGTTGATCGATTTGATTGATTGAAAGTGGAGTTAACAGTGATTGTAGTGACTCCATGCTACATCCAGTGAGTTGACAAGTACATGCATGATGACCTTCAGGTAACAACAAATAAATGTGTTTGCTGCAGAGGAGTTCTTGTCAAAAATTGTGACTGGAGACTAAGGCCACTAAAAGAATCCCTTCATGGACATCACTTTGAAGATGCAGAAATCCTAAAAATTAATGTGCGCCAATGACAGAGGAAGCAGACCTTAGTATTTCACTGATGTGGAATTCATGGTCTTGTTTTAATGTGGACAAAAACAGGAAAATGATGAGTATATTGACAACTAGCAAATTGTGATTGTCATAGTTATTATACTATGTAAGTTGCATTTATTTTTCTTGTAAATAAAAAGGGGAAAAGTAAAGAGCATTTCTTTTTGGCAGACTCTCATATATAGGTATAGGTGAATCATTTCATGTAATAAATAAATACATCAACATGTTCCTCATTAGCAATAAATAATTCCATTACCATTTTTGTCCTAGAAAGTGTGTTTTTGTAATTTTCCGATTTCATCACAGCCTGTACATAATCACAATTTTACACACAAATCCAAGATTTCAAGTGCTTTTGAAAACTCCGGAGGTCTTTTGTGAATAGTGTGTGTGTGAATAGTGAATTGTTTGACTCGCTATAAGCACAAGTACAGTCAAGAAGAAGGGAGATAGTGAAGAGACTGCTGTGCAGAGACAAAGCATTTCTTGGCGAAATGCCAAAGGAAACATTTGTTCATCTAACCGAGGAGAACAAGGTGATGCAGTTTTTACAACCAGAAATGACTCGCTCTGCATGTGTATGTATGGTATAAGTATATGGGTATGTGCATGTATATGTATATGTACAATATACATATATAGTTGTTCTTATGCTCCATTAATTGATGTGATTTTAAGAAATTGATTTTTTAAAGCAATGCCTTTTTCTGTTCATAATTTTTATTTAAATTTTCAGATCTATTTGAAAATTAATATTTCTTCTAGTTGTGTGCAGTGTTTTAGCATTTTATTTCTTGTTATTGTCTTTATAAATATTATTATTGTTATTATTATATAAACTATTCATATAATTAATTATTAATAAAGACTTAACAAAAAAATATTAAACTGGAAATGTACTGTTTTAAATTATTTTGAAGACTGTCTTTTTAATTGTAAAATCAAATTTATTTAGTACACCTCATTCTATTTTGACAGACTAAACTTTTTAAATAAATTAATTTAATTTCAAGTCATACATGATATTAAATTGTTTTTTACTAAAAAACCTGGTAATGAACAATGTTTGGAGATAAGGTGTTGTCTCATCTTCAGGTACATCTTGAGATGCAAAAGAAAACTGAAGAGAATCCACATCACATTTGAGGATCATAAAAATATAATTTCAAACTCTGCACTAGTGAATCTCCCATGTCATTACGATGAGTAGAAATTTGAGAACTTGGGACATTTTGGAAATGTAATGTTGGAGGAAATATTTCAAAAGTAAAGTTGAAATGTTAGTAGGTCAAAAAGAGGTGGTAACATGAACAGTAAAAAATCTTGTGAGAGCACACTTGTCAAACTAATACCCACTTCTTCTAGGTCTACAGAATAAACAGACATTGGTACCATTTCATAAATCATTTCATAATTATTATATTCACAGAGCATGTATTGTCAATTTTGTAGGTGTTTCAGTACACTGTGGCAAACCAAAATGTTCAAGTGAGAGGTTATTTAATGGTGATAATGCATATTAGCTATAGGTGACATGTGTTGCAGACATTTTTTTCTTTTCTTTTTGTTTTTATCTTTTTTAATTTAGGCTCTGATTATTATTGAATAACCAAAACCGGTTAGTTCTGTTGAAGATGTTTCATGATGATTTCTTCAAATTAAGTATTTCTGATTTTTTGGGGATGTTAGATTCTTTAAAACACAAATTTTTTCCCTTTTTCTGATGTAGAGTGGTTTTTAGAGCAGTAGAACTTTTGACAGAAATAGCTGGTATTTGTTTTGATGACCTTTGTTTTATTACTCTATATGAGGTATAGAGAAAGTTATGTAATGCTGCGGAAAATCAGTTGCGAGATTTCAACGGAAATACATGTTTCCCCTGAAACCGAAAAAGTATTTTTTTTTTCAAAATGTCTGTCTGTGTCTGTCTGTGTAATTTTAGTAGTTTTTGTGCAATAGAGCATGCAATATTTGCAATTTTAAAAAAATTACAAAAAATTATTTTCTCAAAAACGGCTCCAAATTCTTTCTTTAAATTTTTGGGAGGCCAAACCAACCCTATCCAATGACATAAACGTCATATTGCTCTATTCTTTTGTTTTTTCAAAAATTACAAAAATGTAATGTTTTTGACTTCTCTCTCACATCGGTCATATTTACCTTAGAGGTGATTTCTTCACAGTATTAAATTTATGGGTACATGTGCTTTAAATAGTGTCAAGTAAAGTTTCTCGAAAACTCAACAGTTTTCTGTAAATATGAGCTCAAAATTCCAATTCAGAAATGTTCAAACACCATTTTTTTCAGAAACGGTTCCAAATTTTTTCTTCAAATTTCTCCAATGGATAGTGCTAATTGCACTGTTTAATATGACGTCAAATGAAAAAGAGCTTCAAATTTCACATTCACAGTAATGCGTAATCGCAATTTTCTTAAAAACAACTTCAAAATTTTCAATGAAAATTTCTATTATGAACTAGATTTTACTCTTCTTTAATATTCTTGAAGTAATATTTCAATTCTACTATTGAGTTACCAAAAAGTTAAGGAAACGTCAAGAAAGTGTACTTTCGGTGACAACAAGAAAACTAGAAAAAATTGCTATGAGAAAGTGTGTGCCATTCTGTAGCACACCTAGTTTATTGAAAAATTGTATTCATTGACAATGCTCATTTCTGGTTAAATGGTTTTGTCAACAAGCACAATTACTAAGACGAATCCTCAGGATGGTACGGATTACTTTCATATCGATCCTTATTCCTTTCAAATGAGGCCCGAGTGCATTTCACTGTCAATGCGGATTGTTATGGGTCAATGATCAGTGATTAGTTTCCAAATTTGCTTGACATTGACCTGCAACAGTTTTGATCTCAACAGTATGATACCACACCTCATACTGCTACTGCAACAATTTATATACTGAAATAACAATTTAATAACAAAATTATTGCACAAAACTGTCCTGTAAATTGCCCTCCAAGATCATGTGACTCAATGCCACTGAATTATTCTTTAGGGATACGTAGAGTATCTGTTTTATGCTCATAAATCCGCAACAATTAATGCTATGGAAGCCAACATTACTCACATTATTAACAAATTATGTCCTAGTTCAGTCGCGGCTCGTGATTTTCAAAATAGGGAAGGCTGCAAATGCATTGCATTATATTGCATTGCAGTGCATGCATTATATTTATAGAATGCAGACATTATATACATAATCTCTTCCGATACACGCATAATAGAATAGCACTCCTCTCGCAAATTAAGAAAACTAGTTGATGCGCAATGCCACACGCTGAGCTGCATAGTAACGCAATCTGGTGAGCACGCCATTCTTCAGACCCAACGCCCACCCTTGAAGGCTGCCTGGCCGCAGCCTTCGTCCGCCGGTAAGCCTGTGCAGTGAATGCATGACGTCACGCCCTCCTCGTTTTACACAGACCTTATGGCGGAATGAAGTGGGAGCCTAACGCTTTTGCCTTCCCTGTCAACAGTTTCAAATGAGTTACGGATGACCGTTATTGAACTCACAGACAAAAATTTTGATATTACTGTTACATAATGTAACTCAGTAAGCCATTATTAATAAATAAATACATTTATGAATAAAATTTTTAATTTCTTTCGGGCGGCGATTTCTACAGGAGAGGCTCCGCCTTACAGCCTTTAATGACGAGCCGCGCCTGTCCTAGTTACTCAAAAGAATGGTTCAAAATTGGACTGCTCGAATCTGGTTCTTCCAAGCTAGTTGTGGTGGACATGTGCCGGAAATTATTTTCTTATATTAAATGTCAGAAAGTTATATTTCAAACATAAAGAAAATTGTATTCACATCTATGTATGGAAGAGACACCTGGGGGAATGGAATTGTCTCTAATAAGTGGGAAATGGGTTTTTGACATTTTTAATGAAATGTTACCATATTTTTAATGGACTATGATGATTTGTGCACTATTTTAAACTTAAAAAAACATTAATTACTTCATACCAGAGCCCATTTAGCCAGATCTTTTGAGTTTTAATGTACAGCAAAATCCTGTTGTAAGAAGAGATGATACTTGTTATTATTCTTTTTATATGGTATATAACTTCTGCCTTCTGCAAAATGTTCCCTTTAACAGGGGCACCTACAGCTCTGCACTGTTGAAACCACTCCAAAAGAATCTTTTCCATTTCTTTGAATGGTGACAAACGAATTTTCTTCATGATACCCATCTTCCCAACGACATTGAGAGTTTCCTCTCTCTTCTGGATAATTTTTCCGAGTGATAAAACTGATATCTTCAGTGTTTTTGCCACAGCTCTCCGTGATTGCCCTTTACCTATTGTCCAACTTCTTTAATTATGTCCAAATTCTCAGCCAATGACAAAACCTTTTATTTCAATGCCATCATTTGCAGATCCATGGAAGGCAAAAACAAAACAAAAAACTTAGCATTCAAATTCACACATGTATTACTAATGTATGTCCATGCAAGATTGTCCACATAGCAATGAAACTGATTGAAAGCACTGAAGTAAAACAGAAATTCTGTATACAAGTGGCAGAAAACAGCCCCACAGCACTAAAAACAATTGGAAACATATAGGCACTGCAACAACTTCTTGTTGCCAAGAGAGACAAAGCTTACAGGATGAGCTTTCCTCAAGAGAACTTCCTCCCTGGTGGAACTGGTGTTGTGAAACCCTGCTCCAGTCTATTTTAAATGTGTGCCCCAACTCTTACCACACTCAAAAAATTCATGTGTCACCTGGAGGAAAATTCAACACTTAAGTCTCTTGCAAGCAAGAACAAATGCACCTCTGGAAATGGAATCTTGTCCACAATAGGCAGGAATCTCCTATAACAAGGTCTCTTAAATGCAGAAAATGCATTGTCTACGTACTACTGACCTTGTGATCATGAATTTTGTCTCCTATAAGCAGGATTTTCTTATGACGGTGTCTCTTACAATGGGGTTTTGCTGCATATATGTATAAACACCCTTTATTTGTGAACTCATATATAAAGATAGGCAAGGCAGCAATCTCATATGCAAATAACCTCATTTTTCAAATGAAAAATATATAAAATGACATGGTTTCTGTAAGTTAAGGCTACTGTTTTATTGGTGCAAACCTTGTAACTTTTCCTGAAATGTTCAATATTTTAAAACTTTTTAATATTTGTTTTTCAGATGATTGCTCGTTCTTCATTTTGTACATTATATATAATCTTTTTGCAATCATACAAATATTATATTTAGTATATGAAATAACAGTGTGGTTTTCAATTATTTATCTCCACAAGTTCCAAATGTTCCATGTTAAAGGATCATGACAAAAATTAGAAATATAATTTGTATTAGCTGAGTTTTAATTGAGTAGATAACAGTTATTAAGTATTTGTGGTCAGATGTGTGTGCCTGTTCACTTGCAGTATTTTTTTAAAATTATTTTCGCTCATAAGCACAGTTGTTATTTAACAGTATAACCAAAGAAATAAAATAAACTTCATAAATGTTGAAGCTTTTGGAGTATAAGACTTTTGAAAGTTGTAAAACAGAATGTTCCAAAACCTTTTTTACATCTTATAATATTTTATTTAGCTTACTAAATTTCATGAATCTGTAATTGAATATAATTACTTCTTTACAATGTAACAAATTATTTGAAGTATTTGTACCATTTTTTGTTTCGGAAAAAGGGCAATGTAAATGTTTAATACTTCTTTTTGTGCATGTACAGGGTCTGTTAAACAATTGTGGATACACAGTTGTTTTCTATTTTACATATATTTTGAAACATTCTGTGTGAGTGAAATTAACATTTTTCCAATAGCATTTGTTGTCTTTTTTTTTTCTTTCTTCTATATTCTTCGTGTTTTATTTGAATTTTATTTGTATTATTCTTCCTTTAGCTAAACCACATAATTTTCAAACAACAATGCACAACGTAGAAGTTCACCAGTTCTACAGGCCCTGAGCTTGACTGTCAGCTGGCTCTAGTGAAGAAATTTAGTGATTTCAAAATCCAAGGACCAGTGAGGTCTTCATCATCGACATGATGTTCTATTATACTGAAAGGTTCAATGTCCTGTGTATGTTAGAGACATAATTTTGTTGTTCATCGAGAATGAAGAAAACTGTATTGTTTTTATGGAATGAAATTGTGGGTTGTATTTTCCTAGAGTATCTAATCATTCAGTTTATAGTTTGTTTGCCTCAAAATAAATGACAAATTTGATTGTGACTAAATGTGAAGTTTTGTTTTGAAGATAAATTTTAAATACTCACTTTTAACAATGAGGTACACCCAAGATAAAATTCTTGAAATGTGTTCAGACTATTGTTAGTATTAAAATGACTATGAAAACAGTACAGTATTCAGCAAAATGTGTACTCCAGCTATGGTTCCCTTATTGCATTAATGATAGATTTGAATAATATTGTAGTAAAAAATGTGAAGGAAAACATTACATTATAATAACAACAAACGTTATGTGATTCCTTCAAACTATTCTGTGTAAAGCTGCTGAATGTGTTGAAAGACCTTTTCTTGAATGGAATATATTTCCAGAAACACAAGTTCTCTAAATGAGTATATTAATTTATGAAATAATCATGTTTTTAAGAAGTTTGTCTTCTTGGAAATGTTTCTTTAAATAGTAGAGTTCTGTTTTAGTTGACATCTTTTACTGTTATAATAAAATCCGAGTTCAGCATTGCATGTGCTTATTACCAACACTTGTGTATTGTAACAATGTGAAATTGCCTTAATGATCCGTAGGCATAACCTAGTGCTTTCTATTGTGAATTCTCTGCTATATTTCTTTGAATTAAGGGTGTGTTTTGATGGATTTTGGATTTAAGAAAATAACATTAAAATTTTACAGCATTTGTTGTTTCTTCTCATTCAATTTCTGAGTTACAGCGAACATTTCAAAGTAAAAAAAAACAACAAAAACAACAACAACAACAACAACAACAAAAAGGAATAAAAGTCCCAGGAATTTTTACGACTGCAATTTTGATTCACAATTGTCTGTGATTCAAGGAAATGTGACTTTTGTTTTACTGCACGACACTGATGACAATGCAATCATGGGATGAAACTCAAAAACTATGGACCTTACTTCCATGAATCCCATAGACGTTCTTTTTGCCTTGTGAGCTAGTTAGCCTTTCTCATGTATTAGTATGAATGTACTGTAGATAAAGTTATGTAATGGTGTATAAAAAGTCAATGGCAAAATTTTGTTGGAAAGAGTACATCTTTGGGGAACCCTGACATTGGAAAAAAGATTTTTGTTTTTAACTTATTTCTGTCTCATCTGTGTGAACATCACTTGTGCCTAAACTTTAAACAAGACTTCTCCAAAGTAATCTGATTAATGACTGTGATCAATCTAACTGAACTTGAGACTATAAATTTGGAATAGGTCTTTTAATCTGTATAGTATACTTAACATGAAGCCCCCAGTACATTTTCACGATCCTGTTTTATAACTTAAGTATTGAAACTAGAGAGTTCTTTCTTAATTCAATCTTTTCTTCATAATTATTTATTTAAATAGTTTCCTGTACAAGTTTTTCTCAAAAATGACTTGAAATTTTCTCTTTACACTTTTTGTAAAGATAGAGCCAAACACAATGAATTATATCTTGTACCAAACTTCTATATGCTTAATATTCAAGAGACAAGTGATAACGCTGACAGTGGTTTCCTAGTGACATGCAATAGCAGCAGCTTTTCCAGTGACAGAATTTACCCTTATTGCCACAAACTTGAATGAATAAACAAAGGGTATAGAGCATTTTACCAGCTGAGTTTTTACTTTCTTCCTACAGAGTATGTAATAATGCATGAAAAAAGGGTGAATTTTCGGCAGAAAATCTCTTCATTACAGGCCCCTGGTAACGAAAAAGTGGATAAATCCAGTTGCTAAATTTAGGGGGAAAACCTCTCTAACATGTGGTGTAGCCAGAACCCATATTTTGTGGGTCCTTGATACTAAAAAATTGAATGATGGCAAAACCATTCATGAACAGCGCTAGCGGCTGAACCGTTCAGCCCATTTTCTCCAAAATTGATATTTCCCAATCGATCTGTCTGATGTCAAGGCTCCTTGAATTTGTGAACCAATATTGCAATTTTGGGAGGTATTTTACATGAAGCCCTTGGACATTTCCAAAATTTTCAAAAAAATTTCTCCATCATTTTTGATTAAATTTTCTTGTTGGACGTTTGAGAGAATGGTGCAGGTCTCACGTTTGTTGAAAACCAATGTTTTGAAAATTACAAAAGTTAAAATTTTTTTCGGTGTCTTCCTACAATTACAATTATGAAGATAGGCATTTTTTTCCGTAATGAAATCTGTTCCTTAAAGTATCCAAAGTTCTGTAAACTATCCAAATACAATTGATATCAGACTGAAAAATATCAAAAGTATAGGACTAAAATAGGCAAGAGCAGAGAAGTGCAGCAACACTGCCTCTATTGAGGCCCAACTCAAAGCACGAAGAAGAATGGAACAACACATAGCACAAGTGTCTTTTCTCAGTAAAATGTTTGGATTTTCAAAAATGAAATGTGTGTGTGTGTGTGAATGTATGTGTGTATACACACAATCACTCAGTGTGAGAAAGTATGTGCTATTGTAGCTCCCCATTTGTACAATTGAGGAGACTATGCATGTGGTTTTTCTTTTTGAGTAACGTTCACCATTCATACATTCCGTATTAAATGATATTTTTAGAATAAGTAGGATTTTGTGTATTTTTTTCTTTCAAGAATATCTCCTAACGACAGGTACATTGTGTTATTTTGTGTACTTTTGTGCTGTCAGTTTCTTGTCTGTATTTAAATGCACAATGCTTTATTGATGTGATCCATGAATAGCTTCTTGGCTTGTTATTATCCTTATTCTTAAGAAAAACGGTTACAAGTGAACAAATTCAAACAACTTTCCAATGGAATCACAAATGTATATATTGTTGATATCTATTATATCAAAGTGTTGTGAGTTTGAATGTTTTGGTCAGCATGAATGTTATTTTATGTTAGTGTTTTTTGTAGCAGTCATACAATACTACTGACCTCACTTTCACAAGAAGTTCCACATCTCCTGATATCGAGGGTTCATTAAGGGAAACCACATACTGTGTTGGAAAAGATTGCCAATGAAAAATGCCCTGAAAATCAACAAATGAGTATAAAACTTTGGAAGCTTTTCTCCAATTGGTTTTATACTCATTATTTGCTTTAATTATTGATGATGATGATGATGATGATGATGATGATGATGATGATGATAATGACAATAAGTGCGATACTCATTTCTGACCATAGTCAGGGGAAAAAAATTTCACCCTTATGACCTACATTTCATGGCAAGTAACTACAGTGTTGGTTTACCTGGAAAGTCATTATGTGAGATAAACAGTGGTGAGGAATGAATTATAATGGCTAGGATAGTAGTACTTGGTAGTATGAGAAGCCAACCACATCACTACTTGTGAAGCAACCATGCCTTGCTCAGGACACCCAAACATGACACCCACTCACATGAGTGTGTGCACACACACACACACACACACATATGCACACACATGCCCCGCATGCCAGAAGCACACCCACACATGCCAAATGCACACCATGCATGAACACACACACAAACATCTCTCTCTCTCTCCATCTTTCTTTCTCTCTTTCCCTCTGTCTGTCTTGTCTCTCTCTCTCTCTCTCTCACACACACACACACGCACACGCATACACACACAGGCTCCACACCCTCCCCATAATGGTTGTTATAAGAACGACAAAAATGGACAGGTTTTTGGTTCTTCTTTTTAATCAGTTGATTCACGGTTATTGAAGTCTCCTTGGTCTTTGAATTTTCATTACAGCAGAACATGTTTGCGTAAATTTATGTCATGGAATTACTAGCTAATGATCTTTATTAAGAGTACTTATTCAGAAATTTTCATTGTCTGACTAATTTTCTGTCCTAATGTGACATGAAATCTATTTCAATTTTATGGAGTTAATTTTTCAGGCTGAGAAAAGTTAGCTTCACCAAATGTCTTTTTTTGCTGAAGATCTATTGTTTTGAGCATATGTAACTTTGAAAATGTATAAATATTATCTACAACCGAAAACATGACTCTTAATAATCAAATAACTAGTCTTTCTCCTTTTCAATGTTATTTTTATCAGTATTAAAATAAAATTTATAATTTTTTCTTTTGAACTGCAACAATGCAAAGCGAGCATTTTGAGGAAGTCCAGAGAGAGAAACTATCCACTTCCTTTGACCCAGTCTTTCTTGCCAGCTTCATTGTTGTTTAGAGGCTGCAGGAAGAGGGCATGTGGGTGAAGGAGACTTTGATTCTTTCCCCTTTCCCTGCTTTTGCATGATGAGCAATGATTTATAAGAATTATGCAATTGTGCTTTGCGAGTTAACCATCTTTAATTTTGAAAAGATGTACAAGTATTGGAAAATAAACTAGACTGATGTAAATGAGTAAGGAAGATGTGACCAATATGTGACATCACAGAAAAAATTTTAATGACCAAATGTTTATTGATACATGTGATGATTGATTGCGATTATGATGCATGTTCTACATGTATCTTATGATGGATGTTTTAATTCTAAAACGTCTCGAGATAAAATTGTATCAAATGGAATTATTTTCCAGTTCTAGAGTTTTGTTCATGAAAAGAGCTGATAAGTTCCTATATTGTTTTTGTAATGTAATCTACATTAATTGATGCTGCCAGCCAACTTGTTTCATATCTGTCATGACACTTTCCTTGTGTAATTTTATTTTAATGTGCAATGGACAACACACTCAGCTAGTTTTACAGGAATTCCTCATGCAAATATTAGTAAAAAGGATTTTTCTGTACTTTTAATAAATTCATTATACCAAGACAGAATTGAAACATTTATTTCTAATAACTGATTTCTATATAATGCAATGAATGTTATATAAAAAAATTTGGGAACCTATGCACCATAGTATAGTGAACTGTTACATCTTCTGTGTCTGTCTTTATCTGTATCTTTTAAGTATCTTTCTGTTTTGCACGTATTTGCTGTATAAATGTAACACTTCTTTGAAATTGATGGTTTTCTGTTTGGTTCTATGTTTTTAATGCAGGTTTTTCTGCATAACTTTCCCAGTGTAAATTGATCAGAATTTCTTGTATTCATTATCATTTTCTTAAATTTGTCTGTCCTTTTCTTTCCTTGCATTTCAAACTTTATTTCTGTAATTAGTGGGTATCTATGTTATTTGTTTTTGTAATACTTTTTTTTTTAAATTGCATTATTGAATGACACATCGTGTCATATATTTATTGGGGTTAATTATTGGGATGATCATTGAGAATTCTGTAACAAGATTTCTTTGTTTTTGAGTAGGGTATTTTTAATTATGACAAGAATCTTTGGATAGCTTAATTATTATTGATTATTTCTAATTGTTGAGTTGATGACTTCAATGATGCAATCTATAAAATCAAGAGTTGAATACTTGAAGAGATGGAATTTTTTGCAGGTTCTGTTTCATTTGGAAGCAAAGGAATTCACAGTGGAGCATTCAACCCTGCAATCATTGCAACAGTTAATTCAGTGGGTAGCAGATCTAGCGCTTGCCTTGCTTGCTCGCTTGCCTGAACAGAGAGGCAATTCAACACCTGCCACAAAGCCATCTGGTGGTTGCTCTCCAGCAAGCCCTGGGGTATGTTTAACACTTTTTTAAAACCTTTTGAGTGGCTGATTGAGAGTCATAAACTTTCGTGTAGTGTCCGTACTGATCTCAGACTAAAGGATCGCGGGTTGGAGTCCTGCCTCGGGCATGGTTGTATTTGTGTTCGTCCTTTCACCCCTTATCACCACCATATCATTTTATCTTCAAAGTTACCATTACGTTACTCCAATAGTGGTCGCTAATGACCTAGATGCGACCTTAAATTCCCCCCTCCAAAGTGATGTTAATAATCTCAAATTATAATGCACATGTGTTGCAAATTGACACAACAAAGACGTTTTAAATTACATTAAAAGATTGAATATTGAACATAACACCTATATTACTAATTCAATTTTTAGCAAGCTATTTTTAAGTCAATTTCAGCTTATAATATCTTAATTTTTTAAATTTACATACAATGCTCCTCGTAACTTTTTGTGTTCTTGTAAAGATCCATCAATTCCATTCAACTATTATTTCCTACAATAGGTGTTGACTTCAACCAAGGCCAACCAGGGTGCCAAAGGCCTGGGAATAGTTAGAGAATTTGTTATTCATTGAAGAAGTCATGGAAAAATTAGGGCATTATTTGTTCTGAGAAAATAACTTTTGAAACTGTGTCAAAAGTACCTTACTCTTAACAAGTATGTTTTGCACTATTGTTGTCAAACTTGTGTTTGTAAACACATATTGAAGGGGCTGTTACAGGAAGTGCCTGCGCAGACTACCATGTGGACTGTACTGCATGAACCTGTAGATTTAACTTCAACTAGCATACTTGTGTGAGAACTCTTGCATGTTAAATTCCACCCTTTTCCCTATCTTTCCTTTTCCATATTAAGAGGGGAAGTTGTTAATGAACGGGTTTGTTTAAAAAATTTAAAAAGGTAATTTCCAATGTACTTATAATTTAAAATAAAAATAAAGAACAATGAAATTGATTTTTGAAATACATTTTGAATAAAGGTTTATTCAGTATTATAGACATGTTCTTGGAACAATTCACAACACTTCCATAAAAACATCTGAAGTAATTATACAATCTTGCTTGACAGTTAGCTTTTCACTTTCCTTGATAGTCACAGAAATATTAGAAAAGCTTTTTTACTCTCAAGAAAGCTACTTACAAGGTTGTCCTTGCGAAAATACAGAATCGGGCAAGCATAATCCTACTCTTTGGAATATTATTTATCTTTATTACCAAACTGAGAGGTCCACCCGTGCAATTTAATCACCCAGAATAACAAGTAATTAGTTTCATTTTACATATAGTTGCAGATTCTGCACGTCTCTGAAGAGGTGGGGTAGTTTTGAGAAATGCCGGACCAGAAAAATGTAATAGAATGTCCAAGAAGCTCTCGTCCTACAAATTACGGTGCAAGGAATGTTTCTTTGTGGCCTTTGGCTTCAAACTTCCAAATTTTAAGGCCTTAGAATTCTTTGTCTAGGAGTTATTCAACTAAATAGATTTTAATAATGCTCCCCGAGTGTTGCATGATGCATTTGACATGAATATTTAGATTCATTTTTTCAACAAATCCTTCATATTTTCAAAGTCAAAGTGCAAATCATGTCAATGTGTGCAAAAAATTCATCTATAGTACTGAAATAATGTAGGAGAGGATTTTACAAAATATAAACAATAAAACACGAGATGAAGTAGCAGCATCTGGACTATCAAATGCTGTACCAACATACTTACACAGAAGAATGTCAGTACTTACATTTGATTATTGAACGGTTGCACTATACAAATGAAAAGCAATCTTCTTCAGTATGAGCAATTATTAATACTTTCAGTTGTTACTGCGAGAGCATTTAGATTTATTTGCTTTATCTTGAATTAATGATTATGCAAATAAACCTCATTAGTTGTCACAACCACGATATATACAGAAAGCATACATATAAGATGGAGGAATGTAAGCCTTCTAAGCATGACGTCACAAACAAAAATCGCCTACAGTGCCAATTAATATAGATGGTATTGGATAATATCGATTGGATATATATAAGTAATAACTTTCCCAGAATCCCTAAAAGTTAGTATTGTAAGACCACTTGCTAAGAATAATAATACACAGGATGTTAGGAATTATCGACCTATAACCCTAACTTCAGTATTTGGCAAACTCTATGAAAAAGTTATATTAGCAAGACTTAATTGTTTTCTTCAATCTAATAATATCCTTAATAAATCACAACATGGCTTCAGGAAAGGCTTCTCCACCACCACTGCTGTTATAGAATTTATTCATGAAATCATTGGAAACTTAGAATCAAATAAAAAAACAGCAGGTATATTTATTGATCTTTCAAAGGCATTTGATAGTGTATCTCATGAAAAACTGTTAACAAAACTAGATTACTATGGAATAAGGGGTGGAGTAAATGACCTCATTAGATCATACCTTACAGGGCATAAGCAATGTACAGAGATCTTCTGGCAATCTGAAAATTTGTTATCCAAAGTTAAATCAAATTTTGATACAATTACCACAGGGGTTCCGCAAGGATCTGTGCTAGGACCTTTGCTATTTCTAATATATGTTAATGATATTCCAAGCTCTTCTGATTTCTCTGTGATTTCTTATGCAGATGATACGACATTAATAAGCAGTGGACAAAATCTTTGTCATCTAGAAAGTAATCTGTCTGAATCTTTAAAATCAATTAAAAGTTATCTGTCCATAAATGAATTGAAATTAAATGTTGATAAAACTATATTAATCAATTTCAAGTTTCATCACAGTTACCAACACCAAAACATAAAAGTGGAAGTAGACAAGGAATCAGTGAATCAAAGTGATTGCCATAAGTTTTTAGGAATATTAATAGATCAGAACCTAACTTACAACAAACAAGTTGACACACCTTGTAATAAAATAAACTCAAATATATTCCTCTTGAGATACTTTTCCAGATACCTGGAAACAGACTCACTTCTGTCAATATACTACGGCATAATCTTCTCACAACTTCAATATGGTATTGAAGTATGGGGAGGTACAACACAAAAGAATATGGATAGATTGATGGTCCTACAAAAGAAATGTATCAGAATCATTTTCAAGCTGAATCCAAGACTCCTGTAAATATTATTTTATTAAATATGAATTACTGACTGTTGTAGCACTCTACTCTTACAAAGTAATACTCCTATTGAGAAATAATCAGAATCAATATCTTGTGAGTAATAAAGAAATACATAACTATCATACTAGAGGACATAGGGACTATCACAGGATATACACTAACAAGTCTTCAACTAATAAAGATCCCTTCTGCATTGCAACTAAGCTTTTTAATAATCTCCCAGTCACCGTAAAATCAGCTGATGTTAAATACTTTAAAACATTGCTTAAACGTCATCTCATCAGTGTGGGTCCATATAAGATAACTGAACTGCTTTAACTTTTCTGTATTTTAAAACCATGTACCGCTACAAGTGTGACCACTTCTTGTACCAGTTACTCAGTTTCGATAAGACAATGTACTACTTAGTAATATAGTAAATAATGTAATTATGTCATGATACTGTAAGCACTTACAATTATTATTAATTAATGTATTCAAGTTATTGTAAGTTAATTAAATTATTACTGTAAGATAATGTGAATTACCAACACTAATTGTAAGTTTTTTCCACTGTATAATAATCTGCTAGTTTATAATAATACAGTGCTTTGTTAATGCTACTCTTAGTGTAATAATGTGACTTTGTATTATTAAAATGTAAATTATATGAATGTTTATTGTGAGCACTTGCATGCTTTAATAACCATGTAAGCTATCAAGTAAATTATTTGAATTATTACTGTAAGATATGTAATTGATTTTTAAATCCTATTATTATAGCTTAATTTAATTGTTTATATTAATCAATTATATATATTTTTAACATTTAAATAATTAAGATAATGTAGATTTGTAAATTATTACTGTAAGTGCATGTAGTAAAAATATGTAATTAACTTCCTGTAATTTAAATTAATTACTAGACAGACTTTGCTTGATACTTTGTGTAAGTCTATAAGCAATAAAATATTATTATTATTATTATTATTATTATTATTATTATTATTATCATTATTATCATTATTATCATTATCATTATTATCATTATTATCATTATTATCACTATCACTATCATTATCATTATCATTATCATGATTATTATGATTATGATTATTATTATTATTATTATTATTATTATTATTATTATTATTATTATTATTATTATTATTATTATTATTATTATTATTATTATTATTATTATTATTATTATTATTATTATTATTATTATAATATAGATTTTGACAAATGCTAACGAGCATTGTGGATTGCATTTGATATGAATATATAGGTACGTTTTTTTTTTCAACAAATCCTTCAAATTTTTAAAGTCAAAATGCAATTCGTCATGTCTCTGTGAAATTCTCTTTCTTTAAAGACCTCTTTTGTAAAGATTGGTTGCCTTTGAGAGTTGCAAAAGGTATGTATACTACTCAAATAATATATTATGATGAACTCCACAAGGCTGTAGTATTAACAACTGGATAATCTTACCTAGTAAAATAGCATTTGACGTGTGTAGTAAAAGACAGTGACATGACAGACCAGATGTTAGTTTGGGCAGAGAGAAGACTAATTGTAAAAACATTTCTTCTCTCTGATTTTCGGGGATGGGGAAATTAAAGCAAAAGTAATGCAAAATGGCTGACCCTTTTTGACGAAATTGAAAAAAAAGAAAGAAAGAGAATGAGAAAGAAAGTATGAACAATAGACTAATAAATAAATAATGCTTATAATCGTATTGAACAACACATTTGCAAGCTTCAGATATTGTGTATTTGGTACTATTAAAGTCAATGGATTGGTTACAATATTTAATAAAAGTGATGTAGACAAATCCAACTCTTTATCCATGTTATTCAAACTATTATCCAGCATTCTTTACTTTGGCACAAAGATTAACTCCAAAATGTACTGTTCAATTGACCCAAAGACACATTATGCATGAATTGCTCAAATAATCATCAAAACCTGTAAACACGCACGGAAAAAGAACACATTTTTTAAGTGAGCATGCCGTGAAACAAGTGTAGAAAGTTTGAGAGCTGTTATAAGATTTGTAAAATCATGTATATGGGAATTGTGACTCTATTTATTACTTATATGGTATTATTTAATAAGAAAGAAAAAAAAAAAAGAAATAGATTCTTCAGTGTGCTTTATTGTGATGCAGAATGTTTGTGTTTTGCAGTATGAACTTTTGAGAGATTATAAGGCCCTAAACACCCTACGTGAACTACTTGTGGTGGTACGAATTTGGGGGTTGCTGCGGCAGAGCTGTTTGCCAGTGTTTGTACGCAGTGCTGACTCGCTGGACGTGTTAGCTCTGTTATTCAAGCTATTGAGTCGTCTGGTGCAGGCACCAGAACCTGATGAAGCGCTGCTTGGTAAGTTCTCTCGTTATCTTAATTCTCATGTTCAATTGAATGTTGTGTAACGTAAGAGCATAGGCTTCCATTGCTGGAGTCAATAACTTCTTGGCTGTCCAGGAGATGCCACATTCTAGGGACAGATGCCAACATTTTGGCTGCTATTCTGTGACCTTTCCCAGGGCGAAACGCCAGGGCATTCCTAAGGCATTTTGCCGTGAGGAAAGTCGCAGAATGGTGGCTGAAATGTTGGCAATTGTACCTAGGATGTAGCCTAGGAAGCCTGAGGAAGCCTATGTTACTGAGTGACGTAGTTCATCAAGACAGGCAAATTAGTGGAACAGACTGGAATGGAATTACTTTACCTCAAAGCAATATTGTTTCATTCTTACTACATCATCAGTCATAACATTAAATTATTTCAGGAATACGAAATATGCTGTTAGAGTAAGCATGTATTTTTTCAATTTGCATTAATATTTACAAATTTTATTTTAACTTGAAAGTAGATGTGACAAATGGAATGTTTAAATTATTTTTTCTGTGTGAAAATTACTTTCAAACACTC
Source organism: Teleogryllus occipitalis (assembly GCA_011170035.1). Taxonomy (NCBI): domain Eukaryota; kingdom Metazoa; phylum Arthropoda; class Insecta; order Orthoptera; family Gryllidae; genus Teleogryllus; species Teleogryllus occipitalis. Next base: position 161,902 of record BLKR01001298.1, on the reverse strand, counting down.
GTATGCATATATAATACACTATTGTTGCTGCAATCTTTATTTCACGTTTCTGCTTGGGAGATAGTGGGCATTTATTTATTCTCTCTTAAGCTAACACAATAGCAGCTTATTTGGTTTAAATTTATGAAGAGCAATGTAAACAAGCCTCAAAAAAATTATGTAAGTTTTGTTGCAAGAAGTTAGCGTGCAATACCCTCCTGATGTCACAAGTTAGATTCCTTTGTATTTAGTGGTACTTCAGTTTCCTCAGAACAGCCTGGATGAAGCATGGGAGCAGCTGCTCTGGAGCCTCTGCAATGTTATAAAATCGTAAATCCCCCTCCACCTCCCCAAAGACAGGATTGCATAGAGAAAGGAAGAGAAACGTAATGGGAAAGGTGGTCAAATACTGCACGTTCCCTCTTGTTCTCATGAAACAGGCTTTACAAAATTACGGCAAACAAAAAGATATTGAATACTGAATGGATCACTCTTATCGTTTGTGAGATATTTCCCACCACTCGCTCCTCACTCTTACGTTCGTCATACGTACTCAAATTTGATTCCTGCGATGGAGTTCTTAAGGACAAGTAGAAGTGTAGCAGTAATTGGTGCTTTGAATGTTGATTCCAACAGAATTAAATGAGCTCTAAACAAACAGGAAGCTCATTTCAAGCTTTTGGAATATGCAAATTTGCTATTAAAATTGTACAAATTTTGTAAATTTAATGTAATTTTCTCATTGTCATCGTGTTACACCCAATAAACAAAGGTAGACATCCATCCTCAGGAATTAAACAAAGTTGACCCCAAAACGATCATGATAGAGATGTGAACGATCCAGCAACAGTGGCTAGTCTCTTCAACCAATATTTTTCGAGTATTGCTGCTGATTTCACTATGGGTCTTCATCCACAAAATTCAACTTCAGACGTTTCCACAAATATTTTAGACACAGTGTTCGTTTTCGAAACATCTTCCTATAAAATTTTCAAAATATCGTAAAACAAAAAAATTAATTTTCAGCTATTTTAAGTGAATTTCTAGATTGATTGTTAAAGATTTGTGCTTCTGTCATTATACACCTATTAACTTATGTATTTAATCCATGCACTGGAACTTTTCCAGATATTTTCAAAACAGCTAAGATTAAGCCACTCTTCAAAAAGGGCAACAGAAATGAAATTCAAAATTATTGACCAATTTCTCTTTTGTCAGTTTTTCAAAAATATTAGAGACTTTTTTAACTATGAAGGGAAACCTTTCTCAGTAAACGTGAAGCATTTTCAGATTGCCAATATAGATTTAGCAAATCAAAATCTACAGAAACGGCCATATTTTCTTTTCTTAAAAATGTCACTTCATCCTTCGATCAAAACGAAGGATCTATTAGAATATTTTTAGATGTTTCACAAGCTTTTGACGTCATAACATTTAACTTTCAAAATTACCTTCGTATGGAATCTGTGGTATTGCTCTAGATTGGTTATATTTGTACCTTAAACAATGATCTCAAAGAGTAGAAATACCTCACTGGAATGATGGGACACACCTTTCTGATTCATTGCCAAATGCATATGAAGTCCTGCAAGGATCAATTTTAGGCCCTATTATATGTAAATGATATGCCGTTGATGATTTGAAACAGAACAGATCTCTTTTCAGGTGATATGAATATTCTGTGCAATAAAGACACCGTACAATATCAGATGTTTGAAATTGGTTCAGTAATAACAAATTAATTGTAAATGAAAAGAAATCGGTTCCAATGCAGTTTTCCATTTCAAATAAACAATTCTGTACTCCATTAAAATTGATCAATATACCATTGACTGATGTTCAGATAACAAAATTTTTAGGTCTCTCAATTCAGTCAAACCTCAAATGGAATTCAACTTGTTTATGACGAAGGGTAAATACATTATAACATTAATTCATAAAATTTTCTTGAAAAGTGTAAGTTGCTTTAAAAATTTTTCTTGTCTATTGGTATTTTGTGGCATCACTTCCTGAGAAGAATATAGGGGTTTATATTTTTTACATCCATAAGCAAGAATCGTAATTGAAAAATGGAATGAAATGTGTTATATTGGTCCCTCACATGAAGAACACTTCGGGGCCCCCACAAGCGTTAATCTGGCCCTGCCTCAGAATGATACTCTTATGATAGAATAGTAACATTTTATGGTACAGTTAGTTTCCACAATTTGTTTTCACTGTATTCAAATTGATTAATTTACAAAGGTTATTGCATACAAGTACATATGAAGGAAAGGAGGAAAGGATGGAGTATTGGGTATGAGTGAAAATGTGTATTGTGGTTTTTCCAGGTGTAAACAAAAGTGAAATGCAGTGGTAACAGAAGTATTTAAACACAATGTTGGCAGAAGTGCATGAAAAACATTTTTGTCATTTGTGATGAAATGAAAGAATTCATCGGTTACAAAATTTGAAATTATCGTACAACTGACAAAATGTCTTTCTTCTGTGATTCAAATGAACAGGAAGACTTTATCTTATGAGAGATTGTGGTTTGTGGTTTGTGAAGTTGTTGGTTTATAGTAATACTTTTCATTGTTCCAGCTCATGTGTATTTAAAATTAAAATTTAAAATTATTTCATCCTATTAATATTATATTATATTATATTATATTATATTATATTATATTATATTATATTATATTATATTATATTATATTATATTATATTATATTATATTATATTATATTATTTTTATATTTAATATCTTTTTATCATGTTTATTATAAAATGATGCATCATTATTTTGGATGAAGTAATAAGAATGGTGATTTATTTTTTATGTTTATTTTCAGACCTTTTCATACAAAATAATTTGCTGTAAAGTTTGCATTCATTATTAATTTCTTTTGCAGCCAATTTTGGAGTTTTGCTTCTTTGTATTTTCTCCTGTGAATTTTTCTGTGTCCTAGTCAAGGAATTTCAGAGAAAATATGTAGAGGCAAGGAGAACTGCTAGAGATTTGTTGAAATTTTATCCACCTCAATTTTTGAATGTGAAAGGAAATTGTGTTCTGACATATGACTGATTTCTTGCTGAGGTCAGAGAGAGATATTGCTAATTCTTTTGCTTCATATTGCCAATCTGTTTTCAAAACATATTATTCAAAGTGTATTTGCTTCCATGATAGTACTCAAAACATTAATGTGGCAATAACAATTAGTTGATCAGAATTTTTTTGTTAAACATTCAAATTGAAAATTCATAGCAATCCTTGACCCCATGATGTTCTTCTTTTGTTTTTCAAGAATAGTGATTTTGACATGTCTCATATTTTGGGTGAAATTTATAACCAACTTTGAGAGATCTTATCCTGTTAAATGGAAAAGTTCTATGTGATACATGTTTTTGATGTCCAGATCAATTCTATTTTAAGTAGTTCAGAATTAAATAAATTGGTTGTCACATCACCTCAGAAAAAATTCATACTTTGTTTATAAATTCGAAACCATTAAAAAAATGTTATTGTACATGGTTCACCAATGGGCAGCCAAAATTTATTTTCAGCTGCATGCAATTTTTTTAACATTTGTAGTCATTTACGGTCTTGTAAATTTCAGAGTGCTACTTTCTTGTTGCTTTTTATTGTAAAATGCATTGAATTCAGATAATTTATGGCCTGCAAATCAAAGTGACTTTTATCTACTTAAAATGAAAATGAACAGTGTACCATTGACTGATGTTAAGGCAACAAAATTTTTAGGTCTCTCAATTCAGTCAAACCTTAAATGGAACGTCCATTTAAATGAATTGAACACAAAATTAAGTTCATTATGCTACGCGTTCAGAATTCCTGCAAATTCAGTCAGCCTTCATACTGCTCGTTGTGTATACTTCGCGAATGTTCATTCCCGCCTGAGATATGGCATAATATTCTGGGGAAATACATCTTATAGCTCCCAGACTTTTAGATTACAAAAACGAATTGTACGAATAATAACCAAATCCCACCCACGTGATTCATGTAAGCCTCTCTTCATTAATCTAGGAATTCTACCATTACCGTGTCTTTTTATTTACGAATCAGTGGTTTTTGTAAAAAATGACTTGCTCAAGGGCGGGAATATATTTTCAGAAAATGCCGAAGTCTATTACTATAACACTCGACGTAGAAATCATATTCATCAGGTGACAGTATCAACAGCTCATTACAAAAAATTCACATATAATACATGTACATTATTTTACAACACTTTGCCAGATGACATTAAACGATTAAATTCAATAGAAAAGTTTAAATCACAAGTGAAATCGTTTCTGCTGCATAACTGTTTCTATACAATTAGAGACTATACTGAGCATCACAAGAAAAGTAACATTATTTTTAACAATGAGACATAATGCATTATTTACCATTTGGACTGTATAAATGAGTATAAACAACCTGTAACAACTATTGTACTACAGCTTCCGGGTCAATGACCCCCATCTCGATCAGGTTTTTCGTCCAGTTTCCCTGATCCATTGAGCAAATGCTGAGATGGCCCCTTGTTTTGCTTCTGGACATAAATGTAACTTCATTTTCTGTGCACGTCTTCTAGAATTCAGTGGGAAATACAATTATTCAAATTATCGTTTCCATGTTGTCGCGGCAGGAAGTAATAAGAGCCAAAATTTATTGCTTATTTCTCTTGAAAATAGATTTTATTACATGGGAGTTTTTTGTTGTTGTTGTTGTTGTTTTTTTCTCCCTTTCAAAATTCAAAATTTATTGCTTATTTACCCTTGAAGATAGATTTTTTTACATGGGAGTTTTTTTTTCTTTCTTTTTTTTCTCCCTTTCAAAAATTCAAAATTTAAGTAGTATATGACTTAATGTAGGGATCACAGAATTTTGAAAATGTGCACACAATTCACTTTTCCCCATAGCACGTCATATGCAGTTTTTAACTGTTTTTTTTTTTTGACGTAAAATAAATAAAATAAATAAAAATACAGGGTGGCCACTTTCTGGAAAACGTGGATATCTGAGAAAAATCAGGGAATTTGTAGAAGAATAATGAAAAGTTGGGAATTTTTTGAGAGTTTTATAAAACTAGATATTATACCTTTTAGTACAGTGCTATGTTATGCGCTCAATAAGCTGACCAAGTAGTATCAGGGTAGCTTTAATATATTTTTAGAGTGTAATTAAAACGTTATCGAGAAACATTTTTTTTAAACACTCTAGAAATATGGGAAAGTCAGGGAAATTTGTTTCAGGAGAAGAGTGGCCACTTTGTAATATGTTTTTATTCAGGTAATATTAGCAATCAAAACATCTGAATGCGAATTTTGATTTTCAGAGAGTAATTTTTCAAAGAAGGAATAGAGACACAGCCTTACTTTTTTCTGTGCTTTTACACAGGAATGAGAGGACAGGCATGTAAATGGTTATGTAACTACCTTCAAAATCGAACCCAGATTGTAAGAATTCAAAACTACCACTAGGAGGTAATATCTGTGACTTCTGGTGTTCCTCAAGGGTCACACGTAGGGCCTTTATTGTTCTCTATTTTTGTTAACTATCTCCCTAAAATCATTCACAATAGCCAGATGATTTGTTTTATTTGCTGATGATGTGAAACTATTTAGATCAGTAGTCTTTGTAAAGGACTCGATCTTAATTCAAGAGGATCTCAACTCATTTTAACAATGGTGTACAAAAAATCACTTATTTTACCCAACCAAATGTAAAGTTATTACTTTTACAATTAATAACTATACTTTTGACAATACCATAATAAAAAATAGTCAGAGTTATAAAAGATCTTTGCATTTTCTTTGATGAAAAAATGACATTCATACCACACCTTGTTTACATAACTCCCAAATCCCTGAAAATGTGAGGATTCATCATACGTATAACAAAAGACTTCCATGATATAAAATGTATAAATATATTGTATTTTTCTTTATTCAGGAATTTGTTAGATTGTGGATTTACTATATGGATTTACTATGAAAGCTCCATCACTAAAATAGAAGGAGTTCAGAATATGTACTTAAGACATGTTATATTCAAATTTAAGATACCTACGTTTAGAAACAACTTTCACCTTAATTATCAAATAGTATTGGATAGGTTGAACCTCTCTTCTTTCAGATTTAGAAGAGTATATAATGATTCCCTATTATTGTACAAAATAATAAACAATGCGATTACATATTCTCTGATTTTGGAACTTATTACTTTTAGAATACCAACAAGGTCTACTCGTTTACAAGATTTGTACCAAATACCTGTAGTAATTGTTACTTCAATTCTCCAATTGTAAGGCATGGTCTTGGGAATACAATATTGTCCAGAGTGGATTTATTTGATGTCAGTTTACATATCTTTCAAAATAAAAATTTTTAAAAGTATTATATGTAGCATTATACTCATTTATGAACGATCTCAACATTACTGGAAGTACTTTACCAATTCAAGGTATATGATTTATTGTTTTATATAGCTATCTCAGAGTCTGTCTTTAATGTTGTAACTACATGTAAGGGGTTAATCCTGTATATTAAATTAATAAATAAATAAATAGCGTTCTTACTTTTGATGATTTTATAATATGCTGTATTGAAATTTAACTTTCTAACACTATTTAACAGTTTTGACATGAAGATCTTATTTTCATTGACAAATAAGTTTGAATGGCATTAAAATAATATTAAAAATGATATACTGTAAGACCTGAATAAAGTGGAAACCTGCTTTCGTCAGCGGAAAATAATTTCAGAACAGCTCAGAATTTCAGAACTATTTTCCAATGCAAAGTACCCTGGATAAGCCGGAAACCTGCCTAACGCGGAAACAGAAAGGAATGTTTAGTACGACAGTATTAAAATATTCTGGATCAGACGGATTATTTTTTAAATTAAACATTGACTTGTAAGTGTGATGACATTAAACCAAGAGACTCAGAACTGCGTTTGTCCTTTCGCTATCTCGCCTGCCCTTGTCCAAATGTTGTACAGTGAAATCTTAGTATAACAGACTTAAGTATTATGTGGATTTCAGTTTTATGTACATATTTGCAACCCCGTTCAAATGTCCAATATTATAATCTAAAGATATTTCACTTTTAGAAACTCTTTCTTGGACCTTTTTTAGTATTTCATAGTAAAAATATGTGGATTTTTAAAAGAAATATTTTCATTCCTTTTGAATCTGCTGTTGTCCCCAGATTTTCTGGACCATGAATTTTGTGACATTTCCTTATGTTCGGTTATGTCCATTGTTTGCAACGTGCATTGAATTCTTTATGTCAATTCTACACGTCAATCGAATTCTTAAAGACCAAGACCTAGTCCACCGTAATCACAGCAGATAGAAGCAGTAGTCATTATTTCTGGATCACTTGATGAGGAATCCCAACTTTTTCAATTTGTATATTATGATCTTCCGGAAATTCATTTCATGTCTTGGTAATTGTAGCGAACGCTCTGATTGCAAATACTTGTGATGTGGTTTTAGTTTTCTAAGTGCGTTTTGTGGTGGTTAGTAGTGGTATTCATAAAAATTATGACCCGATTTTCTTACAATGGAAAGTAAGAAAAGGAGACAGTTCACAATAGAACAGAAAGTGGAGATAATAAATTAAATAGTGGAATGAAGCAGGTTAATATAGCATGTGCGTGTGACATAAAGCCAACTTCAGTTTCAGCAATTTTAAAAAGCAGAAAAAATTCTAAAAATGTATGAACAATTAGCGATATGCAATTATAAGAAGATTTCATTTAGGAGATTTTCATGTAGTGGAAGAGGCAGAAGACTTGTAGTTTAAGGAAGTTAGGCATAGTGGAGGTCCTGTTTCTGGACCAATTTGCAATACTAATGATTGTTGAGAATTTTCAGGCAAGTGCTTGCTGGCTGTTTCATTTTCATGAGCCATATGGCAAAACTTGGAAGACTTGTTGGGGAAGCTAAAGATACTGACATGAACGCTGCCCGAGAGTGGAAGGAACATCATCTGAAAAATGTAATTGAAAAGTACAATCCTGAAGATATTTTCAATACAGATGAAACTGCATATTTTTTATCGTATGTCCCCGAATAGAACAATGTCGTTCAAGGAAGGAAAGTGTATAGGTGGAAAACAGCCAAAAAAAAGATGAATGGCATTATTTTGTTGTAATGCCACTGGTACTGAAAAATTGAAGCCAATGGTAGTAGGACATTGCATAAAGCCTAGATGTTTCAATGGTGTGGCATCTCTGCCAGAAAAATATACAGCCAACAAGAAAGCATGGATGACCAAAGAACTGTTTGCAGACTGGCTTCTTGAGTTGGACGGAGATATCGGAAAACAGAAAAGAAAAATCCTGTTATTGATAGATAATAGCTCTGCTCATAAAGTAAACTGCAGGTTGGAAAATATCAGTATTGAATTCCTCCCTCCCAACTGCCTTTCTGTACTGCAGCCGCTATACCAGGGAATTATTCATAATGCAAAGGTACTTTTGTAAATGACTGGTTCAGTGGATTCTAATCAATGTTAGATTGAAAGTTGCAACCAAAATCAACATCCTGCAAGGGATATAAATGTTAGCAGCGGTTGGTGAAATGTGGAAGCAACAACAATTGCCAATTGTGTTGGAGAAAGTCATTAATTTTGGATTTCCAAGACTGCTCCACCAGAGGTTGAGGCTTGTGAAGATCATTGTGAGGTATGGGAACAAATTCCAAAGAAGTTAGAACTTCATCAACTGTTACATTTGATGATTATGTCAATATTGATGCTGGGACTGAAACAAGTTACTGCCTCACAGAGTGACATCATGGAATCTTGACTACATCACAAGAAAATAATGAAGACGAGGAGAAAGAAGTAGGAGATGAAAAGATTGAAAGCGTCTTCAACAGAGGCAGTGAAGTGTCTTGAGAAGCTAAAAGTGGATGTTCAGGAAAATTTTAATGTTCCAGAGACAGTTCTCAAATCATTATTTGAGGTAGAACAGTTTATGGACATAATCTTGCTCAAAAAGACAAAACAAATTTCCCTCAGAATATTTTAATGGGTGATATGTACTTTTTTCCATTATTTTTGTTTATTGGACTAACTATTTAAAATAAATTAGTTAAAATTGTTTTCAATATAAAGTACTTTTCAGTATAAATAAAATGAATTTATGTTCTACTTTATACTGAGATTTCACTGTATTTCCCTTGCTACTCATACAAAAGTCACTGTAGAAAATTTCTAATAGCACTGACTTTCACAAGCCCATGAGGAGGAAGGAGAAATATGAAGAGCGATCCTTCCACAGTTCTTGTAATGCGTATTTGGGTTCAGTGATTCTAAATGTTTGTTGTTGTTCAGTTTCACAAGTTGCAGGTATTGTGAACTCTTGGAGAGAAAATTAGACTAACAGAGGAATACAAACAAAGCATCAGTTTAGATATTTAGATATTTATTTAGTCAAAAACAGTAAAAAACTGTATGTGACGTATGGGCGAGAAAGTGTATGTGAAATGTGTATGAAACTTTATGTGACGTATGGGGGAGTTCTGCCAAGGTTTTGATAAAGAAATTTGAAGTTGGGAAAACTCGTATGACACCTTAAAAGCAAAGATATTCATGGGGACCTAGGCAAAAAGCCTAAGCCTAAATTATCAGATGAATTCATCTATTCTTACAAATAGTGAAGAAAACAATATTTCTTTTACTTTTTATGGAGTTGTTTGTTTCATTAGACTTCATGTTGTGTTTCTGTAAGACTTTTTCCTTGTCTCACTGGGAAGTTTTCCTTTCTTTGAAATGTAGTTTTTAGGCAAGATAAACTACTCATACAACCTATTCCACCTTTGTACTATTATGTTTTCTGAACTGACAGTTTTTATTGCAAACCTGAATAAACTGGAAACCTGTACCAGACGGAAGACAATGTTGAACCCAAACAATTACCATTTAGGCACATTTTACTGTATTAGGCAGCTTCTATGTTTATTTATAATAAAAATTATAATTATTTTAAGCCAAGGTAGATCTGAGTTCAAAGTGTCTGGAAAATAATATGAATACTCCTTGACACCGCTTCTCCTCAATGTGAAAAAGAAGCATTTTTCGTGTAAATTTTCAATTGGTTAAAAACAACTTTGAGTTGAACCTCGAAGTTGAAATTTATACTGAAGTTTGATATCATAGCGATTTTTTTATGTGTGGAAATTTCAAATTTTTATCTAGTCTGCACACAACATTGCAATTTAAAATTGGGAAAAAATCCAAAATTTCAATTTTTATGAATGTGCAATTATTAAGTGGTACACCACTTATCATTGATATTTTACCTAACCGTACCTCTACCTTTCACTGTTATATGTAAAAGCACAGAAAAAAATAAGAAAGTGACTCTATTCCTTCTTTAAAAATTACTCTCTGAAAATCGAAATTTGTTCATTCATATTAGATAGTTTTGGTTGAAAATTTTACCCAAATAAAAACATATTGGATAGGTAAATATTGCTTTGATTTGTTGGCCAGACTTTTCTCAATCCAGTGCATTTTAGTTTAAAAAGTACAACACTAGCGCCAAATAATGAACAGCCACAAATATCTGGAAATGCGAAAAATGGACGCCATTTTTTGAACTAAGTAAGAAAAAAAAAGAAAACGAACGAATGAACGACCGAAAGAATGAATGAATGAAAGAGAGAGAATGAACAAAAGAGAAAGAAAGAGAATGAAAGAAAGTGCAAGAGAATGAGAGAATGAAAGAATGAAAAAGGTTTTGTCTGAAATGGAGGAAAAGGAATTTATATTCTTATTATATTATATTATATTATTATTATTATTATTATTATTATTATTATTATTATTATTATTATTATTATTATTATTATTATATACAAAGTACGTGTTTTTTCTGTGATGGTCACATGACCAGTGCTAGGCCACAAGAGTGATTGACCCATTGATGATAATGGTAATTGACATTGTATTAGGAATTGTAGACCTATTTCTATCTCGAATTTCCTCCTCATATTTGTGTAATTTGTGGTTGAAATTAATGCAATTTATAAAAAAACATTTTCTCAACAAATGCTGCAAATTTTTTTCCACGGTTAAAACAAGGGATACTGAGGAGTGCAGGGAAACTGAGAAACAGGAAAACTGAGAGGCGCAGGTCTCCTTTTTATAGAAGTCTGAATTTTCAAAAATTTGAAATTTAGAAATAATGTGAGAAAGTATGTGATATTATAACTCTGCTAGTTTATACTACTTTATCAATTATTTTCTCATCAGTATATGATAACTTGGCAATTGGTCTGATACATCTATTCCTTTCTTAGCTTTTGTCAACAGTATTAAAATGTAATGATACAGTTTCAAGAAACAGAGTATTAACTTCATCACGTGTAAATTGCACGTAACTCAAGGACTTGCACAGATACTTATGTGTTCATGTCTCAAAATCATGTGTAATACACATGAAGAAGAAATCCAGTACTGAAATAAAACATTCAATAGTCCTTACAAAATGCTTAAAACTTTGTTTTAGATATGTATTTCATTTGTATTGAAGTTTATTGTCTAGACTTTTGAGAATCCACATATCTTTTATATGGGGACAGTGAGTCTATTGAGTTACATTCTGCCACTGTGTTGATGAAAAAAGAGCAAAAATGCCAATAATTTCATTGAGGTTTCTGTACCTTCATTCAATGACATGTTAAATTTCTGAAATTTCTTATCCAGCAGCATTGCGTTATGTAGGAATTCTGGTTAGACTTAATTATTAAACAACTATTTAATTAATTATTTTTACCTATTTATTGTTTATGTAATTATTTTAGCTATTTGTCTATTTTTTCCATTTTTGTCTGTATTGTCTTAATTGTGAAAAACTTGTTTAAGACTGCTTGTAAATTGTGTCCTTTACTGTCTCAAGCAGACTGTGAGTTAAATGTAATTCAACAGGTGTATAATACATTTATTTTAATTTTTATAAAGATTTAAAAAAATTTTTTTTTATATTATACAGATTTGAATTGATACAATTTTTGAATTGAAATATTTTTATGAAATTTCATGTAATGTAACCCTGGGTCAATAGCAATAATGGATGTATTTGATATATGTTGTATTTATTTGAAGGAACGTGTATTTGCTTAGTTTTCTAATATATTTGTATTAAAATCAATGATAGACATAAAGTTCATTTGTGATTATGGGAGTAAACTACCTATTACATAGTTTCTTTATGTTGCCAGGAAGTGGATAGCAGTAATCAGTAGGCTACTTCCTGCCCAAGATAATGCTTGTTCCCACAGTTTTAGTTGCAGTACACATTAGTTGACAAACTACGTGACATTGTCAGATCTGATGTATGTATGGCTGTGCATTGGAAATAGAGTTAGGATATTGACCTTGTGAGATTACAAAGAAACTTTATGAATGACTTACAGAAGATAAAGAAAGTTATATGTTCTTCTAAAAGTGACCACACAAGTGTGAGATTGTTGATGGAAGACTGTATATACTACTGCTCATATTGTGCAACTTGAGAGTGTAAAAAGTGAAAGAAGAAAAGTTGGTGATCAATTGAGACTCCAGAAGAGATATCACCTTTTGAGTGTGCATTGGACTTCAATGTTAAACATCTGCATTAAGCAGACCTCTTGTTATTGATACAAGTTCTTTGTGGATATAATTAGGATTTCCAGAATACTATTTTTGTGAAGAAAACTGTGTCTCCATACTCCTTTACAATGTCCGAAAGACAGTCGCTTACTCTAAATGAAGAAGAAAATAGGAAAGCAATCCAACGGCAGCGTTTACGCCATAAAATAATTTATCAGTGGGGCATTCTTGTAACAGTCGGTGTATTCTCTTTTCTTTATTGGTTCCTCTTACTTCCTCTTCTTGTTCCTCACCTTCCTATAAGCAAATGGGCTGTTGTCGGTCCTATTGCATTCTGTATTTGGTTGTTAATTGTTATCCCATTTCTTTGGCTTTGGCGTCACAAGCAAAAAGAATTAAATGTACTATCTCCTCCTATTCAAGAAAAAACTGTGTATCCTTCATATCCAACTAAAACCTCTACAGTCCAGCCTACAACAACAGCCAAACACAGTCCTTGTAGTCGATCTCAGGATAGTTCTGTGTGGATTCCTGTGCAACCAGGCAATGTCACTCCGTCTTTGTATAATGCACAAACTGGAAGAGATAGTTTTCAGTCAGATTATCGGTTGGATGAAATGCCAGAAAAGTCTTCTGCTGAGGAGATAAAACCTATTACCAGAAATAATTCTGGTGTCCAACTTGTAAAGAAGCTCGATTCTGATAATCAGACCTCAAATAGTCAACGGCTTATTTCTGTTTCTTCATCTTCTTCGGCTGACACTGGAGGACTGGATTTCAAGAAGATTCAAAGGGATCCTGGTGATGGATTGGATGCTGGAGAAAGTGAGAAGCAGTCCGTAGAATTAGATGAAATGGATGCTTCAAAAGGCCTGACCCAAGCTGTAATTGAAGCTCAGAAGTCTCGTCTTGAACGAGATGAATCTTTTAAAGGTCTCCCTGATATGCAAAACTTTGGAGAATATCTTCATCTTGTTACTGTAGATACACCAATGTCACCAAGAGATGCTTTTTTCAGTGACCTTGCCCATACAGAGTCAAAGAAGGAGGTGGAAGTTCAAAGAAGACACAGGCAAAGTTACCATCCTAGTGGAGATTTGAATGAAGTGCAGAGGAGAATAGCAGAAGCCAGAAAAAGCTTGCCTCCTTTGTTCCATTACCCAGATCTGGAAATGGGAGAACCAAGGGTTCTAAAAACCACTACTCTGCCTCCACAGACCGTTTTGAAGATGGAAGATGAACAAGTGCATCGTCCATCCTACATCAGATCAATAAGTGAAGGTCGAAAACGAAGTTGGGAAGCTGTAGCTGCTAAACCGAAGACAAGTGGAGAATTCTTTGTTGCGGATGTTGCTCGTCTTGAAAGCATAACATCAGAGGTTCAAATGACTATCCAGCCAAAATTGTCTCAGTCATGTCATATCAGTCGGTGGGAGACAAAGCAAAGTAGTATAGCAGTGTCACCTTCAAGTGAAGAAAACTCAGCCAAGCCCATTGAAGTGACAGTTAGGCCAGCAGAAGGCCGTTGGGTGATTCTTTCTAAAGATTATGCTTCGAACAACCTTGAAGCATTTATACGCATTGAACAAGAAGCAATGAATCGAGAAAGGAGTGCTCCAAGATTGGCCAGTGAAGATACTGATAATGATTCTGTTTTTCTTGAAGTAGACCCGTGATTTTAACAGTTCACAATTGTTTGAATTTCTTGTGATAATGTGTTAAAGATGTAGTTCTTAGCAACAGTTATGAAAAAGTAAATTAAAACACTTGATTGAAGTTTAAATTGTACAATTGCATTTCTTAGTACAGCTCTAAAAAATTGTGAGGTGAATGTATTGTTTTATTAAAAGTTTATTTAGAGGTTTAAATTACTAGGGCTCCTCTACATTTTACAAGTTTAATTTTGTTGATGTATGACATTCTTTGTTTATTTGTGTAAGTTCTCTAATTGTTGGTTCTTTAATTGTTAATAATAATTAGTATATGTCTGAATGCATGTTTTTGATAATTTGAAAGATTTACGTTTATGCTTTCTTAGTTTTTAATAGGTTTTGATCCAGAATTTCTTCAGATTACTCTAAAATTTTTGTGACTTTCATTACTTATTGTACTGTGAGAATCATGAATACAAGTAATCAAAATTTTTTGATAAATTTCTTAAAAGAAATCAATTGTCTTTTCTTTTACTGGGGTGGTCATAAGGTCTGAAAGATTGGCAAAGTCATAAAATATTCAGACAGTGTAAAACATCAGTCAAGTGAATTTTATTTAAAGAACAAGCTGAAGAAAAATAATTCGTCCAAATTTACATTTATTTTTCAATGCAATTTTAATTATAATTTTCTCATTTTTAAACACATAAATAACCTGTCTTGCAAAGTCCCCTTATTTCAATGGTGCATTGCTTTTTTAATACAATTTTTTTCTTAAAAAGCTGAGAAATTATTCATGCAATTAATTCTTGCCTTGTAATATGAAGATGTTTCCCAAAGAACATTTCACATTTTGAAATCCTGTATTGCACAACACCAGCACTTCCTCTGCTTTTGAACCTTGTGAAATGTAATCAATCTTGTAGATCATTGGGAGGTATTACTGCTGTTCTAGCTAGTCTGTTCTTTTCCTCTACTCAAAATGACTGTTGATTACAGATCAGAAAACTGAAATACAAAATACTAGCTACATTATAAAATTTCTCAGATACTCATAATACAAGAAGACATTATCTAATATTCCTCAAGAATAGCATAATTACTTCTTGCACGAGAGAAAAAAAATTGCTTTTCTGGCTTTTTCCCTTTCATCATTAAAATAAGTAACATTATTATTCATAATTGTCTGTCACAAGTAAACAATGCAGTTGCTTTCAATCATATTTCAAGCAATAATTCTCCAGACATATTGTCCCAAATGCAGTTTTCAAACCACTGAATGTTGGGACCAAAAAGGTTAGCGCAAATATGTTGAACAATAATCCAATACAAAAGTTTATTATGGAAATCCTATTAATTATAGTGAATGGTGTAGACTTATAGCATGTGTTAAGTGTTCATTCATTGATTATAAAACTGTTTTGATTCATTGTTAACTTTTATTTTGCTGCGCATTTTTACTTGAAAATTGTTTCTGGCACTGCTGTGATCATTTATAAATTTTAAATTTTATTTATATTGTTGTTAATTTAAAAAATGTATAAGTTATGTTGTTACTGTTAGATTTTACAGTTCAAGTTAACAGGGAAATGCACTATATTCTCAATATAATTGTCGCGGGATATTAGTGTAATATTTTCTTTTGTGTGAAAGTGTAAGAAGACGTATGTGAAATATTCATGAAATTTAGCTAATAAATTGAAAAAGAATTAAATATGTTTTTTTTTAATATTTTGCATCCCATAATTAATAAACCATTAGTGAGATATTGAAAAGAAACCTAAAGAATTTCAGGATTATGCATATTATTTTTTAATTCATTCTATAAGCTCTATTTTAATAAAATATGCAAAATTTGCACTTATAATTACACAAATATGCACCAAGAGGAAAAATTGGCCAAATATGCACTAATATATTAATCTATATAGCATTGTATTCTAACCAGAAGACCCGAAAATTCACTTAGCTATGCACTGAAGCAATGGGCAAAAATATGCAAAATCATAGATATCCGTTCACATTCATAATGTTTTCTAGAACAATTTTGCAACTTTTGTGATTGGAATCTATGAACACCAATACTTTTGTTTCATTTTTCAGTTGTTGAGTTAAATTCATTATTGTAATAAGTGAGAGGCTGTCTGGAGTTCCTTTTCAATTCATTTGACTCTGATGATTGTGCAGAATTAAAACTGTGAATTATTTATTTTCATGACTTATTAAGCATGGGAATGTTAATTATTGATTTTTCACGGAATGTCTTTACCAAATGTTCCTAAGAGTTCAGATATTCTGTGAACTCTCATAAAAAATGTCCCCTTTTTCCCCTCGTTTGGAATAGATATCCACAACTGGAATGTCAGGATGTAATTTGCAAACTCTTTTGATCACTTTATTTATAATTGAAAGTATTGTATTATTTTTCAAGAGCTAGTCAAAATTTTTCCTTACAGGTAGTATGGTGTTTCGTGATTTAAAATTATTTTGTAGCTATAAATTTATATTCATATTTATTAGTTTGCATCGCTATTGCTGTAATGTACTCAGTGTGTTACTGATTCATTCTCTAATTCTCGATCTTTGTTCTTAAAGTTGCTTGTTTTGCATTGCTCAGTTCATTCTCAAGGTACATTGTTACAAAGAACGGGTTTTGTTTGTCTGTGGTATTATCATGTAGTGTGTGGAGAAGAAAATTAATTCAAATTCTGACAGTACAAGAACTTTATTTGGTATCTGTATTATGTGTTATTACATTTAATTTAGTATTTATCAATCAGAATGACCTACTTTCTTAATAATGAATGAAATCTTGTAAGTATGGATTTAGGTCTGACCACTTTACAAAATTTGCTAAAATTGTTAATTGTTAATTGTATATTTTGAATGTCAAGAAAACTAATTGATGCATTGATGAATTCTTAAATTTCAGATGATTGTTGCTTGTTGCCCAATCAAGTGATGGTCCCCACCCTTCAACCCCCGGTTCGCATGGTGGCTGTTGCTTCACCAGTGTTGTTTTACCAGAGTTTGCCAATCCAGGTGAGTGCATTAAAATCAGTGTTTACTTACTAAAACTAGTTTTATTTTCTTACTGCTTCCAGTAAAGTGAAATTTCTATTGATGATTTTTCACCTAGAACAAATTTCATATTAGTTAACTTTAACTTGAAAAAGTAAGTTTAAAAAAAAAATGTAATTTACAGAGAAACTTGAATGAATGTAACATCCAAATTGGAAGTCCCTTCTATATCTGATTGTATTAATGTTGGCCTAAACCAAACTATTGAGACTATTTTCAGTTACTATTAGAGTGTTTCATTTATTTGTCAGACTATTTTCTCCAAAAATGATTTTCCCAGCTCAATCTGTGCCATTTTGAGGCCTTGCAAGCTTGATATGGATATTCTGATTTTCGGGGTACTTTTTGAGAAGTCTAAACAACATTTTCAAAATTTTTATAAAGCGGTTCCAATATTTCGTTCATCTCCTTATTCCTGTTTCCACACGCATCCAGACACAGACTCACTTCTCTTCAAAACAACTGCTTTTTCTTAGACAAAAAAAATTAGTATTTTGTTCTACAATCTAATACAATACTAATGCAATACAATAGTAATACATACAATACTAATGCAATAAAAAGGGTTTCCTAACATTGTAGTTCAATGGAATATACTACAAAATTGGAGAGGAACACCTGGGGGTTGTTTTTCATATTTCATTTCAGTGTCATTGTGTAGGTAGTACACAATGTACAACAAAGTACAACAAAGTAAATCTTTTGTTGGGCAGATAAATCAAAAGATTTAAAACAAAAATAAATTTGATTCAATTTTCAGTTGGAATTTGGCACAGAACCAGATTGTCTCCATTTTGTACCTGATCTGAGCCCTGTTGAAGGAGCCATGCAGACAGAACAAACACTGGATAGCATTCGTCACATCTACCTTGGTAAACAACCACTTGTGGTTAAACAATGCTGCAGGTAAGAAATTTATTTTGAGATTGTGTGAATTATTTTTTCAAAGGGAAATTGTAAGTAAGAATATTAAGTTTTTTCATGAAGTATACATGCGTGTTTTGAACAGCACAGTAATGTTGATTTTAATAGTCAAACTAATCAAAGTACGTATTGTGAGTATAGGAATTACTGTATTTACCCGAATATAACACGACCCCGTAATTTTGAAGAGACCTTCTGAAAATTTTTAAAATTTTTACTAATTCTTACTATTTAGTCAAAATAAAATTCCAAATTGTCTTATTGATTAGAAAATTGTCTTTGTGAGAATGTTAAGACTTATTGCTGAACTATAATTTTCTTCTTCCTTAAAATCATCATAATCATGGTTTTTGTCACTACCCTCATTATCTTCTGTTTCAATGTTTCTTTCTTTTTGGCCCTCCTTCCATGCTGCAACATCATCTGATATTTTAGGCCTCGCTGAAAGTTTGTGCATTGAATTTGCATTCTAAGCTTTCAGCAGACACCACCTAAGAACATTCCCTTCTGTGTCACCGGATTTTCTGTCTGTCCTGCACTTGTTTGTTGTTGGCCTCTGTTTTTTTAACAGTTCAAAACACAGATTTGCACTTGCCAGGCATGGAATCGCACTCGCTGGGCGATTGTACGTGGCCTCAATGAATGTGCATCGTGACAAAATCTTGGCATTCATTTTCACGTTGTTGCATTTGATACTACGCCATTTGTTTGAGATTCTCTCATTATTGACTCATTGAAAAAATATCAGTCTGAGTAGCCCGCAAATTCGCGGAGGATGCCGAGAATAGAATGCAAATGTAATATTACGAATTGTAGATATGTGCAATATTTCTACCGTCTTCGCAGTTTATTTTTGCATTAACATTTATGAATTTCGTGATGGAATGTCAATGGGAAAACTTAAATCCTAACTGACTAGGCTTACATAGCATCGTAGGCTTTCACGGCCGGAGTCAACATGAGTAAAAGTTTCTGGGCTGGTAGGCCGTGGTCCAGTTGGCATTGAAGAGCCAAATGTTTCGTTCATGTCTGCAGTGGACATATTCAGTGGCGGCAGCGTCGTGGGGCTCTTCAATGCCAACTGGATCACGGCCTACCAGCCCGGAAACTTTCACTCATTTTGACTAAGCTTAATCTGCGAATCTAAGATGACCCGCATTTTTCGACTGAGATATTTGGAAAAATCCTCGTGTTATATTCGGGTAAACATGGTAGCTATATTATTAATTTCAAATGCACTCAGAAATTGAAAGAAAACTGTGCAGCCTCTGGCAGTGTGAGAGGTGTCTGATTTCGTTAGATACTCAAGAACTTAGGAAAAATTCAAAATCTGTGAAACAGTTTCAATTTTGACTAAAAAATGCAGATATTTGATTGCATTGTTCTGCCTTTTCTCATATTACATACATACATACATACATACATTTTATTTGAACTGCAATTGGGTATGACCCGGTGGCAGTTAAATAACAATAATTACAATAATAATAACAATATTAATAATAATAACAATAATAATAAAGGAGTACAGTACAAGCCGAACATGCAATAATCATACTATCACTAATATTAAGTATTATAACAAATATTTCAACTCTGTCATAATATGTAATAATTATATGTCGGTGATGCTAAAATTTATTACAAGCTACATAAATATTGGCTAAATTTTTTTTTTTTTTTAAATTCATTGATCGCATTCACTACAATTAACTGCACTACACTGCACTGCACTACACTACACTACACTACACTACACTACACTACACTACACTACACTACACTGTTTTTGCTTTGAATTACACTGACCAGCACTTCACAGCACTTACTCATTTAATGTCTATTACTATCATATTGTTCTAACTTATTTCTAAAACTTCGAACACTTAGAGGAAAAGCTTTGAAAATTGCTGCAGGTAAACTGTTCTAATCTTTAATTGTTCTGTTACAAAAGGAAAATTTCCCAAGATCTGAATTTTGTTTCCTTGTCCGAATTTTGTGAGTGTGATCGCTTCGGCCGAAATAATTTGGTTTCTCTAGTCTAACCTGAATTTCCTTCCAAGCTGGTTGACCTACGTACTATTTATAAAGAGTGCAAAGCCTCGCCTTTGTTCTTCTCATTTCTAGAGGTTCCCGTGTCTTTTTTATCACGTTAGTTCTATAGGTAAACTTATTCGCTTTTCTCTGTATTCTATCTAGATTTTTCCGGTGCGACTTTCTGTATGGATCCCAACATGCCACTCCGTATTCCATGAGAGGGCGAACCAGCAAAAAATATGCTAATTCTTATGCGTTTGTAGAACTTTTCTTTAGAATTCGCATTACAAAATGCAAAGACTTCCACATTTTCCTAACTACCTGATTTATATGCTTCTCCCACCCTAATTTACTATCTATATGAATGCCTAAATACTTGCATGATGAGACTTGAGATGATGACCTCTCCTAAACGATAGTCTGGTTCCTCATAATTTCGTCCCCGCCCGAACGTTATTGTTTTGCTTTTCGATTCGTTAATTTCCATGTCATTTTTTTCAGCCCAATCACGTAAACGTTCTAAATCCTGCTGTAATGTTTGTCAGCACTACTTTTGATTTTTCGGTATATAACACAATCGTCTGCAAATAAACGCACCTTTGATTGTATGTTAACATGGAGATCATTTACATACGCTAAGAAAAGTAATGGCCCTATGACACTTCCCTGTGGAACCCCTGAAGTAACAATACCCGTAGTCGAAAACTGAGTGCTTATTCAAACTCTTTGTTTCCTGTCTCTAAGAAATTCGCTTACCCACTTCACAACTCTAACATCAATTCCTGAAGTTAATAATTTCCTGATAAGTAGATTATGCGGTACTATGTCGAATGCTTTCGCAAAGTCGATTACGATTGCATCCACCCTCCCACCTGCGTCAACTTCGTCAGCTAGATCTTGCAAAAGAGAAACGATTTGGCTTTCGCACGAATATTTACTTCTAAACCCATGCTGTCCGTGAAAAATCCAGTTCGCTTTTTCCCGATTCGCGGTGAATGTACCCGGCTATTAAATGCTCCATTATTTTGCATACTACTGGTGTGAGAGATACTGGTCTATAATTACAAACTTTTCATTTTATCACGTTTTTTGAAAATTGGGACCACTATAGCTGTCTTCCAATCGTTTGGTAAACTTGCATTATTGATTGAAACATTGAATAATCTTAACAAATATGGCAATACTGCCTCCCCACCTAGTTTAATAAAATCTGTCGAGATGCTGTCTGGTCCGCGTGATTTACCATTTTTCAGTGATTTTATATGTTTGCGGAGTTCCCATGCATGAAGCTTGAACTGGTTTTATATTGGAAAATAATGAACTTGCTCCTGCGCCCGTTTTGGTTTGAATATTGTGCCTACCAACTGAATTTTGATATTCAGTGCGTCACTACTTACATCGCAACTAATGTGCAATAAGGCTCCAAGGAAAGGACTGCCCACCATTAAATATTTGCTATTCACATGTTGCATAATGGATCAGCAACTCTTTTGATAATCTTGGTATGTAAAGAACTGTTGTATTGTGTGAATTTGTGTTATTGCAGTATTCATGAAGACTATTTTTGGTAAAATATTTAATTTATTTTTGATGCTGCAGGCCACTAAGTTTGTGTTATATTACTTGATGCATACAATACCTTTCAATCTCAAAGACCTGTTACCTGAACAAAGTGAAAACATGAAACCTGTTTATATACATTTTTCTGATCAGCATTTCCATTGCTACCATGTCCCAAAGAATTTAGCATTCCTCTTGAAACACTTTGTTTAAATAACATAAAACTACATTGTATGACAATAAGAGCTTACAGTTTTGCCTTGTTCAAAGTAGTATTGTATTTTGTATATACTAGTATTATGGATTATTAATGTGAGCAGTAGCCCTGATGCGAGACCAATGATCTAAGGAATACAGAAAAGAGAATTCAGCTTTAAATAAAACAGAGGAATCTTGTTATCATGTTTTGTCAAGGGACTGAACATTTTGAATGTCTATATGGGGAAAACATGGTATGAAAATATTACTTAAATTGTCATTTTTTACTTTTCCTTGCAAATATTCATTTATATCCAATTCCATATTTTAAATGACCATACACTGCTTTTATTTTTTATCTTTCTTGAACACTTTAATAAACTTTTAAACCTTTGGTAGAGTTAATACTGTTTTGTATTTACGTTCTAAGTAAGCAGGCCTATTCAAACATGTATAAAAGAGTTTTAACACATTGACAACCACATAAAATTTCTGGAAAACTAATGATTTTTCTATTTTTGTAAATATTTTAGAAATTTTATTTAGGATCTGTACTCTGCTCAATTTTATTCATTATGTACACTGGTGACGTGCCATACATATAAAAGCCAAAAAATATAAAAACTACCAAATGTCAATGATCAATAAATTTGATGGCTGATTTGATTATTTGTCTATCAAAATGACGAGAAATCAGAAAATCTCAACTTGGCAGCATAAAAATTCACGATATGGCCACTCATGAAAATGTCAAATGGAACAAAACTGGCACATGGCACATGGGTGTTTTAGTGCTTCAGAATGATTGTTATTCCTATAGCATCATCTTTAGCCTACGCCTTTCTTGTAATTTCAAGAATAAATTATGTACTATTTATGTGTTATTGGGATAACTTTCTTGTTCTTTTTTTTATGCAGGTGTGGAGGGAAAGCCCAGCTGCATAGTGTGGTGCGCACTGCTGCTATTCGGGCTTGGGACCAGCGATGGACCAGATCTTGTCGCTGTGGGGGTTATTGGCATATTCAACGTTCCCTCTAGTGATCATATGTATATTAGTCTTCCAATGGAGTTATTCTGTACCATGCAATTACTAATTATTCCTTTGATGTTGTTACAGTTTGTAAACTTTTTGATTTATTCTCAAGATTAATTTTGGTCTATTCATGGCATGATTCAATATTGCCGTCAGTAGACTAGTGTATAAGTTATGCATAAAATGTCATTTTAATGATCAAGATAATGTTTCATGTAATTTGAGAGAAAAAGAAACAAGCTACACTATGACATTATTAGTGAAAGTGCATAGCTTACTGTTGATGGGTAAGAGTTAATATTTCTTCGTTCTTGAGAAGGAAATGGGGACTTCTTGAAATTAATTCTATGTAGACACAGATTTCGTTGCTCTCCTAGAACAGAAAGCAATTAATGTTCTCTTTTAGGAGTTGAAACAGTGAATCTAGTGTTTTTATAATGAATTGAGATATTGGTGATATGTGAAATTTTAGCTGTGATCAATTTTCATCTTTAGATCTGGTCCATCTCATGGAGATTTGTTGGTAATGATTTGAATCATTTGAGAATTGTGCAATGAGTGTAAACTGTACTCTGATTAAAATATGTGGGAGGGTGACGCTTGTTCAAAACTGTGTATCACAGTACTGAAAACAGTAAATTTTAGGCCTGTCTAAAGGCGCAGCTAGGTAGTTTTTATATAAATGCCTTGATGTCTCTACTAGGTCAGCCATGTACTTATTTTAATCGGATTGTAAGAGTTCACATTATAACAAAGAGATCAATTGCATATTTAGAAGAGTTAAGGAGAGAAAAAACCTGTTGACTTTGTGGTAATTTAAAAAAATTATAGCTATTGGAAGAAAAAACTCTTGTCATGTGACAAAACCACTTTGTAAAAACTGAGAAAACAAAAAGCAACTAAGAATTTAATGTGCATAAAGTTGGAAAAAAAAAGAGTTGATTTTTTAATGTTTCTAAACCACCATAAAGTTTAGACTTAAACTTCTCAGGACCAATTAGAATTGTGAATATTTCATGAAAACTGTTGTTGGGTTCATGTACAATTGTTGTAAAGTACTCTTTTTCAGGAAACATTATTCATTCATATTTATGACGATCATCATTCAAATTATTATACTTATTGCCATTGCCTTTAAATGTCATCATCAAATGTGCATGCAATTATGTATATAGGAGGAAACACTGTTTTGTGCTAGTAAGCAGTATCCATATCAATAGAAATAATGATATATTATTCATATTATAATAGTAACAATCATTATTCTATAGAAAACTTTATTCACTTAAAAGGACACATTTTCTACATTTTTATCCTTTGCTAATTATGTGCTTTGTTAGCATCATTTTGGAAAAGAAAAGTAGTTACAGGAGTCAATTATAGAAATATTTGAACTAGTTGTATTTTCCTCAGTAATAAGCTTATTCACTCTTATTCAAGATTTTTCTGCATTGGCTACAGATTCTATTTTTGCTGGAATGATAGTCAGGCACTTGATGGAGAATATGTCATAAATCTTTCAAAGTGTTGTATCTTATATTCAGGCAAGATGGATTATTCTTCTGGTCACTGACGCAAAGTTGTACTATAGTTTTTCCGGATATCAGTGACACAATGATAAGTATATACAGTGTTTAGGAAAATCTTAGAACTGTAGCTCTCATTTAAGAAAGTTTGTTAAATTTTTAGGTACATTTTTTATGAATTCAATGTGTGCATATGTTGAGGTGACTGTGGCATTAAACTATGTAATTTTTTTATTTGATAAATATCTGTTTTTGCTTGCTTCATCCGATAGTACTATAACATTAATATTGCAAACAGCGAAGATTTGATTTGAAAGTTGTTATATTATGCCTACAATATTATACATTTTATAAGTGTGACTTTCCCATTTGCCTAAACTTGTTTACCTTTTTAATGGATTCAAGGTACTTATCTCAGGTTAGAAAAAAATTGCAAAATAGAAAAAGCAATGAAAAGATATTCTTAAAATTTTATGGCAATCAATATGAGCATATAGAACATGGCGAATGCATGAACATATTAGAACATGGCATTTACTTTGTCTTCCAGTCTTTTGCAAGTGTTGTACTTCACATATATTACTTTTTCTGCACATGTCCCATTTTTCCTGCATACCTGAAGCATATAAAATGACATTAACTTTCATAAATAATATGTATTTTATTAGAGCTTTTATATTCTAAAATTTATTGTTAGTATGTGTGAACTCTCAGAAAATTATAGAAGTTTAGTTTTCATTTTTCCTTTTCCTTAAGCGTTATTTTAGAGTAAAATGTCACACAACACTACATTTTATTTTTCTTCAAATGCCATCATCTTTCCAGGAAGTCAATGTCTTGGATCTGTGATGTATACATTATTGTTAGATATACCAAACAGTTTTGTCTTTGTTTATTTGATTTATGCTACGTTATTGTGAGAATGCCAGCATGCACGGAAAAAATATTCAGTGTTAAAAAAGGTATTGAACACCACATAGTAATAGTAATGTTTATAGATTGTGATTTCAGTAACTAGTGATAAATAGTTATCTAGTTGAAATCCAACAATGTTCTTTATGATACCTTATAATAGTTTCATTGCTGTAAAGTTATTTTCTTATTTTTAGTAATAGAACTATGCATGTACTGTTAATATTTATGGTTGTTTTAACAGTGACTTATGGTAATAGAAACTACGACTGCCAAATCTATATATCAAAGTGGTAAACACTCATCATTGAATTCTTGGAAGCAATGATGAACCATTTTGTTTTGGATATGTTTATAAGCCAGTGTGATTCGTGGTGGGGAGCCTTGGATGTTGAAAGGTATCAACAGTATGCTTTCTGTTAATGAATTGGCTGATTTTGATAATGATAGTTATTAGAGGGCAGAACAAGAAGTTTAATGCAAACATGAATAAACTGAGAAGAACAAGTTTCAGCAAAATACATCATTGTATGATCATTGTATCATCATTGTATGACCTAGATGGTAATGTCCGCTATTTAAGCAACTGTGATTGTTTGTCACTTAGAAATATAATACTTAACCTTCTGACTTAATTACTATAAATTTCATCTACAAGTGATAAAGTATCTCTTAGGAAATCTGCTGTAGAATTGAATTGATTTCTACGGCAGGTAAATTGGTCAACAGAAATACTCTGCGTACTTGCAGGGTAGAGGAATTGTGAAGTCCTCTTCTGTTACATATTAGTGGCCTTCTGCAAACATTCCCCGTTTTTTGTATGATTGTATGATTGTATGAGTATTCATGAATTGACAGGGAATACTTGAATGAAACAATGTTGAACATCATGTGTAATTGTAGTGTTCAGTGCTTGTATTTACAAGGACCATGGATGTCAATATTTGTATTCCAGATATGGTATATTGAAAATACTTTCAAATTTAAGTGCAGTAAAATTATTTCCGTATTTCTTTTCATAGCACATGTTAGTGTGTGCTTCAAGAGAAAATTAGTGATGAAGGACAAAGGATTGGACTTGCCCATTCTCTTTCTCTCTGTTAACGGCCTTCTGATCACATTTACTCCAAAATTGGTACAAATTCCTTCTCATTCCAATATTTGTCATGCACCTGTTATCTTACATCAATAATTTGAATAATTTGACATCACCTTTTATTCAAATCTTTGGAATGGTAATAATCTATCACCAATATATTAGTATCGCATTAATAAATTCCTTAACATAGACTTTTATTAATGCTTGTAATGAGATGCATGTTAAGAAGAAACGAAAATGTGAAAAATACCTCTCTGATGTAAATGATGTTGTTAACAGTAATTATACAGATAATTTTATTATGTTTCTGCATCTCAGTTCTTTAAGTAAACAAGACTTCTATATCTTACTGCAAAATAAAGTGACAATACTGTGTGTTGCGAGCAGTTTCACTTGTGATGTATCAAGAAAAGAGGAATTGTGCTTTGATACTCTAATTTTATTGTGGAAATTCATGAATATCCATCTCAATTCTTATGTAAGTGCCCCTTACATTGTGATATCTGGAGATGAACTGCTTAATTTTTGTCAGTATTTTAACTTTTTTATTACCAAACTGGAGAAATTTGTGCTGTTTAATTGTACATTTATTTGTAATTTATACTAAATGGTGACACATTCTCTCACAGCTCCAATCAACTTTGTTTTATTTGGAATGTTATTATTTGGTTACTTAGTGTATTTTAATTAAAATGTAATTATTACTGATTAGCTTGTAATTATGTTTTCAAATATTTGCTTATCTACAGAAGTAATGTTTTGTTTTGATGAATGGTTTAATTGTGTGTATTGTGTATGGATGTAGGCAATGAAATTCTGAAAATTCAAAAATGTCAGTGATATGAAATGCAAAAATAATTGTATTATATTATATTATATTATATTCCAGAAGGGAAAAATGCTGGCCCAGTGCTGTACATTATTGCTAGGAAATAAGTAATTGCTGTGACATTAGTAATGTAGTTTTAGCCCTATTGTGTATATAATATGACAGGAGGACAGGTGATAGAACTTTTAGATAAGTACATTGGTATTATTTCTTTGAATTAAAGTAAAGGAGATCTGTACTTTCCAGTCATGTACCTACAGCATGCATGTTTTCTCTAGGTCTCCATATTGTGATGATTCATTTACTTTCCATGAGCTAATGTTTTAAGTGCAAATTTATGATGTCAGGTAAAGGTGTTGTAAGGTTTGTGACAAATTATTAATTAATTTTCAGTTCTTCAGCAATAAAATGCCAATGAGTATATGTCAAGGGGAAAGTTCTATGTAGAAAATCAGAAAAGCAATGGGGGGGACAATGTTGGAGGAAATTGCAACAAAAAAAAATTGTTTTGGAGATGAAATTAAATTTTTGTTTATTATAATAGCATTGAGTAAAATGAATGGAATACATTCAGGTGTACTGAGTGTAGTTCAATAAATTTCTCCAATGTTAGTAAATGCATTCTACTTAAGTGACAGTTCTGTGATCAGAGCTGTGCAAATGTAAATGTTTATATGTAAGGAGGACCTTTTTGCATCTGAAAAATAAATATATTTTTACGGAATGAATATGTGACATTAATTAACGGAACATTTTGAGATTATGTATATTAACTTGTGAAATTTCATATAAATTGTGACAACATACAATTTAAATGTATGTTAACTTCAGATTTAACAATATTTAAGTAGGTCAAATGTATGTGAGAGTTTCAGAATAAAAACTGGAAACTTTTACTCTGATTTTACCAGTGGTGTTCCTTGACTATTTATGGTATATGTTGTCTCAAGGAAATCTTCATAAGTAGTAGCCCTTTGTAGTAAGAATTTGCAGTGCGCTTGTTCTCCTGACATTTGCTTGACCCTGAATACACAATAATTTAAAAAAGATATGAGGGTGAAACTTGCTCTGAGAAATTTTGGCCTGTTGTGCCTTTGGTCTCTCTAGTTCAGTGTATATTGTGGCCACATTTCTGTGTTGGCTTACATTTCATCTAAGTTGAAAAATGAATTGGTCTGCATCATGGGTTTCTATGGATCTGCATTTAGGTTAATTTTTTTACATTGAATTGTGCTAGTACATTAATTTTCATTTAATGGCATTTTTCATTTGGAATTTAATTTATTTTTAATATAATTTGTATTTATACTTTGTATGTGATGATACTCACAGACTTCTATGTTCATATAATAGAAGATATTCAATTATTTATGAGATCATGGAATATTTATTTAATAATTTATTTATATTCCTGTTTATTTGTACAATAATCATAAACATGTTACCTAATTCTGCCTTCAATCCTTGTTGATAAACAGAGAAATAAAAGATAAACACATCATTCATTATCTAGTTATAATGCCACATTGCTTTACATACCTATTTTCAGTATGCCTTTAAAGTTTCTCAGAATTGTTTTATGCGCCTGAGATAGAACAAATTGTATTTGTCTGCTTATTATACCACTGTTTCATTCAAGGTAAAATCAATTCTTTTATGTTCCTTACATAGTCATAAATGTGTCATAAATCAGTGTGCTTACCAGCTTAGAAGAATATTTTTGTGAATTGAAAAATGTGATTGTTGTAATCATCAATATTTGATTACTAAAGTACCTTCCTTTTTTTTACAGATTTAGTATGCATTTGTCTTCTTATTATGTAGTGAGTGAATTCACGCTAGCACTAACAGTGTAACCACAATGATACAATTGGAACAGTAAAAGAGAGTCAGTGTGCCCCTGAGAGTTGTAACTCTCAGTTGTAGTCTAATGTTGTTCCAAGTACAAGAAGAGATAGTTTATGTCAATCCTTTTTTCTTGTACTACTGAAATTGCTTTTGCAAAATACAAAAGGAATCTCATTCACAGCAAGTTCTTTCATACATTTGTTCTTTGATATTTTTGTTTAATTAAGCTAATAGTGGCTAGCTGATGAAAAAGTGGCTTCCAATTTGACTCCATGTCTATATAAATCCTTAGATTCGCTGAGGCATTGTGGGTATTTAACAGACTTAATTCATACAGATATTTTTGATTTATTGTAGAACGTTTTTTGTTGGCCATTTGCATAGGAACCCATGATCTCATTCTTACATGCTAAGACATTTCGGTAAGTTAGATGAATATCCTATGTGCATTGATAATTTTGCATTGTCTTTGATCATTCATTGTACATTTATAAATCATTTAAAAATTTAAGTAATGTGTTCATATGATTTTACATTGAGTTCTTGAAACACAAAGAAATTACTGTTCATATTTTTTCCTTAACATATGTTTGAGTCAGTCGAATCTCAAAAACAAACACCAGTTATGTCAATATAGGATATTGTCAATACTACACTTCATGTTGTTTTTCATAACTTAAGAGTGTGATATTGTTGACTTCAGCCAAGTGTGGGTTAAGTCCAGGTCTTGGACATGGAATTAGTCTTTGTTCATATTTTAATGAATTTCTATGTATTATTCACCTTTATTATGCATATGACTAAATCAGTGTACTATCATGCATGTTTCAGACAAAGCAGGGCTAAATTTACTTCAGATAACTTTTTAACGTTTTGACGATTGTGTTTGAAAATAATGTGTTTTAATTTGGAGTTGAATTTGTAATAGTGTATACCATCTGAAACATGCATGATGAATATTGACACATTTAAATGTGCTGTGATGAGGGTAACTCACTTTTTTACATTAATGAAGATAATTCTTAGAATTTTTCCAATATTCTAACATTTTCCTAAACTTATTGAACACAATAGTATTTTATGTGTGAATGATAAAGTGATAGTGAAGACTGCTACAGCATAAATGAATATAATCATAAGATAGAACCAGTGTCCTAGACTATCCCAAAAAAATGAGGGTTGTTTAATAAATATGATACAGCTAAAATTGACTAAAACATTTTTATTAAAAAGAATAATAATGCGATACATATACATGAAATATAAAAAAATAATTACAGATTATATACTTGTCAGTATTTCAAAAGTTTGATAATTATTTTACAGTAGTTTTCTTGTACAAGAGTCACAGTAGTTTTGATGTCAATATGATTAGATAAAATTGTTCAAAAATTACTCAGAGGTGCACCCAAAATTTTCTTCTGGGAGAGGCTACAGGTAGTGTGTCTTACAGGTAGTCCAACTTGACGTTTCCGTATAAAGAATTTTTCATTTATGCTGAATATAAATGTTTTTAGTTGTTGACTTACAGTTAATATTTGTGAGACTTGATATATTGAATGACTGTTGTTAATATAGAAAATTAGTAAATCTATTTTTTAATATGTATCATTGGCTTCTGGGGGGTGCTGAAGCTTCATGTGCCCCCCCCCCCCCATTCCCACTCCCCCTTGGTGCACCACTGGCGTATAATTTATTTATGTTGCATGAATAGCAAGACAAAGACAATCTCAGGAATAAATTTCAAATTAATCAAAAAATTATCTTGTTTTAGTGTGGAAGACTTACCACTTTTTTGTGTTTTCACGAATTATCGCTACACTAAAAAAAAAGTAAAAATTGAACGCAAAAGTTGACAAGAATATGTTATCATGGTTTCCAACAAACAACATTGAATATCAATTTTCCCAGTGCGTGTGTGTGCATGCATGTCAGAATTTTCATTTATTTGTCGATCCACAAGTGGGAATTTAAATTATTGTGGACCATCTTGCACATTGGGTATATAATGTTCTTGCTTGTGTGCACAATGATTCATGGAATAAGCATTTTTGGTAAAGCATTTCATCATACTTTTGGGCACTGGAATGCTTTATTGACTGTTCGAATGCCCATATTGTGAGAGAGATGATCTCTACCTGAAATGACACTTTTGCATTCATGCAATTGAAAGTTTTTTTGTTTTTTTTATTTATGTGTAGCTTCAGGTTATAAATTGTATTTAGCTTCAAATTAAAATCTAGAGTAGTTGGGTCACAACTTCTGATGTTTTGTTCAATTTTTCACTGTTGCATGGAATTTTTCAGTTTCTTTATCTGTATTCAGGGCATGCTCTCGCCCTCTTTCCTTTCTCCCGTTTCACTTCCGTGTGAAAATTAAGGGAAAAAAGACTTGATAATTTTCCTCTCTATTTATTTTCTTGCTCGTTGATTATGCTCAGATGTTGATCATTTAGTGATGTTCGAGAAATTGATAAAATGAATGAAGTTTCTAAGATAGTTTTTACTTTCTTATCATGTTACGCACTTACTAAAGTCATGCTACTACTAAAGAAATTATTGTAAAGCTGCAGCAAAAATTGGTGATTTTTTGACAGAAATAGTGGGGCTCTGGTATTAAAAAAGTTGATAAATCTTGTTCCTATTTGTAGTAAATTATTTCCTCTTAACACGTGTAGTCAAGAGTCCTCGCTTTGTAGGTACTTGATACCGAGAAATTGATAGATGGCAAATTGTCTGTCAGTCCGTCCATGGTCAGCGCTAGCACCTAAACCATTTAGATGATTTTCTCCCAAATTGATATTCCCCAATCAATCTGGCTGAACTCCAGGAAATGCCAGTTTGAAATGGATATTTTGAATTTTGTGACTAAGTTAATGTACCTCGTTTTCAAACTTTTCTCAAAATTGGCCTCACATTTGTTTATTAAACTTTTTCGTCATATAGCAAAGGAAAATTGCAAAAGTTGCAAATGATGCAAGAAAGTGTGAGCAGCTGTAGCACCACTAGTTTTCAAGAGTATTTGGTTTTGAATTGTCATAATCTTTCTGTTTGAATGTTTATCAACTCACAGATCAGTTCTTTTAGTAATTACTTTTCTAAAAGTTTCAGACAGACAAACAGAATTCACTATTTAATTTCTTTACATACATAACTATAGGGCCATTTCATCCAAATGTATCTGTGAATCATTCAAAGGCTAGTCAATATTGAAGAAATGGGTTTTATTATATTACTGTTGCACAAGAAAACTACTATGAGATGGCACTGAAATTTGTAACTCAAGACATAACTTAGAAGAGGTTTTCACTGCATAATTTTACCAGATTTTATTGATAACATAGTTAGTTTTGCCTGTATCTTAATAATTGAATAACTCTTGTGGTATGTATCCAAATGATTAGAAAGGTCCAAATTAACCCAGGAAATTCTAGACTTTCTAGCATTAACACTGCCGAATCCCCAATTAATCGTTTCTTAGCCATAATTGTAAATACCAAAGTGTCCTCAAATTGTAAGTTGCTGGTAATACCGCAGAGAAGGGAGTTTTCTACGGGTGGAATTTCTAAACTGGTTGGTAAGCTTTTCTTTGATACTAATGATTGGTGAGATTTTTCTGTTACTTATGCTATTGCAATAACTGAAAATATCAGGTGTTAAAAGTGAGGAATAATTTTATATTTATGTACTTTGTGTTTCATAGAAGAAGATTATTTTTTTAAATTGAGGTGTTAAAATCATATTGACCTGCACAGTAAATGCTTACCCCATATTGGTGTTACATGTCAGATATATATTAGCATATGATCTAAAAGCTTTTGATTATAATTACAATGTAAACTGAGCTTCAGAGCCTGTTTGTAGAACACAAAAATGAGTGTAATGAACTTGTAAATGGAAATTAAATAAAAGTTTTTCTCATTAATTACACCATTTTCTGTTTACTGCTTTCTGAGATCATAGACAATGATGCACTTAAGATTTGAATAATAGTAAGGTGTCTCAACCGAGTGAAGTGACGGCGTAACACAGTAACTTTGCAGTCGGGAGGCCCAGGTTTGATCCCCTGGCCAGCCATCCTGACGGGTTTTTGTGGTGTTCCTTGGTCATACCAGTGAATGCTGGGATGGTTTCAAAATGCCATGATAATCTCTCATTATTATATCACCTAATTCACATGCTGGAATTTAACTGTTTTGAATATCCTCTGAGGGGGATCACCCAGGATCGCACGCGACCTAAGTATTACTACTACTACTGCCACTGCCACTACTACTGCTACTGCTACTGCTACTGCTGTTACGACTATGAATACGGTAGTGACTTGTACAGTAGAGGCAACTGAAAGCTCAATGAATTCAGTAAATCGAGTAATCAACATAAAAAGGATATTTATTTCATTAAACAATACTGCATACCTTATTGTATTACACTTTACCAGTAGTGGCTAGGAAACATCTAGCAGAAACAAGGAAGAAAAATATCTCAATTTTGCTTGTTGAGTAGCTTACCATTGTTTAATCTGAAGTGCCTCATTTCTTTTTACAATGATTGATTGTTGTACAGTGCCCGATTTTGACTTAAGTGCGCCCTAGGCTGTCAAATGTTTTAGCGCCCTTTTTCAATTTGCTTTTTTGACAACATTTATAATATTTTAAATTTAAAAAGGTAGGATATTTCTAACCGATGCAAATATTGTATACTTATAAATAATTGATTATATATTTGCAATTTTTTATAACATCAAACATGTTTAGTTCAATAAATTAAAAATAGAAAATCATAAAATAATTTCTATATTTTAGTATTTACATTTCGTGACAAAAAAAGGATATTAAAGGCAAAATAACATTTAGGTATGCGTTGTCATGCGAAATTTCGTTTTCTCGCGTTAGTTTGGGCAAATTTTGTTAACAGTGTCTTCAAACTCTTGGCATACCAAAATGTCATTTTCTATGTATAGCAGATAATGCTTTCAATGTGTCTTGTTTAAGCTTCGATTTCAGATAACTTGTTTGTGCTTCAGAGCAGAAAAAGATATTTCGCCCTTTGCATTTCGCATTGCCCGGAGACCATCATCACATCCCTTCCGGATTGCGTAGGCCGGAGCTCCAATGCGTGAGAATCGCCGCGGAACTCCTTGTCACGCGTCAGCAAACAAGAGATAAGACCCGTCGCGCGTCTCTGGAGGTCAAGCGAGAAATATCCCGTTCGTACGGCTGGGTTGAAGTAATCTGGGAAACCTCTTTCCCATTCGTAACTAAACGGTTAAGAACTGTTTGAACCTTCTCACTCTACCGCCCTTCATACTAGCGCTTACGGATGCGTAAGACTGACAGGCTTTCGATAGCAAAACAGTTATTTTTTCGCATGTTTTAAAGTTTTCAAAATCTGTAATTTTTTAGAGGATTACCAAACTCATTAAATGTTTCTTATACAATTCGAATTACTAGGTATACGTGGTGTATCGGAGAATTCGCCACTGATTGATACATGTTCAAGTTTTTTTCTGAACAGTAATCTTTGAATGTACCGAATCTGAAAGATGCTTCCTTCTTTGTTATTATTAGGAAGAGGATTTTTATGCCCTAAAAATTTGAAACATGATTTTAAAAATATGCATTTATGGCATAAAAATCCTCAAATATGTACTTTAATATGCAATAAAAATTATCAATACCTAATTCGTTTCCTGCATAAACCTTTCTTGATAAAATTTAGGACAAGCGTGCTTGGAATTAAAATATATATTTTTGTGCAAACGGAATGTAATCTACCTTATATCGTGGGAGAAATAATTAAAGTAAATATTCATCTTAATGAAGTACATTGTATGTCTTGTTGCATTTCTTCTGCCTAGTTAAAAAAAATGATATCAAGAAATATCCTACATTTACACAAGTATTTTATAATCTATAGAAAAGGAAAAAAAGAGATAGATCATATGAAAAATTGAAACGTTTTAGAGAAAAGTCTACTTTAATGAAATATGCAAATTATGCGCCTATAATGACACGAATATGCAACAACAGGAAAATTGGCCAAATATGCACTAACATATTAATCTACATAGAAACCTAATCCAATTCTAACCAAATGTCAGGAAATTTCACTTAGTTATGGCCTGAAGCAACGGAGAAAAATGTGCAAAATCGTAGAAATCCGCCCCCTAGTTATTATACAAGGTGGATTACCAAAAATATTTTATTTTCTGAGCCTGACGATTAATTGATTTGTTTTGATCAAAGAAGAGTAAAAACTGAATGTGATGTTTGGGGAAGAAGTATAATAGAGGCGTTGACATGGGAAAGGTAGTAACTGCCAAAAACAAACTTTTTCAGGGGAAGAAAAAACAAATTTATGACCATTTTTTAACCAACGTTAATATAGAAACTGCTTTAAATGGAGGGCATAAACTCTCGTCAGTATTACATACGACATTTTCGAAGTCGTGCACAGATTTGTCCATGAAATACTACTTTCTTAAAGTACAACATAGAAATCAATCTTCAGACAAATTCGGAATCAATGCTATTTATACATTATGCACAATTTTTTCTGTAAAATGAATGATACTTTGCATCAAGAAAGTCCAACATAGATAACCAGTTTCTCTTTTCACCAACAGGGATGACTGGTCTTCTTTCAAGGCGTTGTAAGCATCGCAAGTTTGTGAGTGACGTTAATGACTGCCCTATCTTAAAAATCGTGTGCTGTGACCACATTTTAAGGTCATTAAATTCTTTTAAGGTCTTATTTTTATTAAAGGAATATCAGTTCTTGTGAGTCTAATCCAGTTGAAGGTGCTGATTTTGACTATGATCTAGCGACTACGTTTGCAACTTCAAGTGATTACATATCGACATACTGCCTTCTCTTTGCCATTGGCACAGCCATTTACTACCTTCTCAATGAAAAACCTAAAAATTCAAATTTTAGGTTGAACAGCAGCTGAAGTACATTGCTTGAAACAGGCATATTAAGAAGTTTTAAAATGATTCAATGCAATGTAAAGTAATGCATTATATATCATGTAAAAATAAGTGTTATTTTTTAGGTAGATATAGGTCTACTCTTTAATTTATAGAAACAGTTATGCCGGAGAAAACTTTTTTTTACTTTGACCTGTAATTTGTGTACCTATTTCAATTGTCAAGTCTCCTGCCAAAAATCCATCCTTTTCACCTTCCTTACGTTCTCCACCCCATCCTTATTTCGAACCCTCTTCCTGTGAACCTATTCCCGTTTCTTCCCACTACCACTACCAATTCATCTACACTTGATGCCCCATTGTCCTCACAACCTGTCCCTGCCGGTGCCGGGACACATAACAACCTTCGACCACGCACTCGAGGTAAAAATGAAGTAAATATATAGCAACTACATCCAGATGCAGCAGAAAAACATTCGTGTAGGTACTTGCAAAAGATAAACATTCTGCACCGTAATGTTCAATCCCTTTCAAATAAAACTGAGTTTATCGAGGCAGCTCTACAGAGTGATTTAAATCAAATGGATGTTCTACAGAACATTGGTTAAATCAAATGGATGTTCTTTGATTTACAGAACATTGGTTAATGAACTTAGCATTTTCCAAATTCCAAACTTTTACCTCGCAGGCTTTTATTGCAGAAAGAGAAAATTGCATAAAGCTCCTACGTATGGGGGTTCTTGTATTTACGATAGAAATGATATTGATTCTATCTCTTTGTGGGAATTAAATGTGTATTCCGTTGAAAATGTTTTCGAAATTTCTGTTGTTCAACTTCCTTCGCTAAAAGTGATATTACTTTGCATCTACAGGCCTTCAACAAAGAGGGCTGCAGAGTATATTGTCGTGACCGCCCGCGCGCGGTCGTCACGCCTGAACAAGCGGGTAGAGACTCGCCACCGCCCCTACTCCGCAGCTAGTCGGCGGGCCCCTAGCCTCAGCGGGCTACAAGAGGGCCCCGACCCGACGCCAGGCCAGACAGATAGCGACGGTGTTGGCAACGGTGTTCTGGCGAGTGGTGTATGGAGTGTAGAGTGGTGATCGATGATAACGACGACCTGTGCTACGGAAACGGAACTCTCTGGTGGATATCCTACGACTCGGCTATGTATGGGACTTCTACTGGACTACGGTGAAACGGCTTCGCAATTGGCACACTCTACAGGTTATTCTGAACGTTGGCTATTGTACACGGGATTCTCATTGTTGTACCTGGATATTGAATAAAAAAACATTTTATGAAGTTTTGCCTTTGGATACTGCATATATTTTGTTCTAAGAAAAACTGGAGATAACACATAACAAAGTCAGCAATCGCTCTTTTGAATCCATTGTTGGATGCTGAGATTTTAACATTGCTTTCCTCGTCGCATCTTGCGAGAAAGAACAGTTTTTTAATTTAATTAATTCTTTCAATTTAGATATTACAATTAATGTACCTACACGGATCACACTAAATTCGATGAAGGCAATTGATCAAATTATAATAAACAAAACTACTACTCGATATGAAGTTGAAACAAAGATTTAGGATACAGTGACAACGATGCACAAATTCTAACAATTATAAGAAATGCGAACACTGACACAATAAATAATACACGTATGACTAGATTGTTTACAAAAAGTAAAATAAAAATATTCATTGATTACTTGATGCAGGAGTAATGGGAAGCGGTTTATAATACTGTTGATACAAACGACAAAAAAATTCTTTTTTTCAACGCTTTCATTTCATTTTAACACTTGTTTTTCTCTTCAAAAAAGAAAATTAAATATTTCAGGGAAAAGCAATTCTTGGATAACACAAGGGATTAAGACATCTTGTAAAAACATAGAATTCTTTCTTTCATTTCTAAACGTCATAACGTATCTCAATATTTCATCTACTTCAAACAAATAGAAATCATTGTCAAGAAAAGTCATAAGGCAGGCTAAAATCATGAAACACGATCAGGATATTTTGAACTCAAATAAAACAAAAGCAATGTGGAATATAATAAAAAATACGACCAAATCAACTAAAAACCTTGTAGAGAATGATGTTTTAAAATATAACGATGTAAATGTGAACGATCCGGCAACAGTGGCTAGTCTCTTTAACCAATACTTTTCGAGAATTGCTGCCGATCTCGCTAAGGGCTGCCGATCTCACAAAATTCAATATCAGACATTTCCCCAAAAATTTCTTTCCCGAAACTTCTTCCTATGAAATTCTCAAAATAATCAGTAAACTAAAAAAATAAATATTCGTCCGGTTTAGATGAATTCCCGGATTCTTTGTTAAAGACCTGTGCGTTTGCCACTATACACCCATTAACTCTCATTTTTAATACATCCTTATGCACCGGATATTTTCAAAACAGCTAAAATTAAGCCACTCTTCAAAAAAAGGCAACAAAACTGAAATTCAAAATTATCGGGCACATATTAGATTATTTTTAGATTTATCAAAAGCTTTTGACGTCATTGATCATGACATTTTACTTTCAAAATTACCTTCATTTGGAATCCGTGGTATTGCTCTAGTTTTGTTATGTTCGTCCTTTAAACAACGATCTCAGAGAGTGGAAATACCTTACTGGAATGATGTAACATTATGTACACACCTTTCGGACTCTTTGCCAATTGCACGTGGAGTTCCTCAAGGATCTATTTTAGGTCTTATTCTGTTCTTACTTTACGTAAACGATATGCCCTCGACGATTCGAAACGAAAGAACAGTTCTCTGTGCGGGTGATATAAACATTCTTTGCAATAAAGATACCGTAAATAGTAAAATATCAAATTTTCAAATGGGTTTGGAAATGACAAATTAATAGTAAATGAAAAGAAAACGGTTTTAATGCAGTTTTCCATTTCAAACAAACAATTCTGTGCTCCATTGAAAATGAACGGTGTACCATTGAGTGACGTTAAGGCAACAACATTTTTAGGTCTCTCAATTCAGTAAACCTTAAATGGAACGTCCATTTAAATGAATTGAACACAAAATTAAGTTCATTATGCTACGCGTTCAGAACTCTTTCAAATTCAGTCACCTTCATACTGCTCGTTGTGTACATTTCGCGAATGTTCATTCCCGCCTGAGATATGGCATGATATTTAGGGGAAATACATCTTATAGCTCCCAGACTTTTAGATTACAAAAAAGAATTGTTCGACCAAATACCACCCACGTGATTCTTGTAAGCCTCTCTTCATTAATTTTACCATTACCTTGTCTGTTGATTTACGAATCAGTTGTTTTTGTCAAAAATGATTTGCTTAAGGGGAATATATTTTCAGAAAATGCCCATGTCTAAATCATATTAGTACGTAGAAATCATATTCATCAGGTGACAGGACCAACAGCTCATTAACAAAATTTCACATACCATACATGTGCATTATTTTACAACACTTTGCCAGATGACATTAAACGATTAAATTCGATAGAAAAGTTTAAATCCAAAGTGAAATCGTTTCTGCTGCATATCTGTTTCTATACAATTAGACACTATACTGAGCATCACAAGGAAAGTAACATTAATTTTAACAGTGATCTTTGATGTATAATTTACCATTTGGATTGTATAATTCTAAAGAATATGTAACAAGTATTGTATTGCAGCTTCTGGGTCAATGACCCCTATCTCGATCAGGATTTTCGTCCAGTTTCACTGATCCATCGAGCAAATGCTGAGATGGCCCCTTGCTTTGCTTCTGGACATAAATATAACTTCATTATCTGCGCACGACTTCTAGAATTCAGTGGGAAATACAGTTATTTAAATTATCGTTTCCATGTTGTCGCGGCAGGAAGTATTATTCCTTGACGAAGGACATCATGGATAAGAGCCCAAAATTTATTGCTTATTTATCCTTGAAAATTGATTTTATTACATGGGAGCTTTTTTAATTTTCTAATTTTTTTTAAATTAATGCAAAATTCAAGTAGTATATGACTTAGTGTAGGGATGACAGAATTTTGAAAGCGTGCACGGAATTCACTTCTCCCCATAGCACGTCATACACAGTTTTAACCTTTTATTCGACGTAAAATAAATAAATAAATAAATAAATAAATAAGTAAGTAAATAAATAAAGTGTTTAATGTTCTCGGACAATATGTTGTAGAGTGACGTACAACGTACAAATAATATACGTGGAGTTTGTGTAATGAGTTGTTGATACTGAAACTTGATGGTTATGACTCCTAAGACGAATATTGTGATTATAAATATCTATATTGCATGAAAATACATTCCTACCAGTGACGGATGGTGCCTCAATACACTGGAGGTTGCACCTCCATCAAATGACGAAAATGTAATTTCCAAAATTCAAAATATGAATATATAAAAATGTAAGCAATTCATGTTAATTAATTAAAACTAAGTTAAATAAAAATGTATATTGAAACATTACTGACATAGTTTTATGCGTGGTGTCTGTGTCAGGTACATAGACTTTCCGGCACGTGGTTTTGGCTTTGATTTCCGCTGGGCACTTGCTTCTGGTTTCATTGTTTCATTGATTTGATTTAATTTATTTGGTCAAAAAACAGTAAAACTGTGTGTGAGGTATGGGGGGAGAAGTTTTTCTGCGCTCGTTTTCTTGAGTGCCACAATCCCATCCCAACATTTTAACGATAGTTGAGAGATGAATGAAAGTTAAAACAATAATAATTATAAAATTTAAAAAAGCTCGAGATTTTCAACATTTAAAAAACTAGACGTTTTCGTTCCCGAATTATAGGAAAACTAACGGCAGAGCAACGGTAAACGAACTGCAGATTTGATTTTTCTGCATTGCTAACTAAATAGAAACTCACTCTGAGTTCTACTCCTACCACTATAAGCAAAAGGTGAGCTCAATAAATCGTGCGCATAGTGAAGCTACATTTATGTCCAGAAGCAAAACAAAGGGCTATCTCTGCATTTGCTCAATGTATCAGGGAAACTGGACAATAACCTAATCGAAATGGGAGTCATTGACCCTAAAGCTGAAGTACATTACTCGTTACAAGCATATTAAGTTTTTTAAAAAGAATTATACAATAAAATATGTAAACTAATCCACTATATATAATTGTTTTGTTAAAATAAGCATTAATTTTCTTTTTAATTATCAGTATAGTCTCGAATTGAATAGAAATAGTTTTGCATCAGAAAATATTTTATTTTTAACTTCAATTTGTGTATCGACTTTAATTGTTTAATGTCATCTGGCAATGCGTTGTAAAGTAACGTACATGTATTGTATGTGGATTTCTTGTAGTGAGCTGTTCATACTGACACTTGATGAACATAATTTCTACGTCGAGTGTTGTTACTATAAATATCAGTATTACATGAAAATAAGTTCCCACCGTTAAGTCAGTTTTGACAAATACTAGACTCGTAAATAAATAGGCAAGGCAATGGTAAGATTCCAAGCTCAATGAAAAGAGGCTTGCAGGGATCACGTGGATGGCATTCTTTCATTATTTTTTCTTTTGCAATCTAAATGTAATGATGAGCTTTTCCAGAATATTATATCTCAGGCGGGAATGTACATTTGCAAAATACACACAACGAGCTGCATAAGGGCTGACAGATCTGGAAAGAATTCTGAATGCTTGAATAATGAGCTTCGTTTAGTGTTTAATTCTGTAATATGTACTTTCGATTTGAGGTTTGACTGAAATGAGAGACCTAGAAATTTTGTTACTTTGACATCAGCTAATTGCATATTGTTCATTTTCAATGGAGCATACGATTGCCGATTTGAAACGCAAAATTGCATTGAGACAATTTTTCCTTCGTTTACTATTAATTTGTTATTACAAAACCAATTTGAAACTTCTGAAATTATATTATTTATTGCTTCTTTTTTGTAAAGAATA
Organism: Teleogryllus occipitalis; assembly: GCA_011170035.1. Lineage (NCBI taxonomy): Eukaryota > Metazoa > Arthropoda > Insecta > Orthoptera > Gryllidae > Teleogryllus > Teleogryllus occipitalis. The sequence goes on along the minus strand of BLKR01001298.1, from coordinate 119,768 downwards.
TTCGTGTCTTTGGCAAAAAGAACTCTTCTTCCATTTGTAATAGACGAGGGCATATTTGTGATACGGTGGGATTTGGTTAGGACTTGGGTGATATGGTGAGTCCAGTAGAGCCTGTTGGAGAAGTGGATCCATAGGTATTTTATTGTGGTTTGCCATGGGATGGGGTGGTGGAAGATTTTGAGCGGTGGGGGAGGAGACGTTTCTACGGAAAGAGAAGAGAATAGCTTGGCATTTATCGGGGTGATTGTAATTGCATTTTCTCGGGCCCAGAGGTGGGGGGTGTTGAGGGCTTTCTGAAGTTGAGAGAGCCTGACAGGGATCGGAAGGAAGAAAGGAAGGCAAGCCATCGGCATAGAGGAAAGCTTTGACACCGTGCGTGGGCGGGATGTCATTGACGTACAGAGAAAATAAGATGGGGGAGAGCACGGTGCCCTGAAGGACGCCGGCGTGAATCGGATAAGTAGGAGAGGATTTTGTGAGGTGCGACGTAGAATGATCTTTGGAGGAGATAATTTTGAAGTAGTGTGTATAGGTGGGTGGGGATATGGGGGTGAAGTTTCATTAAAAGGATATTGTGAGCAACTGTGTCACAAGCGTGGGGAAGGTCGGTGAAAATGGCGGGGATTTAATTTTTTTGGCGGAGTGGAGCGACTCTCACGGAAACCAAACTGGACAGGACGGATTACGGGATTTAGGATTTGGCTGAGTCTGAGAAGGATAATTTTTTCAAGAATTTTTCCAAAGATAGAGAGAAGGCTGATGGGGCGGTAGTTTGAGGGGAGTCGATGGTCTTTGCCAGGTTTGGGTATCATTATGACACGGTCCGTCTTCCAGGAGGTGGGAAAATAGGATAAAGAGAAGCAGGAGTTGTAAATTTTAGTAAGGATATCTATTGCAATTTTTGGTAGGTGTTTTATTTGGGATGGGGTGATTCCGTTGGGGTCTGGCGCTTTGTTTGTGCTGATGGTTTTTAGGATTTGGTATATTTCATGACTGGAAGTGGTGTAAGAATGTTGAGTGTTAAGCGGTGGGTGTGGGGTTTTAAGGTATTGCAGAAGAACTTAGTCGGGATGGGGAGATTTTGGGGTTCGAAGTGCACGGCCAAGGATTGGGTGAGGGTGTTAGTTATTGTTTGGGGGTCGAATATGAGGTTGCTAGTTTGGGTAAGAAGTGATGATATTTTAGTGGCAGTTGCTCTGACTGTTCGGGTTATTTTATGTTATTGGTTGCGGCTGCCTTTGTCTTGTATTAGGTCGTTGAATTTTTGTTGTTCGTGGCGTAGTAGTAAAGTATGTACTTGTCTTTGTAGTTGTTTAAGTCTTCGTTTGTCTTCGTCACGTCTGTCTTTGTAGTATCGTCTTTGAGTCTGTCTCTTTAGTCGTATTAGTGATATTGTTTCATTTGGAAGAGTGGGGTGAACTGGTTGGGTTATTGTGTCGGTTTTCTAAAAGGCATTTTTGATTTGTTTGGATAAACGTGTTATTGATTTGACTATTTCTGGAGTGGAGGATATGGTGGGAGGGGTGAATCTTTTTAGATGGGATATGGTTGAAGTATTTACAGTTGGTTTGGGATATGGGTGGTGGTTGAGGTGGTGGTTGAGATTAAATAAATTACCTCTAGGAGACAATGAGAAAGCAAAGAAATCTACGCGGCACTATAAAATAGTTAATTCTACTTAAGAATGTTTCAGTTCAGTACTATGCAATGTACTGTGTACTATATACTAGCAGGCGCGTCGGTTCTAGTCTGACGCTCAACCCTTATCGCCTATGTCCAAGGTGAGATTATTAGACGTGATAATGTTGGGCTAAAAGTAGCAGACAAGTTTCGACACGGTCCGACATTCAGAATTCATTTGCTGCAAGTAATTACTAGAATCTAAGAAACATTTATTGACTTCAAGGAAAATCACCTATCATTACGCAGTTATCTTTTTGTTTATCTAATCACATTTATATAAAAATAAGCTCTTAGTTTCTCGTGTTATTGGTAATGTTTTCTTAATATATAACAAATGTTACACTATTACCACTTCATTAGTTTTTTTAAAATTCTCAAACGACAACCACAAATGCATACTTTAAATTATTGAAAAGGAAAAGTATTAATTAGTCGATCTGGATGGCCGAGGTGGCTAAGAGCGAGTACCGACTCAGCGCTTCGGTCCGAAGGGTCGCGGGTTCGAGTCCCGCCTTGGGCATGGCTGTTTGTCCCTTGACTTTGTGTTTGTTGTCGCGGAGGGCCTCGCGTTCTGCTGATCCCAGATCAGAGGAGATCGAAACATTTTAATAGTTAAGAAAAGAAAAACGGTTTCAATGCAGTTGTGCATTTCAAACCATTCTTTAAAATTGTAAATATTGCTCGCACTATTGCACGAAAAATACCAACATTTCAAAAAAGCCTACAAGACTGTTATGCAAGAACGAATTATGGACAACAAATTTCATTTGAAAGAAAAATCTCTGTTTTCAATTTTGTAGTTGTAGGAAGACGCCCCAAAAAGTTCAAACTTTTGCAATTTTCAAAAATTCAGAGTTAACCGTGAAAATTGGACCTGTCATCTTTCTATGTGTATTTTACTCTATTCTTACAAGAAATTTAAAGAAAAAATTTGGAGCCGTTTTTGAGAAAATTTTGAAAATGTCCGAAGGGCATTTGCAGACAATTGCCGCAGACAATTGCCGACTTGCAGGCCATTTCCGCCTAAGTAAGAGCGCTCCCCACCCCTACCCCACAGCTTAACACTCCCTTAGCTTGGAATTTCCAAGGATCCTCTCTTTCCTTCCCACCCCTCTAAGCATCTTTTCTTCCTTCATCTTTTCTCTACAACCTTTCTGAAAGCATGGCCACCAGCATGAATCCGCCCCTACACCTTTCCTCATTACATGGACAAAGCAATCATCCGATAACACTTCCTCATAATACTTACGCCTCCATATCAAAATCTTCATCGCGAACTTTATTTGTAGGTCACGTAAATGCTCAATCGCTATATTGTGATCTTGATGAAGTGCGAGAACTAATTTCAACCCACCGTTTTCATGCTCTCCTTATTAGCGAAACGTGGCTAAAGATCTCACTTGCTACAACACTTGTCACAATTCCTGGATACCGTTTTCTTAGAAGTGACCGGAACCCACATATCGCGTCTCAGGGAGGTGGTGTCGGTATTTACCTTCGCGATGATCTCACTTATAAATACATAACTTCATCAGCAGATAACGTTAATCAGAATAACGAATATCTCTTTATTGAAATTTCCATATTTAACAAAAAATGTGCCCTAGGCGTAGTGTACTGTCCTCCGAAAACAGGGAATATCGAAGATATCGACAAAGAAATTGCGCTTTGCTCAAGTAAATACGATAACATAATACTGATGGGCGATTTCAATTGTAATCTTCTGAAATCTACGTCGCATGCCGACAAATTCAAACGTATTTTTGGCGAAATGAATCTTTCTATCTTACCACTAAATGCAACTCACCATGCAATCAGCACAGATACTTGGATAGATCATATCGTTGTATCGAATCTTGACAAAGTGAAATTTCATGGCCAATCACCAGTTCCTGGAATATCTAAACACGATCTCATATACGTCTCATACAATATGAAATGCCCTAGATATACGCCAACAGTTTTCAAATACCGCGACTTCAAAAGATTCAATCTTGAATTATTTCTCTCTGACGGTATGTCTATGCCCTGGCATCTTGTCTCTCAAGAAAGTTCGTTAGATAGAAAAGTAAATACTTTTACTCATCAATTGACGGAGCTGATTAATCGACACATACCCGTAAGAAAAGCTCGTGCAACACGTCCGCCGGCACCTTGGATAACAGAGGAAATACGTGGCTTAATGAAACAAAGGGACGCTGCCTTCAAAATTTTTCGAAATTCAAAATGCGAAAACGACAGAATTAAATACAAAAAATTAAGAAATGTTGTTACACAAAAATTGAGAAACGCGAAATGTAAATATTACCACAAAGTTTTGGGTACAAATGGCGACTCGAAACAAGTATGGAAATCTCTACGCACTCTTGGCATAGGCAGATCACGAGCACCGCTTCAAATTGATATACCTCTAGACTCCCTAAACCAACGTTTCGCTAATATGGCTCCCCATTTCGAAAGTTCATTAAAAAGCATGACTCTATCAAACTTACAGTTCCATTCTAGAAATACTCCAGAAGAATTTTTCTTCGCGTGTACAAGTCCTATTGACGTCCTTAAAACTATTCAGAGTCTAAAATCAAACGCCTCTGGAGTAGACAATATTAATGCCAAATTACTGAAACTTTGTGCCGAAATAATATATTCCATTGTAACAGATATAATAAATTTTTCTCTCATAAGTGGAACTTATCCGACCTCTTGGAAAACTGCACTTGTCCATCCTCTTCCTAAATCAACAAATCCTCCTGAGTACAGACCTAATAGTATTCTACCTACAATTTCTAAAGTATTAGAAAAAATTGCACGACATCAAATAACGAACTATTTAGACAGCAAAAATCTCTTAAGTGAACATCAACATGGTTTCCGATCAGGCAGAAGTACAGGAACTGTGCTTTTAAGCTTAATTGAAGAGGCCAGAATCGCCATTGACAACGGTAAATTAACAATACTTATTCCCTTAGATTTCAGTAAAGCATTTGACTCGGTTGATCATGATATCCTGCTAGAGAAAATGAATGCATTGGGCTTCGCTAAACCCACGATACGGTGGTTCTCACAATATCTTTCAGGTCGTCAACAAGTCGTAGTATCAGGTGAAAACCGATCCAGTGCCATTAGAACCGCCTGGGGTATTGCACAGGGAACAGTTCTAGGACCCTTAGCATTCTTAATTTACGTAAACGACGTGGGACAATGTCTTAAATACTGTCACTATAAAATGTACGCAGATGACCTTCAACTATATGTCAGCGGACATCCGTCGGAGCTTAACTCTTTAGTTCAGAAAATAAATGAGGACCTAAATGCTCTCAATAAATGGACCGCAGCCCTAGGACTTTTATTAAACCCAAATAAGTCCCAAAGCTTACTGATAGGCTCCCGCAACGCCATCAACAAATTAGAGAAAACCCTTCCGTCCATTAGTATAAATGGCTCCCCTCTACCCTGGTGTAACGACGTAAAAAACCTAGGAATGCATTTAGACAGCACTCTCAGTTGGACTACACATGTAAGTAAGATTTGTCAAAAAGTCTTCAAAGACCTCCACTCCCTAAAACGCGTACGAGAACTACTTCCTATAAACACACGTATGAACCTGATTACTTCACTAATTATGCCCCATTTCGATTACTGTGATTTCTTGCTCACTGACTTAAAAACCAAGCAACAACGGAAGTTGCAAACAGCACAAAACGCATGCATTCGTTTCATATTCGATCTTCGTAAGTACGATCATGTATCTGCGTACTACAGACAGACAAAAATTAGCTCCATTGAAAAAAGAAGAACATTGCATAGCCTCTTGCTTCTCCATAAAATCTTGTACAACGGCCTTCAAACACACATGTCTAAGAACTTCAAAATGCTAACACTAGAGCGATCGCGTTCGGCATTATTGCTGTGCGTACCTCGACACAACACTGTGTCATACAGTAAATCTTACACTGTCACAGTAATTCGAAACTGGAACTCACTACCTACACATCTTAAGAGAATTAGCAACTTTAGAAAATTCAAAACTCAACTTGGTGTCTGGATAAAAAACAATGAAATGTAGTCTACACACGCTCTCTGTTCTATCCGCAATTTTATCTTAATTACTTTCTGAAACAATGACCATGATCCCTTTATTACATATCATCCTCCATGCTAGATCGTTTTTTCTGTTGTTTTTTTTAAGTCATATTTTCGAAAGTATTTCTTCCCACTCCCTTACTCCTGGCCATCTTCCTCCTTTCCTACTTCAGGATACAGTAAAAGCTAATCCTATTACTGCTGATACAATGTTTAAAATTAGAGAAATTACATAGCTATATCTAAAATACAACTTTGTTGCTATAATGTAATAGATTTCTAAATGTAAAATAAGAAAATATTGTGTAAAACTACAGCTTACAAATGTTTATGAAATTATGATGTTTGTCACTTTTATTATTATTTATATATTTTATTACTATTATTGTTACAAAGAAAATCAGTAGTCACTATTATTTTATTGACACTTTCTGTATTTTATACTGTAAGATATCCTTTTGTAAGTGCCTTTACTTAATGATTAATGTGGTAATTTCCCTTATTGTTGATTGATATTATGCATTGTATATGTCATCAAGAACTAGCTGTTGTTATGTAATTGTAAAATTATATGTACTATATTTTCTCTTCTGATCCCCCCGTATCCTTTTCATTATCATTTCTTTATTATCTCCTCTTGTCCACCTCCATTTTCTTCTCTTCCCCTTTTCTCTTGTTTTTCACTCTCAGCTCTGATATTTCTTCCTCTCAATATTTCGGCCTTAAGCCGCCATCCTGATTGAGGTTTTTTCTGGGTTTACTCAATCGCTTAAGGCGTATGCCGGGATGGTCCCTAGTATTGCATCCCAGTCGTAAATGTAAAATAACCCCCCTTTTTTGTTTTTGTTTATTGTTCACAGTTGAGGCTGTCGGGTAATGACAACTGACATTTCTGGTGAATTATTGATTCTATGTGGAATAAGTGGGAGCTATCTTATTACACATTTTTTAAGAATGTTCCTTACATCATGTCTTTCCATTTTGCAAAATTTGAAGAATAAACAAAAATGACAATAAATTAATTTGGCTCATACTGATAAATTAATGTAGTTGGTTAATCACAAATTGATTTTTTTCTTCTTCTGCGACACGTTAGGTAATATTAATTACATCCGAATCATTAAAAGTCAGCTAATATTAATTACATCCGAACGCCTCAACTGTAATTTTTAAAATTGTAAATTAATTAAAGTGGTTAGGCGGAAGAGCAGGCCTTAAGGCCTGAGCCTCGCCACAAATAAAGACAATTTTATTATTATTATTATTATTATTATTATTATTATTATTATTATTATTATTATTATTATTATTATTATTATTATTATTATTATAAGGGCTTCAGGTAAAGTAGCCTCAAATTTTAAAAAAATTTCAAAATTTCCAAGCTTCAACTACAGCCAGAAGAACAGGGGTTTCTTCAATTTGGAAAGGATCGTACGTGTGGTTTAGGCGCTAGTAGTGTTCACAGCCGGCGGACGGACGGTTTGAATAAAACCACTTTTTCGACTCCAAAACGTGTATTACCGTTGAAATCGCGAAATCGATTTTCCGCTGTAATACATAACTTTTTCTATACTACGTATATTACTCCGTATATGCTTGCATATACGAGAAAGTAGAAACGAGGAGTACAAGTTTTGTTTTGTGCTGAGATGTCGAATTATCATAGTTGAAAATCCATCTAAGGCTATTACAGCAGTTCCAAAAAATGAGATACAAAAAAACAACAACAAAAAAAGTACTGAGAATTTTCTTCATTACTGACTGTCATTTCAAGGTGAGTTTATTTTTTATATAAATGATTCATATTGCAAAATATGAATGTATTTATCTAATCAAGAAAAAAACAGTAATTTGTCACAATCTGAGCACAACGTTGTGTAAAGGTCACAACTTTGATATCAATTACTTAAAGGTTCAAACCTTCCGTTATATTTGACTTACGTAAATGATGACAGAGTGGTGACAAATGTCAAACGCGTGGGGAATACACGTTCCCAAGAACCCAACTGTAAAACACATTTTCTCGGAAGCTCAGTGGTCAGAGCAACTGGTCGTAAATCGAACGATGCGGGTTTGATTCCTGTCCGAAGGGAATTACATCTTTAGTACTCAATTAATACGGTTATCAGGTCACAATATGGATATCACTAACGAACGGGATAAACATTTTCTCATATTTCATTTCCCATAAACAGTAACATAGTGGTGACAAACGTTTTTGGAAGTGAATGCAAAATGTATGTCAACACGTTCACTATATTAATTGCAAGCGAGGTTAAGTTAAATTCTTATTAACAGAATATAAATAAATACATATTTGTATAAGTATTTGTAATAAAGCGGGACAGAACTCCTGCGAACTAATTACACATTATATAGTATAAACGTTCAGCAAAGATCTTATAAGCAACAAATAAATACAAGTATTTTCCGCTTAGCATTCTTATCTTTTAATTCTCAGACTTAGTTAAAACAGAACGTGGAACAGAAGAAAAAAAAAAGGCATCGCGCAGAACTCGATCCTCCGATCTACAACCCGATGTTAAACAATCCCAGCTACAGAGAGAGTTATTGGCCGTTCAGTAACCTGCAAGCCTTAATGTAGTACCTACGAATACGAAATAATTTGTTTCTGAAATCTCTCCATTGTCTCTGAGAGTAACATTTAAGACGTAATAGAAATCGTATTCTCTAAACATATTCGTTCTCAAGCAGTACAATTTCTGGAAAATACTATATATGGCATCTGATGTTTTAACAATACATGATAATATATTTATTTATCAAACTCTGTTATCTTATTTATGAATTTTATCATAAGTTCAAAATTTACATTTAAAAGACCGACTTTATCCCGGAAATTTTGAGATCCCAAATTCACACACCCTTGTTTTTTCCTATATTGAGACTAAATGACAGGTGATTTGTGCATTGGATCACCTACACAAACATGGCGAATAATCATTGGATATAACTTAATTAAAATTCCTTATTTTCTTTATGAAAATTGGGACTGAATGAATGCTGACCACTTAGTCTCAGTCTAACCCGCACTAAAGATATGCCGTATCAAAACATTGTTGATTTAAAAATGAGATAATAATAAAAAATATTGATTTCTTTCACATGACCACGTCAAATCGTACTTTATTATGTTTTGGAGTTAATACGTTTTGATATGTTGCTCCACCTACCGAAGACTTACATTAAACATTTTAAGAAGACCATAAAAGAAATAAATTATCAATTGTTACAAACAATTAGGGGATGCGTTCTGTTAATATTTATCACAAAGGCACAAATACAAAATGGTAATTTTAATGAGTTCGTAATAGCCTCTAAGGAACTTTGTTAAACGTGTAAAAAAGACATATTCCTTTCTCAATTGTTAAAAGAACGAAGAAATTACCTTTATTACAAAATTTTGTAATAAACCCAGAGTTAAGGGTTCTGATTATTTCTAGAACTGTTAAATAGGTAAATTACTAGTGATTATACATCTTGGTACAGACTTTTTCATATTATTTTTAACGATTACGTAAAAATATGATAATGATATTGCAATTGAGACACTATTAATATCTTCTCAATCTCTTCCAAATTTCGTTTCGCCATCTCTTCCAAATTTCGTTTCGTCACATTGCTTGGAATACAAGATACCAGCACACAATCTTAATATAATCATATTAGCATTTACAAAAACAAGTTTGTTCCTCCTTGCAAGAAGTTTGGAAGGTCTCTCTCGTGATGACAGTGATTAATGTGTTCCAGGCATCAGGTAAAAAATACCTATTCGGCAGGATTTGATCTGGCGTCCATTCCTCTATCTACTACGCGTTTAATCCATGGAGCTATTACAGCATCTTACAGCCCCGATGAGGGGTATTGTAGAATGAATTTTATCTTCAAATTTATTCTTCTTACGACATACTACATTTACTCCAGGTTATAGCAAACTCACATTCTTGATAAGAATGCAGAGTCGATCATCAGCGCGATACTATTCTATAGTTGATTCTAGTTAGAAATATTTCGATACGTATGCCCATTGTGTAGGGCTTGCGAAGTAGCTTCTATCCTGCGAAGTGCTTATCTTGCCCCCTCTCATATCTTCAAGGTGATATCCACATTACGCGATAAGACTGAACTATAACCGGTCGCGAAACACCAGTCTGAAATACAGAACGATTTTTAAAACCTATTAACACAACTAAAATAATTGCCGGTGAAATTTGCATTCGTGATTCATGAAAACTTGTAACCTAAAATTGAATGATATAATGCTAAAAATATTATAACTATCTGCAAATAGTTGATTGATTGCTTCTTAAAGAAATTATGATGCTTTTAATGTAAACAAGGAAGTAGTTGTAGTACTACAACAGGCCATACTTTCTTCTCTAATTTGTCACTGCTTCGCAATATTATACTATTACATGAATTGGGAAAAGAGTTTTCAACCAGTAAGATCTCTATTTTCAATTTTGTAGTTTTGAAAAGTTAACTTTTTTCAATTTTCAAAAATATATAGAATTCGTCGAAAATAGGACCACCGGCGCCTCGGTCCTCTCAGGTAGTACAGAACGGAGGCTCCTGGTCGTCGAACTGATGGACGACAAAACCGGCCCTTTTTAGGGCCCCTAAGACTTTTCAAAAATTATTATTAATTACAAAATATTGGACATATTACTACTGAAATCGCACCGTAAAGGAAGAAAAAAAATCTCACCTCCTGCATTCGAACTCACAACGTCAGCAAGCCGACAGGGTACCTATGACGGTAACCATTAGGCTAAAGCGGTTTCTTTTTCAGTTGCCACTTAGAAAAGTAGTTGAATGTAATAAAACCTATGATAAATGGAACATAATCGTTTCAATATATTTTCTTCGTTTTCAGAGGTCGATACTTTTTAAGTGTAAATATAATGTAATGTTAATATAATATAAAAATATATAATATAGGGAATAATATAATATATTAATATAATATAATTCTATTTTAATAGAATGCAAACTTTTCACTATAGAAAGAAAGTACAAGATTTTTACTTCTTCTCATGCATACTTCAGGTCCACATTATCATAATAAAACTGGAAAGGGACTTGCAATTATTCGAGAACCTAATGTCTAGAAGTAGGACAGTTTTAAAGAATACTAGTGGTGCTAAAACAGAGCGTACTTTCTCACCCATATTTTCACGGAAACTTACGCGGAAAATACTAAAATTTTCGAAAAATTGTACATGATCTTATTTAAAAATCTTATCTTTAAGGAACAGATTTCATCAAGGGAAAAAATACCAAATTTAAATATTTTAGTTGTAGGAAGACTTCAAAATAAGTTTGATCTTTTGCGATTTTCTAAAAATCAGTTTTCAACGAACATGAGACCTGCACTATTCTCTTAAATGCACTTCCCACTATCCAACAACAAAATGTAATAAAAAATTATGGAGCCATTTGTTTGAACATTTCAAAAATGTCCCAGGGGCTTCATGTAATGTACCCCCCAAATTGAATATCGGTTTCAAATTCAAGGGGCTGCGACATCAGCCAGATCGATTGGGGAGTATCAATTTTGGTGAAAATCGGCTGAACGGTTTAGCCGCTAGCGTTGTTCAGGGACGGACGGACGGACGGACAGACGGACAGACGTTTTGCCGTCATTCGATTTTTCGCTATCAACCACCCACAAAACATGGATTCTAGCTACACCACAATTTGGAGGTTTTTTTTCTAAATTTAGCAAGTGGATTTATCCATTTTTTCCGTCACAAGGGCCTTGTAATATGCGTTTTTCTGCAGAAAATTCGCCGTTTTTTCGCCCAGCATTACGTAACTTTCTCTACTCCTTAGAGAGAAAGTACAATTGAACAATATATGAGAAAATTTATATTATCCGTTCACGGAAAATTTTCATGCTTTCACTGCAAAGCAATTTTCCAAATTTGGGAAACATTTATACAAATTTTTTATAACTTCATTTGTCGAATTAGTTATACCGAGAAGAAGAGTCAAGAGTTCATGAGAAATTTGAAACAGATTAATAATTGTAATTTTGAAAAATCCCAGAGATATTAATAAAATGTGACATTCACTACAGTATATGTAATAACGGTATAGTGTATTCGAATGAAGAGTGTAAAGTAAAAAAGAAAGAGTTCGTTTTCAGAAAGTTTCAATAATGCAATATGAGCATAATGTAACATACCCTCCAGAAATATTGGATTCTCATTGAATTCAGAATCCCAATCTACTTGCTAGTATAATATCAATTTTAAAAAAGAATACCTAGATTTAGAAGTCAGTAATGTTTTTTTTGCGGTACCATTTTTTCCTACAACCAGTCTAAAAATAAATACATGTTCACAGAGTCTTTTTGAAAAAAATTTTTTAGAGTTCAGGATTTCAATAGCCCAATTTTCCTTCAAAACCCCTAAATACCATTTTTATTTGATATCATTGTTTCTGTAGTATGCTGCGCATTCGAGAATGTAAAATACAGTAAAATATTGAATGAAGTCTCAACTCAATATTAGGCCAATTCTTTTCCGTCACTGCTCCCCAGCTCAAAAACTATGGAAATATTGTAATGAAAGAATATTGTAACGTATTGTAGGGCTACAGCTAGCAACCGCCGAGGCGCCACAAAGGTGCGACGGCAGAGGATTAGACGCCAGGGGCCAGGCAGGATGTGACACGCCGAGGTATTCTGAGAAATCCTAAGAGCTAGGGAAAGGGATGCCCAAAATGCGGGACAGCGCATTTTTGCCGCGTGCCGCGTGACAAATTCTTGGAATCCATGGAAATGGATGTCCAAAAATGCCTGGCAATGCGGCTAGCGCGGGGCGTGTGCAAAACCCAGTGACGTTTCAGGTCACGTGGGTGGTAGCTATATAAGAGCGAACGCAGAGCGCGGGGGCGGGGTTTGTTGAGCTGAGTGGGAACCCTCGTGTGAACGCACAAAAACTTGCGCCCAGGGCGGTGCGGAGCCGAGCTAGGCTCGTGCGGCAACCCATGTGTTGGGACGCCGTTGTGGACCATATCCACGGGTGACTGAGGTCGCCGGAGCTGTCTGCTGTGTGCGGGAGGCTCGCTGAGGAGTGGCGCGGGCCACGAGTCAGTTATTTATTTTTAAGGATCGCTCCTGCGATCAGGGAAGTAAAGATCTACCAGAGCTGAGTAACTTAAATTATTACTGTACCTATTGTGAATAAACCTGTACATATTTATCATTGAAGCTCGTGTCTGTGATTATTGTGTATGGGGAAATACATCTTATGTATGTGTTCTGGGGAAATACATCTTATAGCTCCCAGACTTTTAGATTACAAAAACGAATTGTACGAATAATAACCAAATCCCACCCACGTGATTCATGTAAGCCTCTCTTCATTAATCTAGAAATTCTACCATTACCGTGTCTTTTTATTTACGAATCAGTGGTTTTTGTAAAAAATGACTTGCTCAAGGGCGGGAATATTTTTTCAGAAAATGCAGAAGTCTATTACTATAACACTCGACGTAGAAATCATATTCATCAGGTGACAGTATCAACAGCTCATTACAAAAAATTCACATACAATACATGTACATTATTTTACAACACTTTGCCAGATGACATTAAACGATTAAATTCAATAGAAAAGTTTAAATCACAAGTGAAATCGTTTCTGCTGCATAACTGTTTCTATACAATTAGAGACTATACTGAGCATCACAAGAAAAGTAACATTAATTTTAACAATGATACATAATGCATTATTTACCATTTGGACTGTATAAATGAGTATAAACAACCTGTAACAACTATTGTACTACAGCTTCCGGGTCAATGACCCCCATCTCGATCAGGTTTTTCGTCCAGTTTCCCTGATCCATTGAGCAAATGCTGAGATGGCCCCTTGTTTTGCTTCTGGACATAAATGTAACTTCATTTTCTGTGCACGTCTTCTAGAATTCAGTGGGAAATACAATTATTCAAATTATCGTTTCCATGTTGTCGCGGCAGGAAGTAATAAGAGCCAAAATTTATTGCTTATTTATCTTTGAAAATAGATTTTATTACATGGGAGTTTTTTGTTGTTTTTTTCTCCCTTTCAAAATTCAAAATTTATTGCTTATTTACCCTTGAAAATAGATTTTTTTACATGGGAGTTTTTTTGTTTTTTTTTCTCCCTTTCAAAATTCAAAATATATTGCTTGTTTATCCTTGAAAATAGATTTTATTACATGGGAGTTTTTTTTCTCCGTTTCAAAAATTCAAAATTTAAGTAGTATATGACTTAGTGTAGGGATCACAGAATTTTGAAAATGTGCAGACAATTCACTTTTCTCCATAGCACGTCATACGCAGTTTTTAACTGTTTTTTTGACGTAAAATAAATAAATAAATAAAATAAAATATTCCCACGACGTCACAATATTCGTAAATTCAGTGGTACTCAGTTTAAAATAAATATGTTCATTTCACCAACGAAATAGAGAAAGTGTGAATAAAATTGGCTACAATGAATATCATTGCAATATTGTAGGAAATCTCTGAGAGAGTTGAAATATTAAGTTATAAATAATAATAGAATTAGCTGACAATATATGAAAAATTAATTTTGGATGAAATAAATTTCCGTTTTATAATATTTTGCCCAGGGAAATAAAGTACTTAGGTTTTATTAGGCAACGATTATTGAAAGTCCGAACTCAAATATGTGAAATTTTCTTTGACAATTGGAAGTTGTTTTTTGTATAAAATTTGCTGTTTATATTATTAACTGTTTATTAACGATATCAATTATTACAATTTTGCTATTAATATCACTGGGAAAGGATATATATAATCTTCTCAGCAGTATAACAGAAAAATAGAAACTTTTGAAAAATATATGACGAATAAAGACAATTATGTTTTCGCAATATTTCTAATGAGAGGTTCCCTAGTTCTTTTTCACCGATTATCACTATAAAATTACATCAATTTTACAAATAGTCTAAGCAATATTAACAATAGCAATTTTGCAATGATAATTTACTTGGGACATCCGGCAGTGATTTTTGATTGATTAACGAAATCACTGTTTGCATGCACCTGCTCATACAGAAAAAATGGGCGATTACATTTCCGTAATGCGTAATAAAATGTGTGTATTGCTTGCATTTCCTTAATAAAGGAGTAGTAATGTCAAAAAAAATAAATTAAAAACGTGAACATGAATTTCAATTAGCTTGATAGGAAATGTCCA
Source organism: Teleogryllus occipitalis (assembly GCA_011170035.1). Classification (NCBI taxonomy): domain Eukaryota; kingdom Metazoa; phylum Arthropoda; class Insecta; order Orthoptera; family Gryllidae; genus Teleogryllus; species Teleogryllus occipitalis. Next base: position 104,763 of record BLKR01001298.1, on the reverse strand, counting down.
TATTATGTAAATGTATTATATTGTGTGTTTCCCGAAAATTATTATGTATTAATTAGTGTTCCTTGCTTTAGAACCATTAGCATTTTAAAATAGTTTGTAAGAAACAAAACTTTTAATACTATTAATTTAATCTGACACAAATTTCTCACAATATTAGATACCATAAATTAGATTTAATTTTCATGGTAAAAAACTCGATAAAAAATGTCACAGCCCCTTCCCGTGACCCGCTGCCCCTTGGTTCGTCAGTGTCCACGGGGTTGACAGGGCCAGCGTCCAGTGCAATTGGCGGGGTGATCCTCGCGCCCGCGCGCACCAATCCGTTTCGTTTCCGTCCCCTCTCCTGTTACCTCCTCTTACTCCGTTTCCTCTTACCCCCTTCTCACGGTAGCGAGGCAGCGTCACTGACCTCAGAAATCGCTCCGTCCCTTTGAGATAACGCGGAGGAAAATCTTTGAGGGGGGAAGGGGAAGTGTCTGAAACTCGAAGCAAAAGCCAATGATAAGAGCGGCTAGGCCTAGACGCCAGGATTGGTCGTGTCCGTCGCAAACCGCCACATCCCTCAACAAACAATAAAAGATGAAAGGAAAATGTGATAGAAACGCGAGATGTTCAACCAGGAGCTTTTGTTTGAGGTGTTCTTATTTATGCAAAGGTCTTCTCTTTTGTTCGGAATAAAGCATTCGTATTTATTACCGTATTTTTCGTACGAAAAAATTAAAGAATAATCATCCGACACGCAAGCGCTTTTGCAGAGAAATGAAAAGGCTATCGGATGAAACAAATGAAAAGTTGACAGAGGCTCGAGAGCTCTCTATAAGAAATACAGTCTGCTCTGCGAATGTTGGGACCGATGACGAGCGAGCACTATGGGACGAGGAAGACCCGGCGCCGGGGCAGGTAGGGGTGAAGGGTGAAGAGAGGGGGCACCCGGGGGTAGTGGAAGCGAGAGGTGGGAGAGGCGCGCGAGGCGGGGAAGGGGCGGGGATGGTTCTGCGCGCCGGTGGTAACTTCATTTCCTGGCGGGCTGGCTGTGTACTCAGCGCGCTCTCATCCGGCTCGCAGGGTTGGGCGGCGCACGCCGGAAATCAAAGCAAGTGCGGCCGCTCCCCTGTGCCCCATGCCCCCAGCGCCCCGCGCCGACCTCGCCCGGGACGCCGCTCCCGGGCCCCCGGTACCCCGGACCCGCCCCTCCCCGCCACGCCCGCCTCTGCTCCGCTCGCCTCCCCGCTCCCCATCTACCGACTCGCGTCCACTCGCGACGACCCGCTCGCTTCGATCCACGCGTTTCATATCGACAAATTTTTCAATTTTATTTATTGTTCATAATTCATTTTCTTTTTGTGTCATTTCCTCCGCAAGTGCTCCGCCGAGTATCGACAATTTCCATATCTCCTCCCGCTGGAAATTAAATCTACGGTTCTTTTTCCCTGCCGCCGGGCGATCGCGGGCTGGAGCAGGGAGGGGGTGGCAGCGGCAGGACGGGGCGGAGCGGGGAGAGGCCTCCGGGGAGGGCCATTGATCGGCCGTCGCCCGCGGCTGGGAACGAACTCGCGACCGGCCGCGACCTCGTCTCGACCCTGCCCTGCGGCCCTGGGCCCTGCGGAGAATCGCCTTCCTGGCAGCGGACGATAAGCTAGGGCGGGCGTGGACGAGAGAGGACGGCACGCAGCTGGACCCGGCGGAACCCGAGCGGCTCTCTAGGGGATGCGAGCCAGCCCCGGAAGGGCAAAGCCGATGCTCGGCTCGAGCCCTACCAGAGAGTGGGTTCGAGCTTCCTAATGGACAATAAGCAGCTGCCCCACAACGGACCGTGGCCACGGGGGTGGCGATCCTCGGCTGCGAAGCCTTTGGTGCACACCCGACACGCGCGTTCGAGTCCCCGCTATTCCGCTGCGAGTTTCATCGTGGCAGGGAATGAGGCATCGCAGGGAAATGAGATGCTGATAAAGAGAGTCACGATCACGTCGACAGAGGGCAAGGCATTCTTGAGTCGAAGGCTGCCGTGAAGTCTGATGCCATCAGTCCTGGAGACGTGGTGTTCTCAGCATTGTGCCGAAGTTTTCCCTACAATTCTATACTCTTTCTCAGGGTGTCAATGTGACACTCGCGTCCGTTTTAGTGCCAATTTCACAAAAAGCGAGTAAGGGTTTATGATCGAGTAAATCTAGTTTATTTGGGAGTAACTTCTTGGCGTGTTTCACCCACATCTTACTCAGGAGTAAATCACTCACACATGAGTATATTCGAGAATCACTTTACTCGACGAAATTCTGTCGAGTAAATAATGGAGTAAGCCAAATTTTTTACGGCGAATACATCCGATGGGTTATTATGTATCGACAATTGTATATCATATGACATTTGAGATGATTTCAGCGATGGTTCGGAATATTATCTTCCAATGCGAAGACCACAATGCATGCGGGAGAGAATGGACTAGTTTTCAAATTACGACAATCTGGACTTTATCATGAGTCTCCGATTAACCACGTCATCAGCATTTCTCGTGCCTGGAAGAATTAAAGCTGATTTGGAATATTCTTCTGATACACATGCTCATCGCAAATCATAGAAAACTTTTTTTTTTGGTTATTTAAGGTCGCATCAACATCTAAGGTCATTAGCGACCACTATTGCTGTTAACGGTATGGTAACTATGTGGATGAAACGATATGGTGATTGATGATAAGGGGTGAAAGGACGAACACAAATACAACCATGCCCGAGGCGGGACTCGAACCCGCGACCCTTCGGTCCGAGATCACTACGACACTACTGCCTTAGCGACCTCGGCCACCGGGCCGGCTATAGAAAACTTTAATTAATGACAATAACGTAAAAGTTTTTGAAATAATATGCCTTGAAAATGTTAGTAAGCGATAATCAAGGGTCAAACACATCTCGCGCCGATTTTTTGCGTAGCTTTATTTATATATGTGCAATCAATTTGCATTTGTTTCCCTAAAACCGACTAAGTGAAGGAACTATGTCCATATTACATGTTAGCGAACAAGCTTACATGAAAATTACCTCCGGTGCTCTATTTTTTAACTTATAATTCTATTTCAGCCGACTTGAATGGCCAAGGTGGGTAAGAGCGGAACCGACTCAGCGCTTCCGTTCGAAGAAAATACCAACCTCCCGTAAACCAGCCGCCATACTAACTTAGGGTCTTTTTATTAGAATTAAGGTTGGAGGAGGCAGGGGCCAACTCATGTAATGGAAGTATTTCAGTTAGGGACTTTTTCTTCGCTGGAGGTTGTCATGCGTGCTGTCAAAATGAATGCGTTGAGAGCTCACGGGAGCGAGCTCGATCCCGCATTTCTTATTCAAAAGCTATTACATTGCGTTTCCAGTGCGCGATTTGTTTCAGACGGGAACTTGTTTTGTATATTGTGCGTGGCATTATCATCAGTGTCTTGTAATACTAGAAACAACTCTCCAGTTTAGCAGAAAATGTGGGTCTTAACGAGTGAGTAAAATTCTTCTGAAAGTGTATCCGCAAGACCAGTGTATCCGCAGCCACCCACAATCAAATTAAGAGTACGTGTTAGTCCCCTTTGTGATTTGAAGAATGTGAGAGCTGGAAATGACTGGATTGAGGATTAAATACAATTTCATTTAATTAAAAAATTCTCTCATTTTTCAGTCAGTCATTCCTGGCAGCTTTCTTTTATCTGTGTGGTTCAAGTACAGTTGCAAAGTGAAATTAACGATTAAGCATTAATGGGTTCAGTGATTGTGATACACTTGTCACTGAGAATATGTATATATTAAGCACTATATTATTGCATGTAGTACTTCAATATTGCAGATGTGTCCAAAAATTAAAAACTCCTGCCTCAAAGCAACAAGAAAAAATCTAGTGCAGAGGACAAGTTAATTTAATTGACCGTTAATTTATTTCATCATTACTCATATTATTGTCAGCTGTTCTTGTCAGTGTTTAGGTTTTTCTGTTCAGATGAAATATGGTTGCTTAGTGAATTAAGTGAATATGCCTTAAATAAGTTAACATGTAGTTGAAACATACATTACATTTCTACAGGTTTCAGATAAGCAATTATGGCCTTCTGAATATTTTCTTTAGATGTTTTCATTGAATGGAATTCAGTTCCGAAGTATGTTACAAATAAATATGTTTTAAGAGAAATAATTACTAAGAAATAATTTAGTAATTTCTAAATTAAGTTCTTTATTTTGTTTGAAATAGAATCATTTTCTGAAGTTTCGTGCATATTCAATTTTTGTGTTATTTTTTGAACTTCTGTAGGATAAGTAAATTTTATTTTTGAAGGGACCACATTATATAGAAAAGAGATAAAAGAAATTCAATTCTGTATTAAAAGCTTGATCTGTTGCAGGGTTTAATGTAAAAGACTTTTCTAGTTGTTGTTCAAGCAAATTTGATTTTTCTAAATTCATTCGGGCAGATGCTCATGTAGGCCGTTCTTTGATATTGGAACAGGAGAGTAAGATTTTGTTAATTTTGAAATTGTTGACCATTGTGATCTGATGTTTGGGTGTATTTGTGCAATATAATTTTAAAATTTGTCTTATTCATATTGGTCTACGCACGTACTTTCTTAAAATTTGTCTTATTCATATTGGTCTACGCACGTACTTTCTTAAAATTTGAATTTGTGTGTACGTTATATATTCCAGTTTATAGGAATGCTATAAAGGGTAATTAATTGTTAAAAGTGGAGAATTATAAAATTTTAATAAGGAGATGACCAAACTCTAATTCAGGAAGTGAATTGAAAGCATTGTAGATTTATATTTTTCGTAATCATTATTCTTAATTTAACTGATATTATATTGCTGTGATTAGAGTAAAAGGTTGGTTGATTGATTGATTTTTTTTCGTGTGCGTCAACTGCTTTGGTCATTAGTCCCGTAACTACCTACCTACCTACCTACCGTCGGCTAGTGGGGTTCCCTTCTTTTTTTTTTTTTTAAATTTATTGAGTGATTGGAAATTACACAGATCAGTACTAATAACTATCTCATGTGCATTTGGTGGCTTACATTGTAACTTATGCTAAACTTAACACTAAAAACTTAAAACTAAACTACCTTACTATAGGTGTAGGAAACTACAAGAGCCCCTACTGTGGACAATTAGAAGAGAAAATGTTTAAGAACGCTTCGGCAGGAAATCTATTCTTAATTCTAGTCGGGAAGTCGATTATAGTGGCCAGGTTGTAGTGGACGGCTCGGTTAATTGTATTTAGGTTGGAGTAAAAATTATTGGAAAGATGGGCAATATGTTTGATGATCGGTGATATATTCAGTTCTTTATGAAGTTGGGCGTTAGAGATGAACCATGGAGCATGTGTTGCTAATCTGAGGAATCTATTTTGTACAATTTGAAGTTTATTAATGTTAGTAATAGATGCATTGGTCCAGATGGGACATGCGTAGAGCATTAATGGCCTGACTATTGCTTTATAAATTGTAATGGCATTTGTTAGGGATAGCCGGCTTTTGGAGTTGATAAGGCATTTTAGTTGAGCTATTTTAATTTTTGCTTGTTGTTGTTTTAGTGTTATGTGAGTTCTCCAGTTGAGTCTTGTGTCGAAATTCATCCCGAGGTATTTTACTGGTTGGTTTTTTGGTGTCCATGGAATTGTGTGTTTATTAATGTGTAGTGGTGGTGGGTGAGAAAATGGTCTTAGTGAGAATATTTTGGCAGTTGATTTAGTTGGGTTGAGTTTGATTTTCCACAATGTTGACCACTGGTCTATTTCATTTAAGTGATTTTGTATCCTATCGGTAATGGTCTTAAGTGAGTGGCTGGATTTGTAGATTGCGGTATCGTCGGCGAATTGTGCTAATTGGGTGTGTATTGTAGTGGGTATGTCAGCTGTGTATATGTTGAATAGTGTGGGTGAGAGTGGTGAACCTTGTGGAAGGCCTGCTATTATTTTTCGGGGGTTGGTGATGTGATTTTCTACGGAAACTGTAAAGGATCTATCAGTTAGAAAACTTTTTATGAAATTTACTAAATAGATTGGTGTTCCCATTGTTCGGAGCTTGTATAATAGTCCTTCATGCCATACTCGATCAAACGCCTGTGAAATGTCAAGAAATGAAACTATTGTGTGATGTTTGTTTTGAAACGCTGTGTGGATATTTTCTGAGAGTCTGAGTAGTTGGTGTGCAGTTGATACATGACTTATAAAGCCAAACTGGTGTAATGGTATAATTTGGGTTGATTGAAGGTAGCTATTTAACCTTTTTAGAATTAGTTTCTCGAGGATTTTTGAAAGTGTGTTTAGTAAACTTATCGGTCTATAGTTTTCAACACTGCTATGATTTTTATATGGTTTTGGAATGGGTATTATGATTGAGTTTTTCCATACTATAGGGTAATATCCAATTCTTATTATTGAGTTATATATGTTGTTTATATAGGCTATAGTTGAAGATGGGAGGTTTTTTAGGATCTTATTAGTGATTTTATCGTGACCAGGGGCTTTTTTGTGTGGAAGTTTTTTAATTATGTTTTTCACTTCATTTGGGGATATGAATTTTATCCTCTGTGGTACATCATAGTTCGGGGCTGAAACTGTTTGTAGTATCATCGCATGATCGGAATGAGTTGGTGTGTTGTTGAGCGTGAATGTTGTTTCAAAATGATTGGCCAATGCTTCGGCTTTGTCAAAAGGGGCGAATTTTTTCCCCATCCGGGTATTTAGAGGTGGGATGCTATTTTTCTTTTTGAGGATTTTTTTAGTGAACTGCCAGAGAGAATTATTGGTTGTGCTTAATGATTTTATTAGTTTGTTGTAGGTTGAGCTATGAAAGTCGTTTATTGCTTTTTTTGTTATTGAATTTAAAAGGTTCAATTCTTTCTTTAAGTCTGAGTTTCTGAGTTTGGCCCATAACCTTCTGGTTCTGTTTCTAGTGTTGATTATTGTTAGTATTTTTTCTGGCAGTAATTTGTTAAGCGTTCTGTGAGTGATGTGGGGTCTATTGGGTTGTAAATATTTAATAGTGTTGGTAATTATATCGTGTAAGTATGAAATTTCCCTTTCTATTTTTAATGGGGTGTTAAGATTTTTAAAATTGGGGGTTTTATTTGTTATTATTTTCCTGAATTCCTTCCAGTTTATGTTGTTCGTGTTTAATGTGTGGGTAGGTGGGGGTGGGGGTGGGGGCGGGGTATGTGTAGAGATGATGATTGGTAAGTGGTCGGAATCCAGTTCAAATAGTGGTGCTGAGTAGTATGTGGTTTGTGTATTCGTAATTGCGATGTCCAAAATGTCTGGATGTTTATTCGTGTCGTATGGATAATATGTTGGTTCTGGTGGGATTAAGGTTTTTAAATTTAGGTCAGTTATTAGTTTTAATAAGTGTCTGCCGGCATTATTTGTAATTCTACAGCCCCAACTGATGTTTTTGGCGTTTAAATCTCCAATGAGAATGGTGGGGGTGTTCAGTTGAAATAAAGATTCTATGTTTGTGACTTCTATTTTTATGTGTGGTGATTTGTATGCTGCTATTACTGTTATAAGTCTATTATTTAATGGGAATTTGATTGCTGTTGTTTCTAAACCAGGCGTATTAGGGAGGTTCACTTGAATATATGGGGTAGATTTTTCGATAAGTATTAAGACTCCTCCTCCATTACTGTTAGGTCTGTCGGTTCTGATTGTATTATAACCTGGTATGTTGAATACTTTGTTGATTTTCAGATGGGTTTCGGTTATGCAGGCTATTTTGATTTGTTTAGCTTTTAGGAAATAGTTAAGTTCGTTTCTTTTATTGGTTATGCCATTTGCATTCCAGTTTAGTAGATTTATATGACTAAGGTGTTGTACTGCTATTGTTATTATTAAAATACGCTGAGAATGAATTTTGTATGTTGCTTATGATTGATGGAATAATAGTATTTATTATATTGATTATATAGGCTGTGATTGAATTAATTAGTGAGTGCATAAATGAATTATTACTTTGATTAGGAATATGATGAGTTAATTGCCCGGGGTTTTGATTGAAATGGGTGTTTGGATTTGCTCTAGGCGGATTGTTCATATAAGTGAAATTTGGAATTTGATTGTTTGATTGGAGAGTTGGGAAGTTGTCGGTAGAGAATCGGGGTGCAGGAGGCCTGCCAACGTTTGATTTAGTTTTGAGATTCCTTCCATGTGCATTTGTTGGGGGGATTCTATAAGTTTCTTGTAGAAGGGACATTCCTCAGTTCGAGTATCTCCGCGGTGGGGGCCCTTGCAGTTCTTACAAATCAGTACTTCTTCCCGCTGGGGACAATTTACTGAGTAGTGATTTTCAGCACAGTAAATACACGCGATTGTGTGGTTACAGTTATTTTTAGTGTGTCCAAAGTCCAGGCAGCGCAGACATTGAACAGGGTCTTTGTTTTTTCGTCTTTGTTCAGGTTTAACACTCAAATTACAAATTTGTTTAATTTGAAGCACTGATTCAATACTGTGTCGACCGTCAAATTCCGCGGCAACAACAGGTATGGGGAAGTTGTTTTTATACAGTCGGGTGACACTAATTAATGATGAACACTTTTCCTTCAAGTCTTCGTATATTTCTTCTTGGGTTATTGATGTATGCAGGTTTTTAAACACTATAGAAAACTTCTTGTTAGCGGGGTCCTTATACGTGTGAAATCTCCTACTGGTATTGATTAAATATTTGATAGCCTTTCTGAAATCGGCAATGGTTCTGAACATTATTTTGATTCGGTTGTTTTTAATATCTGATGTGAACTGATTAGTTATTTTAGATTTTATTTCCCTGTTGAATTCAGAAATGCTTTCTATATCGTTAACATAGATCGGAGGAATTTTGACATTTTCGTTTTCTTGATTCGAAATGTCGTTAATGTAGGTGAACCTTGGTTCATTGATTAGTTTCTCTAGTGGTGCGTATCTGTTTCCAGTCGGCACTGAATAGACATAGTCTGTGTTATTTGGTGATTTTTTGTTCGGTAATGATTCATCACTGGTATCGTTAAAACTTCTTTTACCACTGTTGTTTGTGAGTTTTGCATTGCTGCTACAGTTACCGGGGGGCACTCGGGTATTTTGGCCAAGGGCGACGCCGCTGTCTAAGTCATGGTTACTAACCTCGGGTATGCCATTACCGGCATTGCTTTCGAATGGTGTTTCAGTTCCCTGTTGATAGCCTCCGCTAGCCACGATATGGCCGGACGCAGTAAGCTGCTGGTCGCGGATTCTTTGCTGTTCTTCCGATTCTAGATGGTCCTCTTCATGAGACTGCGTTGGGCTGGGGGATGTGTCCATGGCGTTCGTGCCGTACACGGTCGCCATGGCCTCGGCGATGCACTGGCCTAAGCCAGGGCTGGGCGGCGCTGCACTGCCACTAATTATTGGATAAATTAGATTTGTTTTGTGCGGCGCACTGTACACTACACTTCACACTGGCACTAATACTTTAGAACTGTAAATTGAACAGACTTAACGAAAAAGTATTTCACTTTCGCTGATGCTGAGCAGAGCGGAGCGCGATGTGTACCCTACCGCTGCTCGGAGCGAACTGGGTTCCCTTCTAACCAGGACTCGCCCATCAGTGGGGCACCGCCCCAGCCGGGACAAGCTCTAAGCTCCCGATCGGTCTCCCAGTATACGTGGAGGTGTAGTGCATGTTAGTGTGTGTGTGTGTGTGTGTGTGTGTGTGTGTGTGCAAGGGGAGAGGATAGGACCAGGAAGTGGAAGGAAAGATCGCGCTCGGTGTGATGTGCAATTCAGTATTATTATTATTATTGTCATTATTATTATTATTATTATTATTATTATTATTATTATTATTATTATTATTATTATTATTATTGGCCTAGGGGGAAAATATATAATGCACCGTAAAGGATAAAGATGGATTATTCTAGGTGTGTGGGACCCCTTTCCCCCTAAAAAAATCCTCTCTTCTTGCGCCCATGCCTCTCCCCACGGAAACCGTCGCTAGATATTACTTCATGGAGAGACAGTCGGTTAGCTGGGCTATAACCGCAGTTAATTACGGAGCCTTTCCTCTTTCATTTCCATAATGAAAGTTTTCATAATGAAGGTGAATGAACTCATGAATTATGCTCCACTCCATTCTTGATTTGAAAATATGTTCCACCATGTTTGTCGGGGAAATTTCCACGTCCAAGGCTTCGTTAAGTTTCCTTCTCTGAGGATCCCAATGCTACGCATATGAATATAGTTTGTATGGCATCATCGTCTTCGTATCCACAAAATTCACATTTGGGATCAGCTGCTCATTTAAATCTAAAAAGATAAGATTTAAAGCAGCCGCGTTCTGAGAGAACTTGGGAAAGGTAGTAATTTATCTTCCTATGGCTTCTGCTGAACCACGGTTCGGTACGTAGCATCATCGCGTAGGTCCACCTTCTTTTGGTGTCACTGTCCATCCCCGTTGCCATTCTGCCAGGAGAGAAGTCCGTACCCTCTTCTTGATCTCCTCTTTCTCCTGCGCAGGGGTCCGTCACGAACAGGGTCAGATAGATTCACTTCCTCATAGATGGCTTTCTGTTTTCTCGCCAACAGGTCGACAGGAGGTACACTAGCCAGTACCCCAATTGCGCTGTCAGAGACCGTGCGGTAGGCAGACACTATTCTCAGCGCCAACCTCCTTTGTACTTGCCTGTACTTCGATCTCACGCAAGCTTTACCTAGTTAATGCGCCCTCACAGGGGTTGCATACAACAATTGGGAATGAATTGCACAAGAGATCATTCTACGTATCGTCTCTTTTGGACTACCCATATTTGGCATTATTCTGGAGAGTTCAAAGCATGTCTTCACTGCTTTGTCCCCAGTCTTGTAAATATGCGGACCAAAGCTGAGTCTGTGGACGATCTAGACTCCCAAATAGATTATTTGGCGACTTCAGTTGATGTTCACGTCCTCCAGTCGAATATTTGGGTAGCGAAATGTTCTCCGGTCCGTGATCAACACTGCTTCAGTTTTCTCCACAGCCATATGTAGTCCACCTTTTTACCCTAAAAAGGATTTCGTTCACTTTCATCTCCAGCAAGTCGATATCATAGCTACGGCAGAGGATGGGATTATCATATGCGTAGCCTACAAGCTGGGCCTCTGACGGGTGTCACTTTGTAATAGACTGTCATACATGACATTCCATAATAGTGGACCCAACCTCGTGCCTTGGGGTACACCACAAGTCATGTCGTCTTCGATTCAAGAGTCCGAGTAAACTATTCTTCTTTCCTGAAAGTGATCTTCGATCATCCTCAGGAGGTATTCCGGGATATTTTTCTCGACTAGTGCTTCAATGATGTCCCTCCATCTGGCAGAGTTGAACGCGTTTCTTATATCTTTATTATTATTATTATTATTATTATTATTATTATTATTATTATTATTATTATTATTATTATTATTATTATTATTATTATTATTATTATTATTATTATTATTGTTATTATTATTATTATAATTATTATTGTTGTTGTAGTTATTTATGTTTACACATTGCTGGTTCACAGGACGATCTGGTTCTCGAATAACAATGGGCTTTTCGCCAAGTGAGTTATTTGCTATTTATTTAAGAATCTGAATTTAAAAATTTCCGGATAATGCGGCAAGTATTTAAGATGACAGACGTCAACATTAAGTTTAAAAGCCTTGGACGGATATCAAGTTTTCGAACGTGTTTTTCTATAAGGCCATTACAGGAGATAATTATTGGGAGAATGAATACTTGGTCCTATTTCCATTGATCTTTGATTTGATATACCAGATCGCTGTACTTCCTTATTATTTCTGAAAATGCCTTTTGCATGTTCCTGTAGGAAGGGACTGCAACATCAAGAGGAAAAGTAGATTTGGCACCTTGAGAGTTATCACAATATCTGGCCTGTTATGTTCTAGAGTCTAGAGAGTCAAAATTGTACGATCGAAATAAATTCTGACCTCATTTTCCAACACAGGTTTTATTATTTTTTATTTTATTTTATGTAAAAAAACAGTTAAAACTATGTATGACGTGCTATGGGGAGAAGTGAATTCTGTCCACGTTTTCAAAATTCTGTCATCCCTACTCTAAGTCATATACTACTTGAATTTTGAATTAAAAAAAAAGCTCCGATGTAATAAAATCTATTTTCAAGGATAAATCAGCAGTAAATTTTGGCTCTTATCCATTATGTCCTTCGTCAAGGAATAATACTTCCTGCCGCGACAACATGGAAACGATAATTTGAATGACTATATTTCCCACTGATTTCTAGAAGTCGTGCACAGATAATGAAGTTATATTTATGTCCAGAAGCAAAACAAGGGCCATCTCAGCATTTGCTCAATGGATCAGGGAAACTAGACGAAAATCCTGATTGAGATAGGGGTCATTGATCCATTCTTTTTTGTAATCTAAAAGTCTGGAAGCTATAAGATGTATTTCCCCTAAATATCATGCCATATCTCAGGCAGGAATGAACATTCGCGAAATATACACAACGAGCAGTATGAAGGCTGACTGAATTTGAAAGAGTTATGAACGCGTAGCATAATGAAGTTAATTTTGTGTTCATTTCAATGGACGTTCCATTTAAGGTTTGACTGAATTGAGAGACCTAAAAATGTTGTTGCCTTAACATCACTCAATGGGACACCGTTCATTTTCAATGGAGCACAGAATTGTTTATTTGAAATGGAAAACTGCATTAAAACCGTGTTCTTTTCGTTTACTATTAATTTGTTATTTCGGAACCAATTTGAAACATCTGATATTGTACTATTTACGATTTCTTTATTGCAAATAATGTTCATATCATCCGCAATGAGTACTGTTCTTCCGTTTTGAATCGTCGAGGCCAAATCGTTTACGTAAAGTAAGAACAGAATAGGGCCTACAATCGATACTTGAGGAACTCCACGTGCTATTGGCAAAGAGTCGGAAAGGCGTGTACATAATGTTACATCATTTCAATAAGGTATTTCCAGTCTCTGAGATCGTTGGTTAAGGTACGAACATAACCATATGGAATCCGTGGTATTGCTCTAGATTGAAGATAATTTTGAAAGTAAAATGTCATGATCAATGACGTCAAAAGCTTTTGAGAGATCTAAAAATTATTCAATATGTGCTTCGTTTTGAGTCAATGATGAGGCGACATCTTTAAGAAAAAATATGGCTGTTTCCGTTGAGTTTGATTTTCTAAATCCATGTTGGCAATCTGAAAGCGCGTCGTGTTTACTGAGAAAGGTTTCCATTCGTACGTAAAAAAGTCTCTCTAAAATTAGTGAGAAAACTGATAGAAAAGAAATGGGCCGATAGTTTTTAATTTCATTTTTGTTGCCTTTTTTGGAGAGCGGCGTAATTTTAGCTGTTTTGAAAATATCTGGAAACGTTCCGGTGCATAAGGAGTCATTAAATATGTGAGTTAACGGGTGTATAATGGTGTATGCACAGGTCTCTAACAAAGAATCTGGGAATTCATCTAAACTGGACGAATATTAATTATTTAGTTTACTGATTATTTTGAGAATTTCATAGGAAGAAGTTTTGAGAAAGAAGTTTTGAGAAGAAAAGGAATTTTGGGGGAAATGTCTGATATTGAATTTTGTGGCTGAAGATCCTTAGTGAGATCGGCAGCAATTCTCGAAAAGTGTTGGTTAAAGAGACTAGCCACTATTGCCGGATCGTTCACATTTATATCGTTATATTTTAAAACAGCATTCTCTACAAGGTTTCTAGTTGATTTGGTCGTTTTTTTTGTAATATTCCTCATTGCTTTTATTTTGCTATTTGAGATCAAAATATCCTGATCATCAAAATTTTTTACAAGATGTCCTAATCCCTTGTGTTATCCAAGAATTGCTTTTTCCTGAAATATTTAATTTTCTTTTTTGAAGAGTTTCAGGTTTGTATGGTGTAGTAAGGGGCATGATGATCACTAAATTTATAGCTGTGCGAGGGTTGCATGAGTGGCGGCCAGACAGTCACGTGACATGAAGTGTCTCGCGAAAGCAAGATGACGGTGCGTGTCACGTGGTCTGAAAAGTATATAAGCAAGAGCGCAAAGTGCGGCGGGTTTTGAGCTGAGTGAAAACCTCGTGCGAACGCACAAATCTTGCACCCAGGGCGGTGCGGAGACGAGCTATATTCGTAGGGCCACCCGTGTGTTGGGACGCCGCTGTGGAACATTTCTTCCACGGGTGACTGCGGTCGCCGGGGCTCTACGATGTGCGCGTGAGCCCGCTGAGTAATGGCGAGGGCCACGACTCAGGCAGAATTGCACCTTTTAAGGATCGCTCCTGCGATCGGGGTATAGGGTCTATCGGAGCTGCACATAATGGATCAAACTATTTATTTGTAAATACTTATTAATAAATATGTAAATATCTGAAGCTCGTGTCTGTGATTGCTATTGTGTTCCCAAGACGTCACATTATTATTATTATTATTATTATTATTATTATTATTATTATTATTATTATTATTATTGTTATTGCTACTCCAGAGAAGCATGGTCAGCAATTCTATCATTTCTATGAATGTGATAATCTTTTAAGTACAGTTTTTCTTTAGAGATTAGATGTGTTTCAGAAACACATGCCATGTCAATATTATGAAATGAAAAAGGGGGATTAAAAATATGTTCTTGTCCTTTTAGACCATTTGAATACCATTTTATTAGTGTAATAGTATTTGGAGTTGTAATAATAGACAGTGGAGGAAGGATGTTTTGTAATAAAGTTATAATTTGTGGCATAATTGTAGAAATAATTTTTTGAACTATTTTGACAATAAAATATGTGTAATTTGAAGTAGAAGAGTTTTGCTTTAATTTATCAGAGTAAGAGAATATAGATTATGTGTGATTATATGTTGGAGTTGGGGTAGTATTTGAAATTGAAAAGAGGTTTTGAACGGTATTGGTATGTTAAAAATTTTGTGAAAAGGGGAATGAACATTTTTATTTGGTAAAGTACATTTTCCCAAAATTTCTTCTATTTTTTCCCCTTTGAAGAACATTATTAGTTGACGTTACTATTTGCGCAAATATTTTTGTTCTTGTAAAAAAACGCTCTTTTACTGAATTTACCGCGAACTGAACATTAGATACTGCATTAATTTTTCTTTGTTGTAGGATTGCAATGTATAATAGAATATTTTTCATTTTATGAAATTGGAATTATTTATGTCAATATGGCGATATTCTAGACATATTCCATCGTTTTGACGTAGGTTTCTGTACATATGCTAGAAATTGGCCCTCAATGGATAGATGGGTATTCTATCAATATATTTACAGGCTAATTGTAACGTTACAATTAATTTGTAGGGTTATATATATATATATATATATATATATATATATATATATATATATATGTATATATAGTAGCATACTTTTTTTGTTTTGCCTGTAAACCCAATCGTTTAAGATAAATGCAAAAATGAAATGTATGTTTGCAATTTGTTATTAATATGTAACCCACCTGTGGTGCATAAGTTTATCCTTTACTAAATCATAAAGTTGAATGAAATCATAGATCCAGTTCACTCAATTTTCACTAAATTTCAAACGTTTATCATTTCAGTTCATTCCTTCAATATGTTCTTATCACAGTCATGTGTTGATGTTATATGTATAAAGTCATTATTATACAGATATTTCTAGTTCAGTGAAGTATAATTTCATTTCATTACACTGTGTATTGCTTGAAAACCAAAATTATTTTGAGCTATGCATTTAATTTCATCTTTATTCCATAAATCCTTTGATTATGGCATTTATAGAAAATAAGATTCATATATTTCATATATTCGTCAGTTTAAACAAGACTATGAAAATTGTGAAAATTTTATTTTCATGTGTAATTTATAAATAAAATTATGTTACCGTATGACTGTTGCGAATTATAAGTTATAAAACAACATAAATAAAATGGTTTCAGCATATCTGCATTTTTGAAGGACACTAAATAAGTTTAAATACGCCGCGTCTGTATCCTCAATGCACCTTTGCGTTTCATTTCGATGAAGTTGGCAGTGCTGAAACTCCACCATATTCAATTTTTAGGGTATTTTCTTAAGTGGAAACACCTATAGCCAGGCGAATGGATCAGAAAAGACTAGAGGTTCAAATTGTCACTCTCACTCACGGCTTCTTGAATCGCTTTGTACAATGAACGAAAAATTGCTCGTTTGACTGGTTCTTGGAGTGAACCGGGGCTTATCTACTCGAGAGTAAGATAATCATCAAGAAGCTGTTGAAACGCCTATTTGGTGCTCGAGGATTCGAGGGTAAAGCGAAGTGTCAGTTATTACTCTGGATTTTGATTGATTGATTGTTTTTTTCGTGTTTCCGGGCGCGTCAACTACTGTGGTCATTAGTCCCGTTAGTGTAGTGCATGTTTTTTCTCTCGGGAGATGCCGGTGATCTTCCCCCGCTGGATGGTGAGATCCTGCGCCGACCTACCGTCGGCTAGTGGGGTTTCCCCCTAACCAAGACTCTCCCACCAGCGGAGCACCGCCCCAGCCGGGACAAGCTCTAAGCTCCCGACCGGTCTCCCGGAAATGTGGTAGTGTAGTGCATGTTAGTGTAAGTGTGTGTGTAAGGGGAGAGGATAGGACAAGGAAGAGGAAGGACAGATCGCGCGCGGTCCGTGGCCCGTTTGGTAGGGCACTGCTCCGGCATTCGCCTGGTGTTGATCGGAGAAACCACTATTACTCTGGAGTTTACCCGCTGTTGGAGAAACCGGTCCTTAGAGTGTAAGTGCTGCATGTGTGCCCCTCCTCCGGATATTAGTTCACGGTTTCTTCCTCAGGATGTGAATACTGCTTGTGCCCTTCCAGGACGTTTTAATGGTGCATTGGTGCTCTTCCTCAATGGGTGAATTCTATACCTCTGCCACTATTTCAACTGTTAATTCGGCTTATAACCTATCTCTGGTTGTGAAGCGACTTCTCCGCTCTTCAATTTCCTTTCAATGTTTTAGAGAAAATGTTGAGTACCTCTGGAGAGTGTATGGGCCGAAGATGATATGAATTGAATATGATTTTTGCGAATGAATATGTGGTGGAAAATTAAAATAATGAACGAACATGTTACTTTTTCCCCTCTCTGGTAGACAGCTCATCCAACACTGGTGTTAAGCAGATAGCGGTCTGATGCAAACAAAGAGATTTTGAATACCCGCCACTTCTGAATGAAATACTATCTTCAAAATTAGATATTTAAACAATGTCGGTTACGTATTTTTACATTATAATCATTTAAAATTTTAAAAATATATAATCAGACAATTTACATTTAACTGCTTCTTTTTCAGTCCCTAGGATCCTTGATAGCGTTTTTGATAAGGGAATTAGGAGCGAAAATGACTTTATATATTTGAAAAAAGTAGATTTCTTACCTCTTTCTTCGCTTACGCTGACGCATTGTGATAAAAAATAAAAATATAAAAATATAATCTTATGGGTTTTACCTGTCCCGTCCGCTATATACTCGTAGAAATATGTAAATATGTAGAAATATGTATAAAAAGAAAGGGGGCTATGCTCGCTGTTAAGAGTCAGCTGCTTTGACTTCATTAAATTATCAGGTTACCAATTCTTTAAGTTCATCGCAATCATCAATCAATTCTTTAAGTTCATCAGGATCTTTCAACAAAGTGTTGTCACGAGCATTCACTCCTTTTTCAATCATTTAGAGTGTTACCGACCGTACGATCCGAATGACATTGTTGAAAACAGCTGGAAGACAGCATTCACTGGTTACAGTTTCAGGGGCTGTTTCAAGTGATTTATTTTTCGTCAAAAAAGAAAGAAAGAAATTGCCTGTGACGTATTGGAAAGTACTATCTACGCTCGTTTTCTTCAGAATATTTTCCTTACCCTTTTCATTGTTGAATGATTAATTAAAGAACCAACAAAGCGAGGCTTGCAGAAATTGTAAATTAGATATTTTTGCTTCCGAGTTTTAGAAAAGTTATTTCCATTGGGAAACGATTTGATTTGATTTTTTTAGTATTCCTACCAAAATAGCAACATCCCGGATTTACCCCAGCTAACGAAGACCTCAACAAACCGTGCGTATAATGAAACTACATTTATGTCTAGAAGCAAAGCAAGGGCATTTCGCGATTATTGGTTAACGGAAACTAAAAACGAATCTGATAGAGATGAAGTCATTGGCCTAGAAGCTAAAGTACTATACTAGTTACACGTATTAGTGTAGTGCCTAAAATCGAACCTCGCGGGACCCCATTTTTCTGTGGGAAGCCCATTGTAAAAGTAAAACTTCAAACTCCAGGATAATGAATTTTGTGCTTATAAAATACCTTGGAAATGGTGCTGTTCTATCTTCTTGCACATATTCTCCAAACTTTGTAGCGTATACAAAAATTTGGCATAGTTATTACAGAAAAATCTCCAAGTCCAGATATAAATCATAAGAGAGTTGCCGATGTAAAAGGTTTATACCGATTTCTAGTTGAAGAGGACGTTAATTTTATGAAAAAATGTTAAGGTCTTAAAGGAAGATTCAAAGCATAAGACATTTTGTTTCATGATCACGTACTTATTGTTGTCAAGCAAATTGTCTTTCTTGCAGACAAAAAGTTTAAGCTTGTTACACAGATGGTATGATATGTTTCTAAAAGCTATTACTCTCTTTGTATTAAGATTTTATTCTACATTCTTGACGATTTTGTTCCATTGTATTACTTAATTTTTTTTCTACGTAAAATGGGGACAAAACATGTATAAAAATTATTGTTTTCAAAAAACGAAAGAGTTGTGCCTAATTCTTTTTAATGCGTATAACATATGTTGAATAACTACTTCTATTTCAGTTATTATCTCGTTATCAAAAGTCATCATCTTTACACACCCAAACAAAACTTTCAACACCGTTTTTCTCAAAACAGCTTTTGTGCATATGTGCTCTTTTACGTAAACCGCCTCAAGTGTGAAAAAATGGAAAAGAGTAAATAATGGTATTTTGTGCCAGTCCTGTATTTCTACTCTTTGCTATGTTTAAGGTACAAAAATATCCGCTCTGGAGCAATAACTCGAATTCATTATGAAGGCAATTTTGGAAGCAAAATGTTATGGTTAATGACGTCGAAAACTTGTTGCGAATAGTTTACACAGTTTGTTTTTACATATTGAACCAGAAAATTCACAGTTGAGCCCAATTGGCTGATTATTTCGTGTTTACGGGATCCCTGACCCGGGTACTACACCGGCATTCGCGTGGAATTGATTGGAGAAATCATGGAAAACTACCGATCAGAGCAGCCGGCCGCTAGAATTCTCCTCCAGATGGCGGTTAAATTCACTTTAGCTATATAGCTAGTGTCGAAAATTCTTCCACCGTCGGGATTAAAGCCCTGGTCAGGGGCACTAGACTGATCATCAGTTGATGCCCTGAGCAACATCAACCGGTAATTTAACCCTAGATTCACTGGACTCCAACGAACATGCGAGGGAAATATTTCTATTTCAGGAGTTCCATGACGGAATATGTGTTGACAATGTGTCTATTAATTAAAATTCTACACAAAGAATGTATTTACTTATCGGGAAAAATGTTAAAATTGCGTTTGAAACGTATGGAAGAGAAGTACAATTCGTGATTATTTCGTCGAGCTCTGGGATCCCTATCCTTGCTCGTTTAATACACAAAATTGAATAATGTATAAGGGGATTAAGACTATTGTTCGCAAAATTTGATAAGAAAGAATTTTCGCTCCTGCGAAGTAGAAACTATTTACAATGAACTTTGAACTTTTATTTCTTATCGAACACGAATCGACTCACTGCCGTGAGAACATAGAGAACGGTTATTTGAGGATACTACTGCTGAAATTACTAAATTCCACGAACACCACGCAGATTTGAAGTACACAGAGAGGGAAGCTACATTTATGTTTACAAGCAAAACATGAGATCGCCTCATTATTTTGTCAACGGATCAAGGGACACTGAACGAAAAACCTGATCAAATTAGTATCACTGACCAGTAGGTGAAGTACACTGCGTGTTTCTTTTAGAACTGAATTGTTTATTTTAGAAACCAATCAAATACAAAGTTTGTCCATCTGACATCGGCCTACATTTTTTGGTAGGTGTGTTATTGTTTGTGCATAAAAAGAAAATTCAATATTTTTAATTCGTTGCGTCTTCGTGATGACGCAACGTGTCTCGTAACCCTTATGGGGCGTTGAGCATTTAAGGAACCTGTTGCCCCGACCGGAAGTCGAATCCGGGCCTTCTGATCTAGGCCCATCTGCTTTGGTCACTAAGCTATCGGGACGACACTTCATTGACGATTTACATGTACACTCTCCCTCAGAAAAAATGTCTTCCAAACCGCATCGTCAAACTTGGTCACCCCATGGCCAGGGGGAGGGCACGGGGAGGAACGCGTTGACCAATCGCTAACAAGTAGAACCACAGTTGTCTCTGATTGGTGCAACATCCCAAGGGGTGGAACGGACGCTGTCTCAGGGGGAGAGGGCTAGTTCGTTTACGTACGAGGCGAAAATATCGTCATATTTCCCTGCCGAAGGAGAGATTTTGAATGCGCGTACGTCACGACGAAAAAATATTTCTCAGCGGGGTTTTCCGTCCAGATTTATTGTCAATAGACCAGTAAATATTTAGCATTTTAGCAACAATTGCTCCTGTTTAAACCGAGAGTTAGAAACTATATGTTCCTCCTGTTTAACCATTACCATTAAAAAAATAGGGAAACATTCTATTAGCTGTTTGTTGTCAACTGTATTGGATTGGATAAATGGAATGTTAAAGTTTCTAATAGAGAAATATTTATTTTGTGTGTTGAAAGATCACCAGTAGAATCACACATCACAAAATTCAACTTTATTTACACAAGTATAGGAATTTCTAAATGAACGTATATAAACTTGAGTTAATATTTTCAATTCAATTTATCATTCAATAAGTCAGGATCATCTGTCTAAAACTGTTAATTTGATGATTGATTTTATAATATTCAAATCAGAGTACATGTGCTAAATCTACGCATTGTTAGTACATATTTTTAAACAACATTAATAATTATATTTAAAACATTTCTTAGATTGGCGAACATTTCAATGAAATTTCATGAATTCCTAAATGCTTGAAAATAAATACTTCTTAATTCCAATTATTGTAGCGTTTTAAAATATAACAAAGGCACGTAATTGGTAAAACGAGTTGTTACAACTAAAAGAAAACAAAAAAGATGTTATAACAATTCAAAGAGATTTAGCGTTTGTTTACAGTTTAGTAAATATCAATGCCGTAGTATTTTCCAGTGAAAATACATAGAACGAACTCGGTGGTCAATTTATCATTCTCAACCCAGACTACATTTCAGTATCGTCAGAGTTCGAAGGTGGTTTGTTGACCGCTTCTTTCCATTCTACGAAACTACCGAAACCTTGAAGTTTGGACGACCATCTGTATAGGGAGAACATAGCGGTTTATTAAACGGAAACTGGCTATTCAAGGTATCTAATGTGCAATCTTTGAAAACGTTTAACCATTATAAACTACCCCTAAGAAAAAAAATCAAATAAACAATGTTAAAGGTCACCAGCTTCACATTGCCTTTACTATTTGAATGTCTTCAACATCCCCAAAACCTACAGAAAACCCATGTTTTTGCAGGTTATTATAAAACCAATTCAATAAATATAAGCATTTATTCACGTTATTATTTTTAAAACACTCAAATATCTACTATGTTATTTGATTCAGTCTTCATCGAAGATCTGAGATTAAAAAACTGATAAGCAGAGAAAATTAAAGTAATTTTGAGTGATTGATGAAGTTGAATGATCAAATGAAAAACAATGTTTCTTGCTTCATATAATGCTATCGTGTTTAACAGACATGTAATTACATGTGATACCTATATTTAAACATCCAAACTAATGAAAATTTTCAAAATTAAAATCATCAATAAATGTTCATTCATCAGCAAGGATTATATTATTAAATACTTTTTTGAGATTCATGTGCTCCTGTGTGAATAACGTAGTAAACGTGATTCGTATGATCCAGTTTCTCAGAATAATACAAAACCTGCTAGACACGTACACTAAACATAATAGTTGTCAAATAGTTATTTACATGAGTATTATAAGACATCTTATTACAATACGAAATTGGAGAATTATCAAACAAGACTCTTTAGCCGAAATTGTTAACCAATTGAATATTGTAATATAATGTTACCATTTGAATATCATAGAAAGTAAGACGCTATTTGTCAAAATTCATGTGAACTATAATGTTTGTTTAAATTACCTCCTTATCTTGCGAAAGATATGTGACAGTACTTATGTTAACAGTTCTACTGCCATGGGTTTAATTAATTAGTTTGCAGTACGCAAATTATTATTTTTGGTTTTAAAGAAGCATGGATATACAGAGTATGGGGGAAAGAAATGTCGAAACTTTGAAAAAATGCTGTTTAGACAATTTTAATCATACTTTGTCTAATAAACTACATAGATATTCTGAATGACTGAGCTGTAATAAACACGCAAACGTTGGTTTGAAAATATGGTTTCTATGCAAATAGACGTCGTGAGCCAAAAGCGGCCGTGAAGGTGCGTGATGGGGTGGTTAGGGCCTGAGCGGGGCTGTGACGCGGGGTGTGTGGAGACGCCGTGACCCAAAGGGGCCGTGAAGGTGCGTGATGGGGTGGTTAGGGCCTGAGCGGGGCTGTGACGCGGGGTGTGTGGAGACGCCGTGAGCCAAAAGCGGCCGTGAAGGTGCGTGATGGGGTGGTTAGGGCCTGAGCGGGGCTGTGACGCGGGATGTGTGGAGACGCCGTGAGCCAAAAGCGGCCGTGAAGGTGCGTGATGGGGACGCGTGGCGAGGGCCGCCATAAAAACGCCATAAAAGCGTGTGGCGGGGACGCTAAGCGAGGAGAGCGAGACCAGCCGGGGCCGTGTGGTAAGGGCAGTGTGGCGTGATAATGTCGCATATTGACAAAGCAGTATGGCGGAGAAGTGTGGCGAGGAAGTATGGCGAGACTGCGGCAGGGCTGAGAAGGGGCCATGATGCGAGGTCATGTGGTTGGTTGGTTTGGTTTTTTCGTGTTTCCGGGCGCGTCAACTACTTTGGTCATAAGTCCCGTTAGTGTAGTGCATGTTTTTTCTCCGGAGATGGCGGTGATCTTCCCCCGCTGGATGGCGAGATCCGGCGCCGACCTACCGTCGGCTACTGGGGTTTCCCCCTAACCAGGACTCTCCCACCAGCGGGTCACCGCCCCAGCCGGGACAAGCTCTAAGCTCCCGACCGGTCTCCCAGAATATGTGGTAGTGTAGTGCATGCTAGTGTAAGTGTGTGTGTGTGTGTGTGTGTGTAAGGGGAGAGGATAGGACAAGGAAGAGGAAGGGTAGATCGCGCGCGGTCCGTGGCCCGTTTGTTAGGGTACTGTTCCGGCATTCGCCTGGTGTTGATCGGAGAAACCACGGAAAACTACCGATCAGAGCAGCCGGCCGCTAGAATTCCTTTCCAGACAGCGACTGAATTCGACCTAACTGAAAAGCTAGTCAGAACTCGAACCCAGGACCTCCAGGTCAGAGGCGCTGCAGTGACATGAGTTGATGCACTGAGCTACCGCTCCCGGTGCGAGGTGATGTGGCCGTGTGGCCGTGTGGCCGTGTGTGGAGTAGCCGTAGGGGAGGTGTGGCGGGGCTGCGTGGTTGGTACGTGAGGTGTGGCGCAAGCGGGACAGAGAGGGGAGGGGGGGCGTGAGGGTTAGCGTGGCGAGGGGGCGGGGCGGCGCGCAGTCAGCCGCCAGGTGGGCGCGTCGCGCTCGGCGGGCGGCGCCTGGTGACGGGTGACGGAGCGAGGCCAGGCGCGGCGCCCGCGAGGGGCCGCTCCATGCCAGGCCAGCGACAGCTTTTCCCACTGCAGCGGCTTCAGTCGGGAGATCGGATCGATTGACTGATGATGCCGGCCGCGTCAGTAGTCTCGTAAGTGCAGTGCATGTTTTTATCACTGGAGGTAGCGGTGATCTTCGGCTTGCGGGGTTTTCCCCAACAAGGTACCCGCACCAGCGGAGAACAGCTCCGGTCGGGACAGGGTCGAAGTTCTCCGACTGGTCTCCGAGCAAGTGCGGTAGTGTAGTGCATGTAAATGTGTATGTAAGTAAAGGGGGAGAATAGGACAAGGAAGGTGAAAAGATCGCGCGCGGTCCGTGGCCCGTCTGTAAGAGGACTACTGCTTCGGTGTTCGCCTGTTGTTGATCGACGAAACCACGGAAAACTACTGATCATATCAGCCGGCCGCGAGATTTCTCCTCCAGACAGCGGTTGAATTCGACCTATACGTGTTGCGTGTCGAAATTTCTGCCACTGCCGGGACTCAAACCCTAGGACCTTTCAGTCAGAAGCACTGCAATGGCATCAATTAATGCTCTGAGCCACCTAAGTTGGAGGAGAATCTGAGTCTGTCTAAAATTTGGGCCAGAGACCGCGTGCGATCTTTCCGTTCTCATTCTTGTCCCCTCACCTTAAACACCCATTTACACTTACATGCTCTACACAACTACACATTTGGGGAGAAAACCAGGGGACATAAAACGTCTCCGGGATAGGGCGGTGCCTCGCTGGCAGATATATTTGGAGGACGAAACTCCTGCGAGCCGACGTGTAGGTCGATGGCGGATCTCACGTTCTAGCCGGGGAGGAAGAGCGCCATCTCCAAATTATATCATGCACTACAGTCACGTATGACGTTGCAGTTGACACGCCAGGAAACACAAATAATCAATCCATAAAATCAGTCCATCCATCAGCCCAGCCATACAATCATCCTTCGATTCTGCGGACTCGATTTAAACGCTTCCTTTTGACGAACGTTTTTTGAAGTTTTAGCGAACTTGCAATCGCAGTTTCGCGCAACACTACGCATGAGCACGTTCGTTAAAACATCCCTACGCTCGTCAGAAGGGAGCCTGTGAATTGGGTTTAAAGGGCAGGGGGATCGGGACGATTGGGCTGATAGTTCGAAGGTTCGATATATTCTAGAGAAAACAGCTCATTTGGTGACAGGAATCGACGACCCTCAAGGGGGAGGTCAAGCGAAGGTAAAGTAGAGTTCTCAGAGCACAACAAAACTTGCACAGATTGCACATCTCCCCACAGTATGTCACCCAGAACTATTTTTGGAGTTAAATAAATAAAAAAATGAGTGACTCATAGGGTGGCGGGCAATGAGACATGCTTCCACCGGGGGTTCAATTGTTTAAGCATTTATATTGTGTCCTGATGCCTGTTTTTTACATAAAAATTTTCCAAATGTTTCATGTATATTCAGTTCTAAAAATTGTTTAGAACTGTATATATTATTGACGAGATAATATAGAAATGCATGAATGATTACATACTGTCAAGTTAGATAATTCTCTTCTCAGCCAATGTGCAACATTTTAAAGAAGTATTCCCCATCAATTCCAAGCACCCATTACGTTCTTTCGTTCTCCATCACTGTGGAGGGAAATTTTGAATGTGATCAGAAGGGATCTTACCCAAAATTTATTTATTTATTTATTTATTTATTTATTTATTTATTTATTTATTTATTTATTTATTTATTTATTTATTTATTTATTTATTTATTTATTTATTTATTTATTTATTTATTTATTTATTTATTTATTTATTTATTTATTTATTTATTTATTTACTGCTTGGATTAACTATTGGAACTGTGTAATTTGTAAACATTTAATAGAATAGTAAGTTGTTGACTACAAAGATAAATATCGCTCAATCTCAGCTTGACCTATGTGTTGCCAGTTTGCCCACCCCGGCCTAACCGCCTTTGACTCGAGAACAGTTAGCTGGCGCTGGCTCCCAGTACACCCCAGCCAACATTGCGAAAGGTAGTTCATAGAGCATCGGGCTGTCATTTTCTACATGCATGTGCAGACAGGAGAGGAGACAGTAGATGTAAACCACAGTTGACTGCCGCTGCTCAGAAAACAGTCGCCTTACAGAACTTGACTTACCGCTAAGTTATTTTCAACTTCAAAGGCACATCCCTCAGAAGATAGTCTAGCTTTTTATTGTCTCACCTTTACTTTGTTCGAAGAGAAAATATTGTGCGCCTGAAAACGGCGAATTTTCGACAGTTGTATATTATACATATAGTCTATTATGCACAGTAAATTCCTTCAACACGTTGTGAAGTCAGACTCCATGTTTTGTGACTACTTGATACCGAAAAATAGATTGACGGCAAAACGTCTTTCTGTTCGTCCGTCCATCTGTGTGTCCGTCTGTGGTCAACGCTAGCTCCAAAACCGTTCAGGTTATTTTCTCCAAAATTTATAATCCTCGATCGATTTGGAACTCGAGGCCCTGATAGTTTGAAATAGGTATTTTGATTTTAGAAGGTACTTTAAATGAAGGCTCAATTACATTTTCGAAATTTTCTAAAAAAATGCTCTAATATTTTTTATTATACTTTGTTCTCGAGTACTGTAAAATAGGTAGACAAGAAAAACGCATTTTCGTTGAAAACCCTAATTTTTTGAAAATTGAATAACTTCACATTTTGTTTGGTGCCATCCCACAGCTACGATACTCAAGGTAGAGATTTTTGCCTTAATCAAATCTTACAAATATAGGATGTTTTTAAACAATTATTTTCTAAAAAACGACTCAATTCTTTCTTTAAAATTTCTCCAAGGACGGTGTATTTCCAAAAAGTGTTATTACACCAATGTTCATCGAACACTGTATTTTCGAAAATTGCAAAAAGTTAACATTTCCAAACTATAAAAATTTGAAGACAGATTTTTGTCATAAAAGTCGTTCTAAAAACTCAGATTTGGAAAAAAGTTCATTAACCAGTTTTTGTAAAAACGAGTAGAATTCTTGCAATATTTGCTTGAAGTTTATGATAATTATAAAGACAAAAACCGCCTCAATTGTTTCTTTGAAAATTTTCGGAGAAAGGGATAATTGGCCTGTCATGAAACGCTTCCAAGAGATCAACCCTGTGAAGTGAATCAAAAGGGCCGCGCCTGTCGGGCAGATTATCGGCTTACTAGCAGCCGGCGCCCTAACCAGGGATGCCCAACTGGCATTGGTGCGAAACAGCTCTACACGCAGAACATGCTATGTATTAGTAATTTGTACGCACTACATAGGGCCAAGGAAGTGGCGAGAAACCGAAAAAACGACTGAAAGAAGAGGATTCCTAACATCCTCTAACCCTAAGCAGGTTAAACCTGCAGTTCTGAAAGTACAAAGGTTAAAAAAGGTAATAATATTGTTTTTCACAGCACTCAGTCAAATACAGGCATCAAAAAATTGAATTCAACTAGAATAGCGTTAGAATTTGTAAAGATGCACTGGCTCTATTTGCGTTCAGGAATGAAGGCACGGTCTCTGGGGAGCCGTGCGCCATTGCGTGCGGTTGGCGTATGCTCCAGATTAAAACGAACATGAATTATCCATTTTTTCCTTATTAGGGCCCGGCAATACGGATTTTATGTTGAAAATTCGCCGTTTTCCCATGCACATTGACAATACTCTCTTCTTACGGACGTATCATCTGACGTACGATAAAAAATTTCATTTTTAATTTTGACTACAGTACCTTTCAACCTATAACGCGTCTGATTAAATCAATTATGTTTCACTCTTGTCCATACGTTACGACGAAGATTAAGCGAGTATCCGGTCTGAGAGTACACAAAAAGTAACTTAATGAACATTACATTGCTCGATGAATTGTAACGCTTACATTTGTACCAATGTATAGAATTCTGTACCCATCACATCGTTTTCAGCCTACCATGATATCAAGTACATTCGTACTGTATAGGGACGCATTTAAATTAGTCTTACCTTTTCACGTTCATCTGCAATTCTTTTGCTGCAAAAAATTTCGTTCGATGTGAAGAACAGCCTTCCACACTTGTTCTGTAGGAAAGAATGTATCTCATAACTTCGCTTTCAATAATTACTTTTGAACGATGGAATATTTTCCCTTTTGGAGATTTACCTGTGCACTTGTATTCGAGAAGTTATTCAAAAGATTATCTAAAATATTGAAAATTTTCCTGGATATAATTCAGATGGTAATCAAGAAATTAAATCCAGTTTCTTACCTTGTCATGTCCTGCGCCCACCGTCTCCACTCGTTCTTCGTTGGTATACCATTACTCTCGTGTAGATGATCTGGAGAAAGAGTATTCCCTTCCAAGTATTACGTGAACCTCTAAACGCCGAACACATAAACTGTGAAGTGTAACCACAAATAAACCTAATGGTGAATAGTTTGTTGAAGGAAAGGAAATTATGTATTATCCTGAATTGTGAATTAAGCAATGTGTAAATCTGATATGCACGAAGTTTGTTCCTCTGATTTAGATACCGATATTCCGGATACATCGACAAAGATTCAGGTAAATGCAAAAAACTCTGAATTATTTGTACAGATCTTTGCATTTGTTGAAACAAATGGAAACTCCGCATACATTTATCCAAAGTTATGTGTACACGCCTTTAGAGATAGGCAAATAGAATTAAAATGATAAAATTCTGCATTAACTTTGTAAACTCTGTATTAAACCTGACATAACTTTGTGAAGGAGATAGCTATTAGACACGATTTTTTTCTTAACACCTAGAAATTAAATTCGACATAGCCTAACATCCCAACAGGTACAAACATATCTATTTAAATATCAAAACAAAGAACGTTTTAATTAAGTGTTAGCTGGTAGTAATACACAGGGATGCTACACAAATACTCCTACATTGGATACCTCTGCATTGGTATTAGTTTACAACACTACAGAGAACCTATTTGGGACTAGACACTACAGAGAATCCTATTTGACTCTACACACTACAGAGAATCCTATTTGGCACTACACTTTACTTACAAAGAACACGAAAATAAACTTGAATCATGCCATGCGATTTGTAATTGGACCTACTACGTCACTAAAATGACTTGTTTTGTCTCAAATGGACTCTCTTGAAATACATCTTTTTTAAACATTGAAACACAAATGTTTCAAAATAAAAAAGAACTCAGAAATATCCACACCAGATTACTCAAGAGACAGGCTCAAGTGAGGATGATTTCATGGAATCAGGTTAAAGAGCTTAGAAAGTACTATATTCTTTAAACAAATTGATAAAAAGTGTGTTAGGTTCGGCAATGGAAAATAAACATATGTTCCTAAGTCTATTTCCAAAGAACCTAGTTAATCTTTCCAATGATTGTGGATCGCTGTGGCGAGATTTAGAACAGGGTGGATGGAATTTATAAATGAATAAATGAGGATTTACTCATATAAATAATGACAGTCGTTTTTGTGGGTGTGATTATAATTATGAACGTATTATTAAATAATAATTAAATAATTATTCTATTATAAGTTCCAGGATGGTTTGATTTGATTTATTTTGTCAATGAACAGTAAACACTTTATGTGACGAATGGCGGAGAAGTAACAACGATATTAATGTGTCTAATATTAAAGTATATTACTCGATATTAAAGTGTGAGAGAAGAACAAGTGCTGTCTGAATGAGGTGCTTCGATGAGTTCGGGCCCCTTGAGTGGTTCTCTACTACGTAGGGCAAAGGATGAATCTGCCAGGGCACGGCAGATGCCGAGTCGCGAGTAGGCCGAGTTGGATATTCTCTGGCACCACCGCAAGGCGCGTGTAGAGAGGGGGCTTGAAGGTAGTTAGCTCCAACGAACTCCTCAGAGCAAGGACCTACATATTGTAAAAAAATATGTAAATAAACTGTATATAGCTCACTCGTGTCTGTGTTCTTGTGACGGATATCCTCACCTACGATGTCACAATATCTTGTTCTATTTACTACATATATGTTGTGTGTTGTGTTATAACATAATTGCAATGATTATTCATTTTATTACGACTTAATTTTGGAAGTGACCAAACGTAGCCTCATGGAAACACGTGGGTATTAATTTCAATACAATAATTTCGTGAAACATTGTGTGATGTTGGCCAAATTATCTAGGCTTGTAATGGGTTAATGTGGAGTTAATGATAACAATACCCTCCCTGATGGGTAATAAATGCATCTATTTAAATGTATCTATCTAAATTCATTGAAATATTGAGGTTCTGCCTTGCGTTCAGGAGATCGGTTGCAAAAAGTGCAATGGTCTCTCTGATTTCTTTATCCACTGCACCGCGCCGATCCCCACAAGACAAATGAAACGATCCACATCGAGAGAACTTTATTTTCTGCATGATATTTTTATCCATAAAGAGTATAATGTTTTTCGCGTGAAACGAATCTAAAATCCAATACCTATTAACATATTATCTATTCACATATCAAATTTTGATATGTGAATAACGGGCGAGAAGTAAATTATTTGTATTATATATGCAAGAAATCAATATTAATTTGACTTGAAAACTGAACTGGACGCAGATTTGAGTTCGTTGTTCGCAAACGGCTGCTTCCTTTGCAAGTCCTCTCATCGTGAATCAACACCACATTGTAGCACAATTTTTGCCTTTAGTTTGAAAAGAAATATCATGGTCCTTGAGTTTTTCTCCATGAATCTAAAGGCTAATTCTTAGTTCTCATTTATTATCGCGTTTTATGGTAGTGGTTATACAGCTTTTATAAATAAAAATTATTGAGATAGAAAGTGTGAGAGCATTTTAGTTTAACCGTCATTATTTTTCCATTTGGTAGAAATTAAACATGTGAAATCTCGAAATTCTCTTTCCGAAATATTTGTACCGGACATTCTTGACAGAGGTATAATATAGGAGTACAAATGTGTGCAGTTTTGTACCTATGCTAATTTGAGAGAGAATAATGTGATAATGTTGTATGTAATATTTCCTCTTAGTATGCGAGTGTGCATCGCTTCTAAAATCTTTCTTTTGTGAGCGTAAGCCGCAACTCTGCAGTCGAGTTGTTGAAGTGAGGTCGTACGAAGCGACCAGAGATCCGCATCACTGGCACGAAACCGACAATCGATTTTCTCTTAGTCATACAATTGAGAGCTCTTCCTCCCCAGTCGAGCTCGCTGTCATAACATTCTCGCCCGTTCGCGACAGTTACAGGAACTGCCACATGCCAGCCTCTACCTGTCGCACTTTTAGCGGCCGACCCTGCCATCGACTTGTTTGCTTCTTTTCGAACACTGTTACGATTCTCTGCAGTATCCCCTCTGCTCATGACACACTAAGCGAAGGGGACATTTTTGCACCATTTACAAGAAACCATCGACGTCAAACCATAAGGATGGTACTGGTGGATAAGGAATTACCTTCCCCCACGAACTATATCATAAAGATTTATGTCGTATAATTAGTAGTCGGCAGATAATGAGGATCCGCAGTTCATGAAGGTTCAGGGGATCAGCAGGCGCATATGTAATCCGAAAACTTACTATTGAGGGGTATTACAAAAACGATCCGTCTTAGGTTCTTCAAACCAGATTTTCGTGTCCGTGTACGACTTTCGTGTCCGACACGAGTTGTTTTCTATGCCGTTATCTACGAAATGAATCCTTTTGAACGTTCTATTACATTTTTTGAAGGGTACTTCTACTCCGTAGTACGGGTTGTCAAAATCTTCCGAAGTTGGGTTTCAGCATGAAGCTATTTTCACTTTTAAAATAATAATTTACAGAATGCGCAATGTTCACACGGGTCCAACTAGTTTATTGTAATCTCGCAGCAACGACTGTAATTCATCATCAGGTTCTGTAATAGTTAAGGAAGGAAAGCTATCTGGCAATAATGTTCGAAAAAACGAGGCCCTTTAACTGTTAGTAAAGACTAATTACTTACTGCCAAATTTAGATTATTTTATTCAGATATTAATATATCTTCCCAAGGCCAGTTTAAAGATGTGGAGATTTTCAACAACATAAATTACGATTATAATATATTAATTGTTTAAAAATGACTGTACATGCATTTGGAAATAGTATAAATAAGCTATGAAAATCATGCAAACATGCACTGGGAAAATGCGAAATACGAAATCATGTAAATAAATCGTATGTTGCTTCTTTATTATTAACCATTGGTTCTAGGTAATCATGTAAGACCATATCACATAAATTCCTTTCCATAAACAATCTTTAATTCATCAAATTGTCGTGGGGCTTTGTGCTCATGTGTGGCCAGTTGGCCAGTGTGGTCTTGCGTTACGATGGCACTGTTGTGTGCTGGCTGAGTCTCTTAGCATGAAAGTGGATATTGATGTTTCCGGATTTCCCAATGAAGGAGCGCGTAAGAGAAATCTGAATTAGTGAATGAAAATATCAAGGAACATATATAATGAAATAAAGGTATAGTAGTAGAAACTAAAAATGTGTTCTTGCCCCCCCCCCTGTCTCCACCAGTTTCTTACTACCCACTCTCAATTTTTCTTTAGGTTTGAATGAAAACAAACGTTTCATCAATTTATTGTGACCGTTTTCAATGCAACTTTATTCTTTTTATTGGGTATGTATAGAGGTGCATTCTTAAGAAAATTGTCAGAAAAGTTGAATTCTAATTTAAATCAAGATTTTGATTTGCATTTACTCGTAGTTCATTCGAATACTTGAAAAGATATTCTATTCATTCAAAAGTTATTGTGTACTGTCGAAGGCAACACGAGAAAAACCATTGTCATTCCATATTCCACGATTGCTCTCGCTTTAGATTGAATTTCAATTGTTAACTGAATGAATACTTTTTTCTAATGATCCAGAAATTACAAAAGTGTCAATAAGTGTGTATGTCACACTCCGACTGACTTTTTGTGGTTGCCGTAATTCAAAAAGTACAAACTTGAACAAAATGTATGGACATCAACTATTGAATAGCTGAATGACCGAGTAGCACCCCGTAGAATCCATCGGGAACCAATCATCTATCTTATTTATGTTGTTTATTAACTTGTTTAATGTAGTACATGTAGCACCATTTTATGTATGTCAGCGAGAGGCGTTGATAGATAGCCGCGTAATATGGAAAGTCTACATGCGCTATTCACCGATGTAGTGTCATAGGATAATACTCATGATACCTGAAAGTGGATAGTGTGGTCAGGATACAAATATAAGGACATTCTCGAGTTACAATTTTGCGTGGCCCCCACAGGACAGATATCGGCAACGTAATGCAAATGACAATGGCATCACTGCTTTGCACGATGCTTAATATATCGACATAGCATTATCCATACTACTGTGAGTAATGTTTTATTGATTATGCATTAAGCTGAATCGACATTGCGCAGATACAGTATGTGTGAAAAGTTAGTGTGGAAAAGTGATAGTTTTAAATTTTCTTCAAGAAGCTTGTCATGTAGACTTCAAAATCTTGTTTGTTGGATTGTAGTTGATCGGCGTGACGGTATTATTTACCACGATTATAGTTACGACGAATGACGACCCCTTGTAGAGCTACCGCACTTCACCTTGGAAGTCTCATAAGAGAAGAAAGCACAGTTCAATTCCATTTATTGAACAGTGCCACGTGTAAACGAATTTTGGCAATATGTCACATTGACGCATGAATCAATCCGATTGGTTGCAATGCTTCACAGGAAGAAAGATGGGCCTGAGAATTCTGATCAATGTCAATGCTTCGTGGTCTGCGTGCCCTGCTGTGAAGGGAAGGCCGGCTAGCCTGATATGAAGGGGTGTGAATTGAATTAACTAGACTGGATATCGTACGGCAGCTCGGGAAGATGAGAGAATGAGGGAGAAAGAAAGAAAGAGAAAGAGAGAAAGAGAGAGGAGAGAAACAGAGAGAAAGAGAGAGAAAAAGAGAGAAAGAGAGAGGGAGAGGGAGAGAGAGGGAGAGGGAGAGGGAGAGGGAGAGGGAGAGAGGGAGAGGGAGAGAGAGGGAGAGGGAGAGGGAGAGGGAGGAGAGGGAGAGAGAGGAGAGAGGAGAGGGAGAGAGAGGGAGAGGGAGAGGGAGAGAGAGGGAGAGAGGGAAAGAGTGAGAGAGAGTGAGAGAGAGGGAGAGAGACGGGGAGAGAGAGGGAGAGAGAGGGAGAGAGAGGAGAGAGAGGGAGAGAGAGGGAGAGAGGGAGAGAGAGGGAGAGAGAGGGAGAGAGAGGGAGAGAGAGGGAGAGAGGGAGAGAGGGAAAGAGTGAGAGAGAGGGAGAGAGAGGGGGAGAGAGGGAGAGAGAGGGAGAGAGAGGGGAGAGAGAGGGAGAGAGAGGGAGAGAGAGAGGAGAGAGGGAGAGAGAGGGAGAGAGGGAGAGAGAGGGAGAGAGAGGGAGAGAGAGGGAGAGAGAGGGAGAGAGAGGGAGAGAGAGGGAGAGAGAGAGGGAGAGAGGGAGAGAGAGGTAGAGAGAGGTAGAGAGAGGGAGAGAGAGAGAGAGAGAGAGAGGAGAGAGAGGGAGAGAGAGGAGAGAGAGAGGGAGAGAGAGGGAGAGAGAGAGGAGAGAGAGAGGGAGAGAGAGGAGAGAGAGAGGGAGAGAGAGGGAGAGAGAGGGAGAGAGAGGGAGAGAGAGGGAGAGAGAGGGAGAGAGAGGGAGAGAGAGGGAGAGAGAGGGAGAGAGAGGGAGAGAGAGGGAGAGAGAGGGAGAGAGAGGGTGAGAGAGGGGGAGAGAGGGGGAGAGAGAGGGAGAGAGAGAGAGTGGAGTCGTTGCAATCTGAACATGATTAGCATTCTCAACTGACGAGCAATCGACGTTTAGTAATGTGCAGGTTCCTTCGGAAAAGAAATACCGTCACTGATGTCTCTCTTAGAAATGATGACGAAAGTTATCATTAATCAGTTAAAATGCAGAAGCGATCGTTAATCCGGTTTTCAATTTTAAACATTTCTGAATTTACGTAACAACTGAAATCGTACGTCACTTCGCAAAAAGCTTACAATTACAAGAAACTAGTCCATTTCATGTTGACTTTGAGGTAAACAGCAAGACGACTAGCAATTAACAAGTATTTGTCCTTTAGTTGCTAAGCTGGCGACATCGATTTAGAAACTACACTGTAGTTTCCTTCGTGCATCCAGAAGAGTCAGAAGAGACAGTTGAACGCAGAAAGGTAGCGAAGTGGGTGTGGTCTGAAGAGGCTAGAAGAAGCGGGAAGCTCAAAGTGAAAAGGAGGAGAGATGAGCGTGATGAAAGGGATGAGAAAAGACAGGAAGCAATGGCAGAGATGCGAAATGGAAAAGAGTAACGAGCGTAGTGGAAAGAAGCAAAAGAGAGCGGCGGAGGAGGAGAACGGGGAAGAGCAAAATCAGCCAGTTACTAAGACGAGAGAAAATGCGATGACCGATAAAGCAAAAGAATGAACTCGAGAAACAAAAGACAGCAGTGACGATAGAGGGCGGTGTGGAGACGCAATCATCAAAGAAGAGAGAAAAGTGGGGATGAATGATTGGAGATAGGGACAGGAAAAAGGTCAAGGTAGAAAAACAAAACTGAGAAAGGTGAGGATCAGAAAAAAATCAAGCGAAGGGCAAAAGTCGAAAGAGAAGAGTACACGACACGTGAAGGGAGAGGAATAGAGACGCGAAGACGGGGAGGGGGGAAAGAACGAGAAAAGATAAAAAATAACAACAATTATGTATGACTTGGAAGAACGCTCGGACAAAGTACAGACGAGAACGGGATCAAGTTGTGAGAAAGAAGAAGGAGGAGGAAGGAATGAAGGGAGGGGCGAGGGCGAAGAGCAGGCGACACTCTGTGGAACGTAATATGAGAGAAGTGGGATTCAAGATAACAAAAATAACCTGGAACAAAAGTCAAAAGGGATGGGTGCAAGAGCGGATTAGGGGAGTGGAATAAAAAGGTAAAATCAGTGACAAGAATGACAGAGAAAGAGAGGCAGAGAGAGAGAGAGAGAGAAAAAGAGAGAGAGACAGACTGATACTCAGAGAGAGGGAGAGAGAGACAAAGAGAGAGGCAGAGAAAGAGACAGGGAGATGGAGCGGCAGTGGAAGATTGGAATTGTCCTCCCCAGCGCGCGCTATTGAAAA
The DNA here is from genome assembly GCA_011170035.1 of Teleogryllus occipitalis. NCBI lineage: Eukaryota > Metazoa > Arthropoda > Insecta > Orthoptera > Gryllidae > Teleogryllus > Teleogryllus occipitalis. The sequence continues at coordinate 68,777 of BLKR01001298.1, read as the reverse complement.
GTGCGACGAGATATGCAAACGATGAAGAATTGCTCGCCAACTGTCAAGCGCGACGCGCGCGACCAATTTGGAAAATGGAAGGCGGGGGGAAGGGGGAAGGGGAAGGGGGCGAGGGGGGAAGGCCGGCGCGGCGGGGCGACGTAGGGCAACAGGAAGGCGGGGGAGTGCGAGGGTGCGAGCGGACATGATGATGCACTAGCAGCGGAGGGAACGGAGGAAAACATGTTTGGGAAAGGGGAAGCTGGCGAGAGAAAAAAAATTCAGGGCCAAGTGAATGGAAGAACGTCTCGAGCTAACACTAGGAGGCAATTCAGAGGTGAACAGGTGAAAAGGGATACAACGGGAATTGAATGGTCAAATGAAGTGGAGGATGAGGAACGGAGGCGATTGTAGAGTATGCGACTGGTTGAAAGTGAATGACAAAAGCAGAGAAGAAAGAAAGGAGGCGTCAAGGGGTCATAGAAAATTAGGGAGTGACAGAAAGTAAAGGAAACAATAGCTGATGAGATAGCGGAACGGGAGAGTAGTGCGAAAAACGGACATCCAGGGGCAGGAGGATAGAAAGGAAATGATGCGAAAAATAGAGGATGAGAGCATCAGTAGTGGCCACGTTTTCACAGTTTTCTCAAAGTTGTTGAGTTGCGGTGCTAAATTCCTTATTTGGAATCCGTGAGTGAAAATCACCTCTTTGTGAATACGGCGTTTGCTTAAAAATGACAATTTTAAAGAAAATGTTCCTTTTTTATTAATTTATTTTCAAACCCCGAATATGTTCCAGCAGTATTCATTTTAAAATTGAAAATTTTGGTAGTGGTCATATACTCGATATTTCACACTACGAACGAAATTGCAATCCACAATCTCCATAAAATAACCGGTTTATATTATGTTATTTGCAATGTCAATATGAATAGGACGTTTTGAGCTTATTCTTTAAATATAACACAAGTGAAACAGAACAAATTATTTTTTTTATCCTCACCGTTCGAAGGCATAAGCTTGACGATCGCTAAGTTTGTAGCAAGTCTCCCACTCCTATTTTCCAAATGTCGCCCTGCAAGTGGCCACTAGTGATGTCACCTTCCTAGAGAGCCACGTGCCTCGAGGGGCAAAGCGCTACCTGCACGGAGCTGGGGCCCGAGGTGCGGACGTGTGCCGCAGCTGCTGCCGCGACGAGGCTCATGCGCGGGGGCGCGGTCACTGTTTCACCGAGAACGAGTCTCCCTGGCGGAAGCAAACACGGCGTTGTATATTCTGCTTCAATTCGTTGTACCTTTGTTTGCGGACTTGCTAAGCGCTGTTTGCGAATAAACACCAACCGCAAAACTTGCCGATGCGACCGACCGCTGGAGGGCGGTGGATCGGGCTGGGGGCAGCGGGAGAGCCGTGGGGTTGAGTAATACTCGCATCTGAACGAGATTTTGAAAATGTATTTATTTTGAAAAGAATGACCATGATAGCATCAGTACATGAGTGAGTTCCAAAAAATGCGAACTCTTGTTACTTGACGTCACTGCCACACACGGGAGGTGCAATAAAAGGATCCAAGGACTCACAAATAACAAAACTGGAACAACGTGGCCTTGAGTGCGTCCGGGCAGGGCCGCTGGCCGGCGCCGGGCGGCCGCTGGACAAACGGTACAAAAGGGCACTTGAGTTTAAAACCGGCCGGCCGGCCGCCGGAGGCGCGCTCGCCCGCGGCTGCGCTGGCGGCGGCGGCGGTGGCGGCGGCGGCGGCGGCGGCCGCGGCGGCGTCCTCGCGCGCTCTTAAAAAAGATCAAACTGGGGATTTGAAACACTTGGAGACGAACACTGGAGGTCGGCACAGCTAAGTGGAGGGCGCCGCGCCGGCCGCGGGGCGGGCGCCGCGTCAGACGGTGCTCTCGCGCTTCGTCACCATCAGCGGCGTCTCGGCCGTGGCGAGCTCCTCGTCGCCGGCGGGCGGCGGCGGCGTGGCGGCGGCGGCGGCCGAGGCGGAGGCGGCGGCGGTGGGCGTGGCCGCGGCGGCGGGCGACTGCTGCGCGGGCTGCTGCTGGGCCAGCGGGGCGGCGGCGGGGCCGGCGGCGGGGCCGGGCCCGCGCTGCACCAGGGGCGGCAGCGGCGGCGACAGGTCGGCGGCGCGGGCGAGCGCGAGCGGGGTCGGGGGCGGGGCGTGCGCGCCCAGCGCCAGCGGCCCGCCGCCCAGCGGCCCGCCCAGGGCGGCGAGCGCGTGCGGGGCGTGCGGGCCGTGCGCGGCGTGCGCGGCGTGCGGGCCCAGGTGGGCGTGCGTGGCGTGTGGCCCGTGCGCCGCGTGGTGGCCCACGTGCGCCAGGTGGTGCGGGCCCACGGCGTGCGCGCCCGGGTGCGCGTGCTGCAAGTGGCCCGGGTACGAGGCGCACAGCAGGGGCGCGCCGCCGCCGCCCCCGGCGCCGCCGCCGCCCCCGCCGGGCCCCAGCGCCAGCCCCGCGCCCGCCCCCGCGCCGCCGCCCCCGCCGCCCGCGCCCAGGGCGTGCCCGTGGCCGCCGCCCACGCCGCCCACGTGGCCGTGCCGTGCGCCGTAGCCGGGCCAGTGCTGGCGCGGCAGCGTGGGGTAGCCCGCGGCTTCGTTCAGCGCCTTCTGCAACAGGCGCAAGCGCTGGCTCAAATGGCGCTCACGAGAGGGCACGCCTCCTCATCAACACTCCTCCTCCACAAAAACATTCAAATCACAATGAATATTGAAGGGTGGGTCTGCAGAATATCGTTCGGGGACGGATATAGAAGGATTTTCCTCAGAATGAGCCAAACTGACAGTTCGCTAAACTAGTGAACATCACTTGTCATTCAGACGAGTCTCCCTCCGCCGCGACAGCTCTTCAGCCACGCCTCATCCTAAACTGTTTATGGCTCCTTTAAAAACATCCCTATGCAGAAATCTAAGAGTTTTGCCGAGGTATATGCAGGTACGCGAGTCCGGGAAACATTTAAATTTAATGACGTACGTGGAAAATCTCTTAACATGCTCTCACAATCGGTAAAAGAAAACTGCCACGAATGTAAATAGAAAGCTCTCAATCACAGCTCGCCACACAACAGCACAGTAGCCGGAAACTCGTGCACCGGTACGCATCTCACATTCAAGTCTCGGTTTTAAAATAAACATAATACTTATCACACAAAAAGTAAATTCAATGTGATGTTTATAGAAAAAATAATTTTTACAGAAGAGCACGTAACTGTGCACTTCCTAATTTCAATTATTTCTCGTATCGTACTATATTTTTGTCGGACGAGGACATCACAAAAGGAAACGACGAACCATTTTCATGTTAGCCAACTGCAAACGAACGAATGTAGGGAGTGAGTCTAATGGGCTAAGAACACAACGATCACAGAATCTTCAGTTATGTTGCCAGCACTAGTTGTCACTTTGGCTCTTTCTTAGGAAAGTCTTTCTATATATTCAACAGGGTAACAAATGAATCAGTATACTTATATTTAAAATAAAATATGATGTATTACTTTCTAACATAACAGTTAAATAATTTTCTCTGATACGAAATGTCTTATTAAAGCCTTTTATAATGATACTATTGTATCATTAAATTAACCATAATTTCAACACTATTAGCAATTCCTAATGTGTGAACTGTCAATAATATGATGTTTAAATTTTGTGCATAAAATAATAAAATGTACGTTCAAAAATGGACCTGGAGAATTTTTTGAAGAATCATATATGCACATACAAATCAGAAACATTTGTTAATTGGAAGAGGGTGATTCGAAGGTGACGTCACCTTTCTGAAAAAAAATGCTTAACGATTAGCGGTAACGTGACTATTATGTTTAATGAGGCATAACACACTAACTCATAGCTTACTAATAGGTACCAGATAGGCAAAGACCCCGATAATATATATCAGTATCTCAGAATAACGTTACGAACGTCTTTCACAAATTTCCTACCACATATTCATAGACAGAATGTGATCTTGGATCTTGAATAAATGCCCTAAAAGTTTGCTGGATACATCCTCTTGGCAGGTTTCATGATGATAGATGTGGTAAATAAACAAATATTTACAAAAACATAACTGTAAACAAACAAAAACAAGCTAAATATTTATAACCGTCAACCAAAATATTATTGTCAAAAGACAATTTTTACATAAATACCTACAAGCACTGACATAAGTTCATATTACGATCGTGTGACGACTTCCCGTCAGGAAACTCCTCATATTTGGATTAACAAAACGTTTTTTACGGATGAAAGCAGTGAGTAAGGACCTTTACATTTTTGGTTATTATTTTTTAATTTAGTTTTAGATTCTGATAATTGTTCTTTATTGTTACCTGGATCATGAAGATGATCGTTGGAGGTGAACCGTGGGGCGTTAACAGGATTTTGTTTTGATTGTGCATACATAGAATATTGTTTTGAAATGTTTTCAGAAGTTTTAAAATTGTTGGTGCAGCGCCTCCTCATACAGGCTAGGCGTTTGAAAGGGTAGGGCTGAAAAGGGGTCTTTTATAGAAGTGGATTTTTTATTAGTATGTAGTGATGTTTTGGGATTTACCAGAGGGAAAAAGTTTGAAAATAGCTGCTCCTGATTTATTGAGGCTGTGGATGTGGTTACCAAGATTTTCAAAAGTGTATCAAATGGTGGCCAAGGAGAGGATTCTTTTTAAAAAATTGGTCCTACTTATACTTCTGATGGTTATAATACTTTTGTTTCAAAATTATATGCATTTAATTGAAGACAGCTGGACTCTGATCGTAATACGAAGTCATTTATTGCGATTTGTAATGAGCTTATAGGGTCTGTTTATTGATAGCTATAAGTGAAAATTGGTGTATCATTGGTGCAGAGAGGTGGGACATAATTAGTCGATCAGACTTCAAAGATATTGAATAAGGACGCGTTAGTGGAGAGCAAGGTTAGTGACCTGTCAGTCATCGAAAGCGGAGTTGGATGGATGGATTTGCAGCTGTTCGGGACAGATAATGATTGAAATGTGTAATAATCACGTTTCCTAAAATGTATGTCGAGATGATGTAGCAGTATTTACTACCCCATTAAGATACTGTAACAGTGAAATACATAGATTGATTAGTGGTTCCGGGCGCGTCAACTGCTAAGGTTATTAGTCCCGTAAGTGTAGCGTATGGTTTTCCTCGGAAGGCAGCGGTGATCTAGAACCTCCCGGTCAGTGTCACTGCAGTGACATCAGTTGATGCCTTGAGCCACCACTCCCAGTGTAATACATGAGGGTGTCACGGAAAGATTTTAGGCTTCAGGAGCTCCTTAACAATCGTTTAGAGCTAACTAATTATTGTTCCTTCAAGTAACACAATACTTTCGTTTTATTTCACTTAATGTCCTTCATGAAAATGTTCCCCAATATCTGAATGGTTGTGTGTCATGTGTATTCGTGGCTTCACCAACGTAAACGTGTTTTTATTGGTTTCGTCTGTATTGTAGTAGTTTTCGAAAAGATATTCTTTATTATATATTGTTATAATTTCGCACAACGTCCACTCCTGATAAAAATAACTTTTCGTTGGTGAAATAGTATTCGACTCAAGAATGTAATTGCACTGCTTATTTTCTACACAAATAAACTTACACGTTGATATTCCTGTTATAGATTTCCTGTTTGACTATAATTTTGTCATTTGCAAAATATACTTTTTTATTTTGAATTAAAATTTTGTTTTGTACTTCGACTACTCCAGATAACAGAGATCTAATTCAAACTGCTGAAAATTATTTGCCCAACTATGAGGTTCAATTTTACGTCTGAGGAGCACGATTCATCGTTAACGGCAATTAGTTTCCGTCTCTGTGAAATTGAAAAAGTTCACTTGTTCCAAAATAAACTCTGTGTGCCAATTACCAACGCTCCCTAGTTTGTGCGTAACTCTAAAACCCAGAGAGGTCTCGGTACACTTACTACAAACTCACTCATTCACTAACTCAATTGATCTTAATTACTGAGACATCAAGTGACTTATTTATCAATTGCCAAAAACTCTTCTTCTCAACAAGCCATAAAGTGTTTCACTCCTCAGTTTATTCACAGTAATTTCAGTAAAAGAAACAAGAAAGATAATATGTACATGCGTTTTCTGGACACATAATGCGAAGAATACCATTCTCAGTTTTCTTAAAACGATACAATGGGAGTGCAAATAACCTACATTAAAATACGAATTCTACATTAATAAACTGCGCAGTGTCAATTTATATTCTCTGATTAAATGTGTGATAATAATCTTCTTCATATTTGTTTATACATAAAATGAATCCTATTTTTGTGTATTTTACCAATCGCAGATGCGGGCATGGTTCGTTTGATACGATTAGAATATTCTGATATTTGCTCTTTTGGTGCGATCTCCAACCCAAATAATTTTTATTCTGAATTCATGAAGGTATTTAAATGTTTATTTTGAATCACCAAACTTCTTCTTTCTCTCTCTCTCTCTCTCTCTCTCCTTCTCTCTTTTTTTGCCAGATGTAATTGAAAAATTGAAGTCAATACATCAATGTAAATAACAAGTAAAGCTTTTCTTCTGTATAAATGTTAGTATACAATTATAGATAATCAAAGCATCTGAAATTAAATAGTAATCAAGCATACGTATGAAACTCCTACAACGTAGTGATCATTATAATAATGGTATTGATGCATTTATAAAGCTTGTGTTTTCGTTACTTTTCTAGTTCGCGATTTAGACAAGTTTCCATTGCTGTATTAAACGATTAGTAGGGAACACTACCTTTTTCTCCACTAGAAACTTCACATACATAATTTTAACAGTCTCGGCAAAAAGTACATATGAAATAAAAATAATCGCGCCTATTGAGGAAACACGCTACTTTTGTGTGTGAACGATTGTCAAGTACTTAGAGGACACACTGAACGTTCGCTAACTGTCTTTCAGGCGACAGTTTGGCGTACAAAAGTTCTCAAATGAGTGTGGTGGGTAGCGCAAGCTCATTTCTAAATACAAGAATTAAAAACGTTCTAAATAATGCCCCTTTTTCCTTTTATTTCTGTCAAATGTACAACTAACACAACGTTCGTTGAAATGTGACTATCCAAGAAATACGAAGTACGAAGAAAGTTTGGCAAAATATGAGTTTATTACAATGCATTCAGAAACACGAGTCGTTTAGCGGATCTTTACGCATCTGGAACTTGCGTGTTCTTTTCAATACATACGTAGTTAAAAATTCAAGAGTATGGAAGTCTTTGATTAGTGGTTTAACTTCGAGAGGACACAAATAAGTTGCATGCCTGATTTTTAGGTTCTCTGAACGGAAATGCGTGTGGTCATGGAACGTGATTGACATGAACAACTGAGATACACTTCAATTTAAACACAGTGGCACTTCAAGTTCACGAGCTGGACGGAGAGGGGGACACTGTTAAGTCGGGAGCTTCGTTGCGACTTTAAATTTCGGTATTGCAGCTCGCCCTCTCTACTCAACTCCTGACCTTAAAGTTCCACTACGTTGAAATCGGGGTACAAGCAATTTCACATTCATTAATTGTTTCAATATTTCCTCCACAGATTTTCTAGTCATTATATTGGTCCCTAATTATTTTATTTCCTGTTTAGTGTACAAATTCGGACGTGACTATTCATTGATCTTCGTTCTTTATCGATAACCGACAATCTGGAGAACTCGTATAATGGATTTCCTGTTTCCAGAAAAACATTCCAGTTGGAAAATGTTCTGACATTGCTGATATAAGCAGCGATCTTTCTCTGATTGAATATTCCGCATCTGCGATAAAATGTTTTTAGAAATGAAGAAAGATCGTTTTTAGAAATGAATTTGTATTCACTCAAAAGCAGGAGTGTATTTTCAGCGATTAATTTGAAAAAATTTCCAGCAAACCCCCTTCACTCTCGCTACGTCTCATTGTTCATTTCACTCCGCAGCTAAACACCGCCTGCAACGCCTCTATCGGAGCACGGTCGCAATTCCGGCATTGGGCCAGTCCCGAGGCAATCACTAAGAAAGAATCGCAGCCGGGGTGAAAGGGGTGAAAGGCCGCCCAGTGCTTTCGGAGAGTGGAGTGGTGTGGGTGGGCGGGGCGCTGGGGACGAGCGGCGTTCGGCGGCAGGAGCGGGAACGGAAGTGGGGCGTGGCCGGGCGTGGGGTCGAGAGCGGGGACGAGAGCGGAAGGTCGTGGCGAGTGAACGTTGTAGCGACGTGGCCGCGGCAGGAGCGGGAGCGAACCGAGAGCGGAAGGCCGCGGCAGGCGAACGCGGGAGCGGGGACGCGTGCGGGGACGGCGACGTCAAGCGGCGGCGGGTCGGGTTGGAGGAGGGGACGAGAATGAAAGGTCGTGGCGAGCGAAGACGGGAGCGATGGCGCGGGCGGAGGCGGGGCGGAGGCGGGGCGGAGGCGGGGCGGAGGCGGGGCGGAGGCGGGGCGGAGGCGGGGCGGAGGCGGGGCGGAGGCGGGGCGGAGGTGGGGCGGAGGCGGGGCGGAGGCGGGGCGGAGGCGGGGCGGAGGCGGGGCGGAGGCGGGGCGGAGGCGGGGCGGAGGCGGGGCGGAGGCGGGGCGGAGGCGGGGCGGAGGCGGGGCGGAGGCGGGGCGGAGGCGGGGCGGAGGCGGGGCGGAGGCGGGAGCGGGGAGGGGAGCGGAAGGCCGCGGCGAGCGATCGCGAGAGCGGAGGCGCAGGCGGTGCTGGGAGCGGGGACGTGAGCGGAAGGCCTCGACGAGCGGCGGGGCGGGGGCGGGGCAGGCGCGGGAGCGAAGCCGGCGGGGCGATGGAGCGAAGGCGTCCTCCGGGAGCCGGCGTCTGCCATTAGGGCGGCGCGGACGCGCGAACCAGCGCTCCCTGGGGCGGCGGGGGCGGAGGCACCCAGCGGCCCGCCCCGCCCCGCCCCCGGCCTGCCCCTCCCCGTCCCGGCCCCGCCTCCGCGCAACAAGTGAGGAGGCTCCGTCAGTCCCTGCGGGACTTGCCGCCCGTCCGCCCGCCCCCGCCCCCTTCCCCGCCTGCGCCCGCCGCCGCGAGGCTGGGCGTCGAACCTCCGGGCCTCGAACGCCCCGCAGCGCGGAAAACGGCGGCGGCGTCCGAGCGAAAATGAGAGCGCTGGAGAAGGTGCTGGGGAGTTAGGGCCTCGCGTCATTCTCTTGGCTGACGGCGAAACCGTCACGGTGGGGTGAGGGGGCTACCTGTCCGCTGAGATTCAGGGCTCCAAATCGCGGTCGATCCACGAGGAATTTGTGGTCGAGAAAGCGGGTTCGCGCGGGTGGTTTGTCCCTTAATAATCAGTGATACATCGAGGAATAGGTACTGATATAGTTACACAATCTTAATCCACTCATCAATCTCACTGCCTTAGATAGAGAATGACGTACACTGGAATCGGAAAAGATAACAATTGTGATCCTCCGAGAGCAAGTAGTTCAATGGTGCAGGTAAGTGGTGCTCGATAGTCCGGCTAAGTGGTGATGCTTAGGTGTATGTTCAGGCATACCCCATTTTTATACTTGAAATGAGAGATAATTTACCATTGTGTTAAGCAAAATAACTATATACTTGAAATCCAGAGGAGTTTTATTAAGAAAATAATTTCATAAGGATTTTTAGTGATTGTATGTATTCTCGTGCGTTTGACACAACATAAAAAAGCTGAAAATCATACTGCATAGAAATATTACTGCATTAGTATACTCTAAATAAAGTATCCATTTTTTTCTTTTACCAAAAGGAAATTATGTCCTCTTCGCCGACGTAGTTTGCATCTTTTTCTAAACATTTTCCGTAAGTCGGGCAATTACTTTCCGTTTCCGCTCTTGAAGCTCCGTGTTCTGTATTTTCAATCTTTTACCCTTTCATCGCAAATCTCGAAAGCAGAATTTATTATATACATCCAAATATCTTATATCGTGTTTTTTGTGAGATACATTTTACTTATTTTCTAGGCACTTCTATTGTAAATGAAGTAATTGTAGTGTCAATAAGCGGGTGAATTCTTTTGCTCTTTTTGTGACGTGAAAGGCGCTATATATCCCATTATTTCATTCATGGGCAGTTTGCCAGTCGTGGAGAATTAAAAAGAAAAATCAGGTTCACAAAAAGTTCATAATTATGGTTATAGAGAAAAATGCTGAAAGTACAATAGACAGAAAAAATAAGATAAGAATAGAGGAATTGATTAGCGTATTAAAGAACAGGAAGGACATTCGGTTGGACACTATTTTGCGACAAGAGGCTTTGCAAAAAGCATTAATAGAATATCAAATTGATGGGAAAAGAGGGATGATGGGATGTGATTATTATGGGTGCATGATAGTCTAATCTTAAAATTTCCCAATGAAATATATGGTACTATATTGTTGCTTTCTCTTATCACCCCTTTTTTATGCACCTCTGCAGGGCAAACAATGAGTGGAGTTGTGAAATGACGCAATTCTGGCTTCAGATTTGGATTCAGCGCATCGACATACGTAGAGAAACGTGTCAAAAGAATACAATTTAACGATGTTTTTTGCGATTAAAACATGGAGGGAGATGACGCAATTCTGGCTTCAGATTCGGATTCAGCGTGTCCAAATACTTAGCGAAACATGTGTCAAGTATTTTGGTATGACAACTTAATTTTTTCTGTGTCTGTGATATCTATAAAATGAAATGTGTATGAATCTTCTACTTCATATCGGAGCTAGTATTTATTGATTCGTTGCGCGAAAACTTAGTCCATCTTCAGCCCCGTGAATGTAATGTATTTTATATCTGAGAAGGTGACGGTACTCTTCTCCTGCCGGAAGGTCAGTCCGCTCGTTCTACCCTCCCGACGTGTGTAGTTTAAAACATGAACAAAGTGTAAATGTGCAAGTGGGTCGAGGGATAGGGGAGCAAAGATTAGGAAGGTTAGATCACATATGGTCAGTGGCCCATTTGTTAGGATACTGCCTCAGTATTCGCTTCGCATTAACAAACAAACCACAAAAAATACAGAATAGCTGGCCACTAAAATTCTCTTCCAGACGATGATAGATTTCGACCCAGCTCTGGATCTAATGTCGAAAATCCACCACCGTCGGAACTTCAAAACGAGGACCTCAACGATATGGCGGAGGTAATGGCTCTGCCGCAACTGCTTTTCGTAAGAGAATTTTTTTTCTTGGGACCCTCCTTCGGAGGTGCAGGTGAACAGAAACGTGCTGAAACGTGAAATGTATATCAAATCGAATTGATTGTTTGATATTCTTCGTCATATAATCGCACGGATTTAATTCTATCTGCATTCAGTGAATAAATGTTAACGATCAATATATTGTACAGACAAATATTAAATCTAATTAATTCTCTAATTTTTAATGTTAATGAACAGGCTAATTAGATTGAATATCTATACAAACTATTCGTAAACATTTATTTACAATATTAAAATTTTAAACTAACGTTAAAATATATGTTAAGTCTATCTGCTTTTTAATAAATATTTAGAAATATTACAATGTTTACTTATGCACAGAATAAGACCCATACGGTCTGAATTCTACATGAAAATGGTTCTGATCTAAGGGGGCCGTTTTTATCAATGCCAGGAAAGTATTTTACTCTAGTATATATACCGGGCTGTGAACATAAATGAAAATTTTTCTTGGAAAAACATTTTTACTCGGAATGATTCAAAAAACGTTCCTTCATTTTAGTTAAACCTAAGATTATTGTGATTTGTGACTTTTCTTGTGTGGCGTTTGGCAGTTACTTTTACTCTGAAAACAAGTGCACAATGTTCGCACGTCTATGCCACTTTTAGCCCAATTGTACTGGCGCTGTGTTTCCTGCGGCGCTCGATCTGTTGTCTGGTGAGCCTTGCTGCGACTCGTGTCACTCCGCCCCCGCCCCCGCCCCGGCTTCCGCCACGGCCCTTCGGCCCTTCAGCTCCTCCTGTCCCTTGGCCGCGAGGCCACGCGGCACATTTCCCTCCGGACACTGGCCTGCCGCCGTCCCCGCCCTGCCCGCCCCGCCACGGCCTACGACGCGCCCCGGGGCCCCGCGCGACAGATGTACCGCCGCAGATTGCCCGCGGTCCACCGGCCCGCGGCGCACCCCGCCCCAGACCCTCACGACCTGCTCACTCCGCCCCGCCCCTCCCCGCTCCTCCTCGCCTCGTCTCGCCTCGCCCCACCTCGCCTCGCCTCGCCTCGCCTCGCCCCGCCCGCCCCGCCCCTCCCCGCCCCTCCCCGCCTCGCCTCGCCTCGCCTGGCACCCCCTCCCGCCCCGCCTCGCCTCGCCTCGCCCCTCCCCGCTCCGCCCCGCCCCGCCCAGGCCTGGCCCGCCTCGCCCCGGCCCGCTTCGCCCCGCCCCACTCTCGCCCCGCCCAGGCCTGCCCCGCCCTGCCCTGCCCCACCCTGCCCCGCCCGGTCCTGCCCTTCCGCCTGCCGCGCCTCTCCGCCCGCCCCGCCCCGCCCCGCCCCGCCATCCGCCCCGCCCCGCCCCGCCTCGCTCCTCCGCCCGCCCGCCCCGCAGCCCACTCTCCCCGCCCGCCCCGCACGCGCTGCTCCGACTGGTCGACGCCACATCGCGATTCCTTGTCCGGACCCGTGGATCTAGCATGAACGTGTCTCACCTACGGAAACGAGAAAATAGATTTCCTAGACGTTGTCTCAGCACTGAATCATGATATTTATTTATACACACACTCATATTGTATATATATTAGAGGTAACTTTGATTTTTAAAATGGAACTGCACATATTCATTTAGTTTATCGTGAGCATAGAAGACGAATCCAATGATATACATATTGTCATATGTGAGATAAGCATTTTCTTGAGTAATTTTGATTTTTGTGACTCGTATTTAAAGGACGTTGTAACGCTCTGAGTACGTTTAGCAGGGCGAGCGCTGCGCGACCTTGGTTGCTGGAAGGTTACATTTAAAATATACCTTAAACACGAGTCGCGAAAATCAATATTACTAAAAAAATACTTATCTAATATACGACAAAAGGTATATCATGTTGATTTGTCTTTTTACGCTCGTCTGGACTAAAACAATAGGTATAATTCCATTTGAAAAACACATACTTACCTCAGTATCTCTTAAAATACAAGTGGTAACATGGAAACGAATACGTGCATCAATTAGCCCAAATTCCCTCATGCACTTTCGTCAAAACTACATTGCAATTGCTTATACCGATAAAAAATGACACGAGTTGCGCACGTTGCGTGACTCACATGTAGAATTTAATATTCAGAAAATGTACCATCGTATACACCCAGGTACTTTAATGTTGGTTTGGAATAAAGTTAATACGAAAATGCATAATCGAAAACTCAGGGTCCAACTTTGAAGTGTTATTGATTTTTAAAAGAATTCGCTTTGTTCTTTGTGGGTCTTCGCAATACTAGTGATTTCAAAATGCCTAATAATGAATACCTCTCCAAGAGAAGTTGCATGCGTGTTTTCGAGCACTATTAAAATATCGACAATAGAATGACTATATGTTTATATTATAAATCCTCCAACAATTTACCTTCTAAATTATAATTTTGAAAGAAAATGAATTTAATACTATAATTATAACTAATCTGAAAGCTGATTTTACACATGAGCTAAAAAGTACTGCTGTCATTGGCCTGAATTGACCCCCGCCTCCTGACTGTGACTCGCGGCCTCCACCTCCTGACTGTACCTAGACAATTGAGGAAACAAAAACTTTGAGAAGTCATCTCGTAGGCCGAGCAAGATACGGGAACAGTCGAAATAGTTTGAAGAGTGCGATGAAAGAGGTTTTGGCACTGGAGTTTGCCTATCAAAGATGACAACACTACATGTTTTGGAGTTCATTGAAGACCGATTGGAATTTCCAAGTTAACTTCTTAGTTAATTATTAACGAAATGAACATTTAAATAATTTATTAAATAAATTCTTTACAAGTAACAATTTTGTCTAACAACTAGTATTTTGTAGATTATGTTTAGATGATCCCGTAGCTACTCCCAACTTCGAAGTTTTACATTCAGTAATTTTTATTGATTTTTTCCGTCAAAACTTAACCATCTCCACAACTTAATTTAATGTTTGTTATATTTTATTTTGTAGTTCGTTGCTTTAAAATTGTGTTAAATGTTATTGCAATCTTCATTATTTGCCGGTTTGTTGTTTCACTTGTAACTTTTTTTCTATAAAAGAAAAGTACTTTTTCGTATGTTGGATGAGCACTTCTCTCTTCAACGATGAAAATTTCGCAATTCCCTCTCTTTTCTCCATTACGAAAAACCAATAAATATAACCTCGCACCAACGGACAAAGCAGAACCAAAACCAGAAAGGTTGTTATGGTCACTGGATGGTTCAACAGGGTCCTGGATTGCCAACCAACTCTCGGATGCATTTAAGTTATACTTCACTGAGCATTTCTTCAAAGAGAGTGGAGAAACGACGAACAACAAAGCACAACTTAAAACGCGTCTTAAAATTAAGAATGACTTTACTAAGTCATACTTAAAAGTATTTGGTGAAACCGGCCGTAACTGCCCAACGGCCGAAAAATTTCTTATACCAAATGAAAAATCGAGACAGGAGTAGCTGGATTAAAATGGTGTGGCGGATCCTGGAGATACACTTTTATGTTTATACTTGATTAATTACGACAGAAAACAATTTCTACAGGTTTAAATATGATTATGTTCTGTTTTTCTTTAATTACAATAGAAAGTGCAAATTTTGCCCTTTTGTTAATTTATATATTTGCTCACCGACTTACAAATAACTTTTGAAGTTTTAGGTATATTAATTTATGTTGTAGACTTTAGGGAATATTCAGCCCTTTTGCAGTTTTTTTAAAGCTGTTATCTCTTCCAACTGAGGTATTCAATATTGAAAAGCGATCATAAATGGTATTTTTCAGCAAATCAAGAGAGTTTTCTTGAAGGTTTTGAACTTGCGTTTGAGTAAATTTAAATATTACCTTTTTATGTCCTTTCTAATGAAGGTAAATTATAAAAAATCTCCTTCCTTAACAAAGCAGTTTCAATCACTTTTATTATTTCTGCATTATTTCACCCATATTGCCCACATCCGTACGTCTATTCATACGCCCCTCCCAAGTATCGATTATAAATCCATCAGTAGTAAAAAATGTAAAAGTAACCTAGACAAGCATTTTTCTTATCCTGATAGGGCTTTGTCTGTTGGTAGTTTTTGCACACATTTTCATGAAAAGCGTATATATTTCGAAATAAAAATAAAACATTCACCCGATATTGTAACCACAAATATTTTTTCCCTGAGGGAAACAGCATTCTGAATCGGAAAAAATATTTGTCAGACTACATGTTTAGTGCTTGCAGAATTTTAGAATATTTTCGTTATAACATGTAGTATGTAAACGAGTTTTAAATATCAACCGTCAGCAGCGATATTATTATCTCAGCAATTACAGTGCAAATATGTATTTCGCGGTCCACCATCTTTTTTCATTCGTAGCCTGCGAGCAACGCATTTTTTCATTCTAACGATGCTTGGGCATATGATCGCCGAAAAAGATTTCCTCCCTGGGAACAATTTCGTTTGTTTTTTCTGGCGCTATGTATCCATTTTTCTGCAATTACTTCGGAAGAAAAGACCAGGAACTGAATTTTCTTATTTTTATCACGTGGATCTGGTGGCGTGTTAGCCTGCCTGGTTGTTAGCTCTGCTTAATTCTTCGCGTATCTGGCGGCTTTTCATAGTATTAGGAACCTTAGGTCGATGTTCCATAGGCAAAGGAATTGCTTAGGGTCTGAATTAAATCCGGATCTTATATCGGAAAGTCAGACGAAAGGCATGCCAGTTCTTTCACAATACACTTCCGGATCAAATATTCCATTTACGAGAACGAATATGCATTAGGCAACTCTGACTCACGAGCCGCACTGAACTGACGATTTAATGAGAACAGATGAAAAAAAATCTTTGAGGCGTCACGCTTACAACGTGTACACTTTAATTCGGGCCACTGAAATTTACACCAAAATTGAGCCGCAACACGTCTTGAAATGTAGTAGAACGAAATGAATTATATTTTCTTTCTCTTCCCCCTTGTTTTGGTTTTATTTTACTCAACGACTTTAATTTAAAACTTCGGTGACGCAATTTCTTTTAGATTAACTAATGGCCACTACTCATCTTATTATTTTATATCTAGCGTCAAGCAAGCCTCCCCCGTCGCTCTTTCGCTGTCCTTCTTCACATAAGCTGAAATCGTGAATAGGGAATGCCACGAATAGTTTTATTGTTTATAAAATACAATCGGTTCATTTAATACACGCCATACCCTCGGAAAAAGTACGTTTAAGAAGATACGTACGAAAAGTGTGATGAATGTGTGGTACGAAACAGCTGTCATCACCATCAACAGACCGAGACAGCAAAAATCAACTGTTGAAGCCAACGCTCAGAATTTTCTTCCCAAGTCTACATTCGTTTAATTCAATTAATGAGTGTCAAAATCCGCCCAGGACGTCGAATAGAACAAAACTTTTTCCGTGAACGACCTTGCGTTCGCAATAGCGAATCCTTTCCGAGAAATCCCACGTCATTCGTAGAAGAGAAAACGAGGCGCACGGGCAGTGTCGAAATTGCATATCGACTTCTAAACTGCTGGTCGTGATAGGAGTTTTTCGCGATTTCCTTTCGTCTCTCCGGGCGAAGAGCGGAATATGTGCCTTGATCAAAAACCGGACTACGACCCTCTCGTGCACCACAGTGCCTCTCTCCCGGACGCGATGCAGAGCTCGTCCCGTCCCATCGACTCCCCCTGCCCTCCCCCTCCGGCCCTTTCCGCCTGTAATTCTCTGGACAGTTCTGCGGGAGTCTCAATGGGCCTTTGTGACCTCGAGCGAAATGGAATAGAATTTCCGCACGCTGCTGCACGGAACCGCTCTGAATTTCGTTGAATTGTTCTCGAGAGAAATCGTGAAATCGTTAATCAGGGCGGCGCGGGCCGAGCGGGCCGAGAGGGCCGAGCGGGACGTGTGGTCACCTGCCCAGGTGGCGGAGGGGCCTGGAGCGAGGGCGAGGGCAGTGGGAGGCGGGGAAGCGAGCAGATGAGTTCGGCCCCGGGAGGAGGTGGAGCTAGCGGGTGAGATAGAGAGGCGGGGAGGAATTGACCAGGAGGTTCGTCGGTAGAAAAGGGAACCGGTGAAAAGGTAGAGAGGTATGCACGTACAACAGAAGATAATAGAGGAGTGTTGGACTGTATAAGAGTAGGCACTACTAGAGTAGAGCAAGTGGAAAAAATCGGAGTTACCAGTTGAGAGCAGAAGACTGAAAGGCAGAAAGGAAGAGAGGGGGAAAGAGAGATTTAGGAGGGGAGAGTGAGGAGGGGGAGAGTGAGGAGGGGGAGAGTGAGGAAGGGGAGAGTGAGGAAGGGGAGAGTGAGGAAGGGGAGAGTGAGGAAGGGGAGAGTGAGGAGGGGGCAAGAGTGAGTAGAGGGGGATAGAAAGTTGGAAGAGGACTCTGGATGAGTTGGGCACAGTTGTTGAGAAAAACAGAACAAGGAAGAAAGGAGAAGTAAGTTATGGCGTTGCGGGTTGGTAGTCAGTGGAGAGGTGGCACAGTGGCGTTAACACAAACAACGGGAAACTGGAATTGTACGGGGAGACTTGCGAGGGGTATAGCAAGGAAATCCAGACTGGCAGCGAAGGGAAGGGTGTTAGGACGTTGGGAATTTGAAGACAGCGGGTGACAAATCAAGGGAACGCTTCTCTAATTAAAAGGGTGAGGAAGGTGAGGAAACGTGGGTAGGGTTGTCAGAGTCTAAGCGGCGGCATATGAGGAACGAGATGAAAGAGTAGAACTGAAAAGGAGTGGGTTGAAATGGAAGGTTTAAGATGGGGAAAAACACGACAGAAGGCGGTTTAAGAGGTGGGGTGTAAGAGGCGGGGTGTAAAGGGCGTGGCGTAAGGAGAGGGGTGCAAGGGGCGGTGTCGAAGGGGCGGGGTGTAAGGGTTGGGGGTAAGGTGGCGGGGTGGAAAGGGCGGGGTGAAAGGGGAGAGTTAAGAAGCACGGCGGTAGTGGCGGGATATGAGGACCGGATGGAAGGGACCAAGTGTAAGAAGCGGGGTAAAATGGAGTGTAAGGAGCGTAATAAAATAGGCGAAAAGGGAGTTGGGGGAGGGATGGGCGACAACAGTAGCGTGGGAAGCGCGGGGGAGTGAGAGGAGACCGCTGCCGCTACCGTCCCGTTCCTCCCCACGCCCCCTGGCGCCTGCACGCCCTTCTGGCGAGTTCGCCCGCCACCTGCCCCTCGCCGGATCAAAGGCTCCCCGTTGCCCGTTAGAGACGGTGAGTTAGCCGGCAGCTCCTCGCGCAGCCTCCGGAGGGGTGAGTTGGGCCCCGCGCAGGGGCGGGTTATCGACACTGTGGTCTTGGGCGATGGATGGAGCAGACACTCAAGCCGAGGGCGTTCTCTCGGTCGGCAAACTTCAATGAGGCTTTCTGTGCAATATCCCCGTTACTTTCTGGCTGTTTAAGGATGATGGTTGGACGTAGTTGGAAACTGAAGAAAAGAGCTAATTATTCCGATTGGGGACGTTTTGAATTACCGAGTGTGTAACGTTTACAAGGTGATCACATTAACTTATGAAAAACAGATATATGGCTGTGTATGAAAATAATATTAAATTTACTAAAAAATATGCATTATGGGGAGATTTGAATGAGTCTTGATGCAGATACTCGTCTCAAACGACACCAAATAAGTACTGTACATTTCTCTGGGTCGCTATTGACATACCAATCTAGCGAGAAAGTTTCTTCAGCCACAGTTTGAAAATTTTCGAATTTTAATGGTTTGAAATGTGAAATTGTACAGTGGGTGTGAAGTACTTTATAAGTTTAATCATATTAGATTAATATTAATATTATTAATTTTATGTATATGGTGTGTTTAAATGCGAAGTTATCCTCGTATTTCTTTCGACTGGAAGATGGTTCTTTAAAGATCAACTAATATTGTAGAGCTTATCAAATTCAAATTAGCGAGGTTTAATTTTATGTATAACTAGTAATCAATACTCAGATATCGCTGTTTGCTTAAGTTCAGCTGAATGGTCAACTGTTAGTGACATATTTCAGCCTGATATACTACAAATAACTCATGTCGGCGACTAAATTTTCTCAAGGGGATTGTTCTTTTTGTTATTCAAGGAATGGACGCAACAGATACTTAAACATTTAATATCACCTATTGTGACCATCCGTTTCCCCCGAAGCCTCGGAAAGCGGGTCACATTAATGTCCTGAACAAGAGACCAGCTGTTTGAACGCGCGCCAACGCGGAATGATATGAGAAGGTAACAATTACCTAAAGAGATCAATAGAGATCGCCACGTTAGATCGGGCGAGCCCTGTAGTTGACGGAGAAAAAGTCGTTCTTTCTCTAGACAACAGCGGACCAGTTCGGACGTGCCGACCACAAGACGGGAACTTGTGCTGCAACGGACTACAGGAAGGCATTCTATGAAAAACTCTTCAAGAAGACTAGAAGAGGTAATTATCTCCTTACAATTGATATAAACGTATTCTCAAAGAAAGAGACGAAGTGAAACATTTTAATTTTGCAATTTGAGAAGTGATAAGAGAAGTAATGAATAGGCATGAACTAACCAATGAATTCGTTTCTTTTATTTTCAGTTTATTTTTTTCTCTCGTTAATTTCGTTTATCGTCGTAATAGTGGCTCTTGTAAATCTGTAGTGCTCAATTTAAAAGAATTCGTCGCCAATACAATTCTATCTGAGCATACGAAAAGAGTTTCAACTGAATACGAGACGGTGGGCACGTGCTGGTGAACAACGAGACTTCGACGGAAGAGCGAGCAGTTCTGTGGAGGGGACGGCGTCCTCAGACCGAGGTTGGTTACTTCAAGGCCGCGCCGCTGGGAGCTTCGCGTCGCACCCGAGAAGCGAAAACGTAAGGTCGTGCCTAGCGAACAGTTTCTAGATATTGGAAGGAAAGTTTAGGTTGCAGTCTTGGCGTAGAAAAGAGGGGGGAGACGTATTTGTCATACTTAACGATAAGAAAAGTATAATTACAATTTCTTTCCACCCCTAGCACGCGAGTAAAGAATCAACCTTTTCTTTCAAAAGAAAATTGGAAATGTACAGTTATAACTGGTAAAACTAGAAAATGAAGGAGTAATCAGTTACAGATATTCTCAGAATTGTTTTGTTGAAAGAGAGAGAGAGTAATTTATTACGGACAAGATCAATTCAGAATTGTCAGACTTGATTTTTAAGTAGAATTTGTTAATTTGTAAAAAGTAAACATTTCTAAACCTTTCTCATGATTGAAGAAAGTAGTAACTGAAATTGAATGTTCAGAGAGAGAGAGAGAGAGAGTAAGAAACCTTGTATATAGTGACTAGTGTGATTTGTTTTTTTTTTCCTTTCAGCATTTTATGATCAGTGTGTATTTAAATTATCTTCTGATTGGTTCGTGTAATTGTAATAACAGCAAAACTTTTATAGAATATATTTGAGTGTGTGAAAAGTGATTCTCCTTGTGTTTTTTAAGTAATTGCATCCAATCCACAACGTTCTGCACGACCCTGAACCCCGCCGATCTTCTTATAAAATTTTTTTTTGTTTGCGTCCACCCAGAAAACCCCCATTCTGAGCTAGTCGGACGGGTGAGTCGCACTATATTCATTCGATCTAATAATCAAATATTCATTGCAAATTATACATTCATTGCAGAAAAACATATTAATGTGTACATTATTAAAAGTTTTAGCTTTGAAAATGAACTATTTGTACTTGATCCAGTTTAGTTGTGGATGCAAAACATGTCCAGGTGACATTTATTGCTATCAGTAATATGCGGATTTCAATTTTTTATTATCCTACACTTAAAATAATAAATATTAGTGTATGAGCTTTCCGATACAGGCGTATCGCGTATCGCTCTTTTCTATATTCCTCTCTACCTATTATTTTGTGAAATCGAGTGCCCAGAGGCGAATCTACAACTAGAGAGAACTCTAGATGAGAATAGTATTTGACAGTAAAATTTATCAACTCGAAAACAGGTGAAAATGCAATTATTCCAACATTTTGAAATGCATTTTGTTGAAGTGAGCGAGCATCATGGCTGTGTGGTTGTTTTCAGAAAGACTTTGTAGTTGTAAAATGATCCTCGTGAATATAGCTACCTGAATTGCATACCTTTCAAGTTCTGTGAGCACGTAATGTCGTTTACATCCCATTTCCGCTACAATGCAATCAGAGTCTATATAGACTGGCGAAATAACGTAATGTAACATCACAATCAATCAGCGATTGCGAACCGTTCACTATAGCAAAAAGCTGGTGCATTTGTGAATGATAACATTGCATTTCACACCACCACTGTTCACGGAACATATATCACAACTGGAGTAGGCAAGTATAAACTTTTAAACTAGAAAAAGTGTGATATAGATCACTTTGTCTCATTATAAGAATTAATGTTCTTGTTCTTAATTTCATTTTTCTTTATCTTAAATGTAATACTAGGAGTTATTACTAAGAGGAAAAGGATGATCTGTCTCAAGACAAATTATGTTATCAAGAAAATAATAAATAAAACAGCTGGTATAATGCATATTGATTAGGCTTTTTAGCCTCATTATATTAGTATATCCATGCTAATATGTTCGTTCAATGATAATTCATACTTTTATTGTAGGAATTTGCTATTATGACAGGATATATCCCGATAAAATTTTAAAAGATCATGTATAATAATCTCCTGAAAGTCTATCGATCAGTGAAGTGCTCACCGGCAATAAATATACAAACCTCCAATTCAACGTAATAACAGCTCGAAGCTTATATTTTCACTGGGACTTTTTGTGCAGAATTTGGGCTACTTTGCCTTTGTTACATACAGATGTAAATCATAATCATATTATGTTTTATAAACACATAGTGGAAAATAAACCACAGTTCTTGAGAAAGTGTGGTATTTGATGTGCCGGAGAATTGAAGTGTTGCCTTTAGTGCTAATAAGTATAATATAGAACACGGACAGGAACATGCTCGCTCCTACAAAACCATACCCGCCTCTGATATGGGACAATGCAGGCTTCGCTATTAAGCGAAGCGACGCTGCGCTTTAAGCAGTGTTGCCATCGTTTCGACCATCATACTGCGAACTTCTTCAGGGCAAACCCATTAGAATAACAAACAAACCTAACCTTTAATGGTTGGCAGAAAGCAAATGGACAGCGTTTCCGAAGCAAATTGGAACATTCAAGTGCTGGTTTGGTATGATGATCGTAATAACTTCTCGACCATGCATAACGTCTTTTACCTCTGTTGACTGCATATTTAGCGGCACAGCAACTACGCGTTTGCTAATACTACAGTGCGTTATTTTTCACAATTACTTGATAATGCACAGCATTTTCGAAGATAATATTTACAGAACGTACTTATCAACTTAATTTTCACATTCGTTCTTATATTATACTTTTGCTGTATTCTGTTTTAGTCGAATTCATCAATGAATTTTTGTGGTAATGGAGAAATAATATATCCATGTGGCGTAAGAGGCTTTTAAAAATTTCTTTTCTTGGCGTGATGTTCAAACACTGCGGTTTCATGATAATACGAAAATTTATTATTACTGCAAATTTGCAACAATTTACATGCGGTAGGTTAGTATTACCGAAGAAAAATACTTTTCCGCTTCAACGCTAGTTCTCAAATAAGGCTGCTCGGCCCTACCGCTTATTGTTAGTACCTGGTAACTTTCAGATAAGAAAAGGATTCGTGACCTTCCGTGAGAAGTGGCTACTTGGGCCACTGGGAGGGTGAGATCACAGGTTAAGCCTGTGTGTCTGAAAGGATTTGGCACGCAATTGTCGTGACCCGGAGCGTTTGTGATCAAGGGTCCGGCTGCGTCAATTTCATAATTTAGGGCATATTGTACATGTGATTTAGACCTATTGAAAAATACAACAACTTTAAAACGTGTCGAAAATAGCAAGGCGAACATTTTATGTCAATTCTGTCTCGTAAGCAAACGGTTCCTGTTCGTAATATAAGAAATTTGTATTACATACTTTCAGAAAAAATTATTAATAGTAGCTCCACAGAAATGTTCTTTCTCGTATTTATTTCAAACTGTTTCGAAATTAGTTTCATATATTTGTGTTTCTTGGCACTAAAAAGGTTTCTAATAACGCTGCCAAAACTACAAACTTTTATTTATAACTGACTGTACAAGGAGAACTCAAGCAAAGGAAATTTAGCCCAAAGCGTTTACGAAATAAAATTTTCACGTAAGGCCTTCTGTCACTGAAGTCGCGAACAAGAGGTCACTTGAAATTGACTATCACCTCCTTTAAAAGATGCCCGACTGCAAAACGAAACGGAAGAAGGCTGTGGTATTGTAGGAGACTGTGGACTGTCAACCGGGGAAAGACCAATGAGTTTTGGAATGTCACGTATGCTAATCTCGCGATCCCTTCTCAAAGAGACTGCCATTTGCGTTTGTTCTGTGCAATGTCCACGACGCTAGTCCAGCGCTCGGTTTGGCAGGACACTCCCCGTTTCGCGCATTCTTCCAACACGCAACACTCACGGTGCTGGATTCTCAGATTGACATGAAAATTCACAAGCTTGTTCAGCACCGCGTGAAATGCATGTAAATAAATGTTTAAGTGCTATGAAGAACTGTAAGTAATGTTTTTTCGACAATTTCCAGACCTTACCGCCTGCGGCTGTTCTGGAATCGGCGCGAGCCGCACCCGGCTCTGCGGCCGTTTGATCGTTACGCCGGCGCTATCAGCCGATTGCATTTGCTTTTATTTATTTATCGTCAAACATCAATTAACAACTGTGTGATGTGCTACGAACAAAAATTATATATATTTATTTATTTTACGTCAAAAACAGTTAAAAACAGTGTGTCATGTGCGAGAAGCGGATTCTGTGCAAGTTTTCAAAATTCTGTGATCCCTACCCTAAGCCATATATTAATTGAATTTTGAATACAGAAAAATGAGAGTTTTTGCAAGGATTGTTAACAAACGTATTCGCTCCGATGTAATAAAATCTATTTTCAAGGGTAAATCAGCGCTAAATTTGGGCTCTTAACCCTCATCATGTCCTTCGTCAAGGAATAATACTTCCTGCTGCGACAACATGGAGAAATATAATTTGAATAACTATATCTCCCATTAAATTCTAGAACGCGTGCACAGATAATGAAGTTACATTTATATCCAGAACAACACAAGGGGCCATTTCAGCGTTTACTTAAAGGATCAGGGAAACTTGACGAAAAACCTGATCGAAATGGGATCTGTGCACGGTTGCTTGTGTTCAGGGATTCATCTGATCGAGATGAGTTTTGTGTACGGTTGCTTGAGTTCAAGGATCTCAGTCCTAATTCATTTATATCAAGATAAATTATGAATAGAGATAGCAACGAGCATTATCGCAAGAGTTGATATAAAAATATTCAAAAGGTAAAATATTGCAAAGGTAAATCCTCTACGAATTTTGGCTATGTGAAGGAATATGTGAAGGAATGTAGTGAATATATGTGTTCTATGTGAAGGAATGGACACATATACTGCTGTTTTTACTGCCATTTACTGCTGCCATTTACTGCAGCGAGAAAATGGAAAACAATGAATATATACATTTACAATAGAGTTCAAGTAAACTTGCGCATAGTGAAGCTACATTTATGTCCAGAAGCAAAACGAGGGGCCATCTCAGCATTCGCTCGAAGGAACAAGGAAACTGGACGAAAAACCTGATCGAGATGGGGAACATTGACCCTGAAGCTGAAGTACAATTCTTGTTAGATGCATAGTCATTTAGAATTATACAGTCCAATTTTCAAAATGGTAACTAATACATTAAATATCCTTGTTAAAACCAATATTATTTTCCTCTTTGATGTTCAGCATATTCTTTAACTGTATAGACAGATTTGTGCAGCAGAACAGATTTTAATTGGCACTTAAACTTGCGTCTCTATTTTAATTGTTTAACATAATCTTTCAGTGTGTTGTAAAATGTATTGTATGTGAGTTTTTTGCAGTGAGCTGTTGAAATTGACACCTGATAAATATGATTACTATGCCGAGTGTTTTAGTCATAGATATCTGTATTGGTCGAAAATACGTTCCCACTCTTGAGTATTTTTTTTACCAAAACTGATTCGTAAATTAAGAGGCATGGCAATGGTTTCGTGAGACTTAATTGTCTCGGAGGGATTGTAGGGTGACAAGAACAGTTGTTATGAAAGAGGTTCTGTAAGTCGGGAATGTATGCTGCAATAATTCAAATATAATTATTATAATGGCAATTGCTCTCTGAAAAAATTCTCTCCGTCTTCATGTAAGGGTATTACTTCAGAGTTGCAGCAAGATTTAAAAGTTTATAATAAATAAAAAATAAAATAATTAAATAATTTCAAAATAAAATAAAATAAATCAATTTTACTTTTTCAATGGAAACAACATTTTTACGAAAAAGTACGTAACTAAATTATAGTCACCAACAGCGTATCTAACAAGGGACCATTCAACAGGTACAGGTCGAAATCTAGCCTTATTTTATCTATAGATAGATATTCAATATTAATATGTGCTGTTAAAAAAATAGCTGCCGTTACGCACCTGACGTTATTGAAGAAAAAAATCCACTCTTCGCGATACAAAACGTCGTTCCCGCGGGGTTGTACAATCCTGCCTATTGTGAATGTTCACCGAGGAAAGAAGCGCTCCTGTGGGTACGAGATCCAAGTCACAGCAGCGAAACACTAAGCTAATGACATCGCCCTCGCCCCTAGGCGCAGCGCCTATTTTTACGGGCACCAGTTCTTCGGAGTTCAGAAACAGAAACCCGATGTGATGCCATAGTGTGTCCATAGCATTACATTATTTGTAAACCTTCTATTATTTTTTTATTCAGTCACATCGATGTATGATGGTTTAGTTGAATGCGTTTGTTCAGTACATCCTTGTTCTATCATTATTCATGCTCTTGTCACCTGGTGAATTAGCTGAAGACAACCTGTGACTATCATAGTTTCGTTCGACAGGACGGTTGTGAGCGACTCGAAAGTCAATGATTGGTTAATTTATATTACTATAATCAATGAGCCAACTATCACCTTCGGGGTCGCCTAAAGCCGCTTTGCCGAATACGCCGCATTGTCAGTAGGTACTTCAAAGGAAGCTCGATTTTTATCAAAATGACAGTATTTTTAAAACTAAATCTAAATGCATTAGAAATATATTTATTTGAAATAATTACTTTTTTTATTTATTAATTTTTATTTATTATTTGAAATTTATAATCGTAAATTTTAATTGATATGTGCATTATTCTGCCTAAATATAAGCGATTTAATTGTGTTTATTGATCGTATAAAATAATAGATTTTTTTACTAATTGGGATTAATCGCTAGTAACTAATTGATGAATAAACGAAATAAATCTACAGTTTTAGTATATCAAGACACAATGTTCCTCGAAATGAACTACTGTTTCCCGCCAGCAAACTGTCAGACATAACCGATAAGAAGACATTGTAGCCAGGGGTCGAAAATGTATTGAATACCGGAAAAAATACCGGTAAAATCGAAAAAAACAGGGAAACCTACCGTTCAGAAAATCCGACCACTAGAATTCTTTTCCAGCCAACGGCAGAATTCGACCATACTAGAATATGACTAGTATCGAAAATCCGCCACCATCCAGACTAGAAAATTAGGACTTCTCGACCAGAAACTCCAGTGTCAATAGTTGTTCCTCTGAGCCATCTCAGCAGTAAAATCACAATGATTTACCCCAAAATGCGGGTATGATTCTACTAAAATACCGGTACCGGTATAATACCTTTACATAGAGGTATTGTACCGGTGTAGACATCGGAAAAAGATAAAATACCTCGAAAATACCGGCATTTGACGCCATATACCGGTCTTTTTAAAGGTATTAATAATAAATGAATAATAGAGATAAAGGTAATTCTATACCGGTATAAATATCTTTATCGCTATAATTTCAGTCTTCGGTCCTTGATCCTAGTGAGCAGTGGCAGCACTAAGTGAGTCGTCGTTCGATGCAGCAAAGTTTGTCCATAGCGTTAGAGAAAACAGCGTGGCCAAAACTAACCACATTCTTTACTTTTTTTCAGTTACTTGCAGTCCGCTACGGCAGCTAATTTTGTCTCCAGCACGTATAAATAGTGAATATCTCTCAATAGAAAAAAAAAATCATCTAAGATTTCGACCTGAACCTGTTAAAATTCCCCTTGTAAGTTACTATTTCCATTTCAATTAAAACAACATTGTTTAGAAGATTAAAACTTAAAACAAGATTCGGTAGGGTTGAAAATGCTATTTGTTCCGCAAATGACCGAAAGCGCTACGAAGAAGCTAGGGCTACGAAGAAGCTAGTTCGTTGCCCATAGCGAAGTCGCTTGCCTTTCACCACTGAGATCCGGGTTCGATTCCCGTCGAATCTCATGTGAAACTTGTTCCAACAAAACGAGTTTGGCCGCTTCACAAGGGCTAGTCCAACCCCTGTGAAGTGTCCTAAACCCTACCTCTTTCCTAATTCCTTCCCAATTCCGGCCGCAGGGTAGTGACGCAGGGGAGCGTGAAGTAAGAGGCGCGTACGCGGAGATGCTACCTGGCGGCCTTCGTTGACAACTGACTAGACGAGACGAGACATACAAATACAGCGTCCTCTGGAATAGAGGTATAGATAATGGAGGATTGCTCAACGCTCGACCAGGGGCGAAGAGACGCGTTGCGTCGATAAGTTAAATTAAGAGCGCAACGAATAAAAAAAAGTATGTTATCGGTTGATAGACGTCTCGTAACATTCCTAGCGCTGCCAATACAACAGTTTCCCCGCGGGAGATGCGGAGGTCACGGAGGGTCCTCATGCAAAACGGCTCTTAAAACGTATTTCCAATATTTCAATGCTTCATAATTTCGATTCCTGTTTGTTAGCATGGTGTTCCACCTGCTAATGATATATGATGCAAATCCTGGTACCCAGCATGGTCAGTTTCGGATGTATGTGCAAAATAACATTGACGCCAGGAAGACTTGCACTCTTTCCTAGTTTCCGATCAATGCGATACACTGAATTATTTGCATGAATGCAATAGCGTTTAAAACTTAATGTAAGCTAGGAAAGCAATTTCCGTACTGAACAAACTGCGAAAATTTAATAATATAGTTTGTTTTATCTGAATTCACGAGTTAGTTTTAGGGTTTATAATGAATCCCTTTATGAAATAAACTCTTAGGTTTTATTTAATTCTCGTCGAATCGTGCCAAGCTGTGGTCGCTTGGAAGATTTTTGTGGTCTACTTTGAAGCAACAACAACAACAAACCCACATATTGTAATTCATTCTAGCAATCTATCTTGGTGTTGTTGATAACCGAGCGTTTATGCACGAACATTCATTGTAGGTAATTGTTTGAGTGTTTTTTGTTATATTTTCGAACTGTATCACACAACGTATCGTAATTCGCTTCGTGTGTATACTTTAGCCCTGAAGCAGGCCAAATAAACGGCCGACGCGTTGCCTGCTTCATTGACCTGTCTTTACGACTCGCAATTTCATTAATACGAGGAGGTCAGGTTCAACACGAGCAGCGCATCGAGTTAGCATGATATGCGTGCGTTCGGGCGTAGAGCGACAGACAGGTGTGGGGTAGAGACCGTCCTTGCATTGTGTTTTTCTGCAGGTCTAGGCTTCGACTCGTTCCGGGGAAATGTAAGCTGATTTCGAGAACGCACGAAGGGCACTGAAACGAGACGAGATCCTGCTTCCTATTGTTTCCTGACCTGTCGCAATCTCCGTGCTTTGTTTCCACAGCACATACGCCAATGGGATAACTTGCGAGGCTGCGCTGGGTAAATAGTCCGGAATGTTTCATATCTTAGTCCTATTGTAAAGAACTGGATGCGTTGAATACTACCTCCGACGTCGACAGCACCCAATGGTGCAACAGCGAGGCTTTTCGAATATACACTCACATTAATGTTCGAGCAAATAAGAATTTATCACGTTTTATAATTTATTTATAATTATTTGAAGGAAAAACGTCAGTAAAATAAATATAAGTATTAAGTTATCCTTGCTAGACAAAATGAAATATTATTTACATAAAAGTACATAAAATATTGTACACAAACTTGTACAATATGTATTATATCTTGGCGATTCAATACATTATCTGCTGAGTGAACAAGTCTATTTACCAAATAAGTATGCTAAGAGTCAAAATAAGAGTATATGTATTTAAAGTATTAAATATACCAAATCCCAAGGAATTCCAACCCAGGAAAATTCTATTACGGGAAGTACACAGAAACAAAAATAAATGAATAACATAACAAAGAATGAAAACCCTTTTTCACCCTTTGTCTGAAATATAGGTCGTGAATTAAATGACTTATTCAGGGACCACATTTTGTAATCAAATATTACGAAGTAACACGAACTTATAATTCGTATTAGTTTGCATTTTCAGAGAAATTTTCTTTAGGGTCAGACTGCATTTCGACTCTGAGATATTATACATTTCTATCATAGCTTTGTTTTCTTCGTTGGTCGCCTGATTTCTTTGCACGACGATTGGGAAGCGAGACTTAATTACTTTCAAAACGAACGCTGAATACCCCAAAGAGTGATTCTATACCAAACGAATACAAACGAAAACTTCCTAGTGTCGTGCTCGTTTCATTGCGATTATGCATGTCCGATTAGCGACGATTTGCTCAACGGTGGATTTATAAATCGTTTCTTTGCGACGCGAAGTAGAAGCAACAGAAGTAAGAAGTCGTGAAAGCTTTGAGAGAGATGTTTTATAGAGTAATAATGGAAGAATATAATTACTCTTCTCCTTGGAAATGAACAAGTAAATTACACCTGACAATAAAGACAATCCATAAAGTTTTAATGGTATTCTACAGAAAATTTCTAAAGAATATAATTAAGATATTTCTATTCATTGGCACATTATTTAAAGACTAACGAAGTGAGAGTTAAAGAGATAATGTCTAGTAAAGTAAATAACTGCCAATAAATTTGTGACATCTGACCAAATCTACGCGAGGCAGATTCACGAGAGTAAAAATCCGATAAAACTGTGGAATTGTCGCAAAAACAGTTACAAATAATTTTGGTCTAGAGGTTATAAATTTATTTGGTTGGGTTATAAATTTATTACTACTATTGAGGCTCTTTGATGTCAATGCATAAACACAAAGAATTAGACATTAAATGAATGTCGAGTGTAAGAGTGATGTCGAGTAAATTGATAAAAAATAATTATAGAATAGAGTGAAATGCCTTTTAGTAGTTTTCATCTAACTACGCTGCAATTCATTGATCTAACGCTAAAATCCTTATTATCATCTCGGCTAAAATGTAACATCTCTCGAAACTTTCCGTAGAATTTGTACTGTCTCTCGACATAAGTCAATTAGAAGCATTCTTACTTCCAGGAGATAGATAATTCAAGAATTGCATAAAACAGTCCTGAGACACTTAAAATAGAAAGATAGGAAAAATAAATTTTAAAATACCCCGAATGTAAGAGATAAAAGCGCTGTCTCATTATACAAGGCCAACGCAACGCTTCTAGACCCCACCCCAGGGTAGCTTCGGGCCAATGAGCTAACAACGAGGCCACACGTAATACTTAAAATCGGGAAGACAAGGTTCGTAGAAGGGTGTATCATATTTTTCTCTGAGTCTTCCACGCGAGGATACTTCAGTTTAATTTCCTTATTACTAATTACCGGGTAATGATCCCAAACGGATTAATGTTTCTCATTTTAAAAGATGATTAATATTTTCTAATTTTTCTGTTGGTTTCGTCAGAAATTTCAATACATTGCATTTCAGCAATGCATCAAGCGATGACTGGGGTAATTTCGAGGCCACAATGCCATGCATTTCACTTGTTGGGCAGATCTTCATTACAATACCTAATGTAGCGTGGTAGGAAACGGTATCGCAAACATTTCTACACGACGGTTCCACGTCCTGAATCCTCCAAAATTCAAACACATCTCGAAGGTAGGAGAAAGATTGAATAGAATAGAATATTTATTTTGCTACTTAGGAATACATAGAATATTTCCGGTGGTAGCGTTTTCTAAGAAATTTCTAAAAATACACAAAAAACAAACAAACATCAAAGAACATTAAAATATTAACATGTTGCCAAATTCAATTTTACAAAGTTAATCTATTAACCATATTTACTTAGTCTAATTTTAAAATTTTTGACATTCTGAGGGAAAGTCTCCAGCACTGCAGCAGGTAATTTGTTCCAATTTTGTATCGTTCTGTTTACAAATGAGAATTTACCTACATCTGTTCTCTGTTTTCTTTGCCGAATTTTGAAACCATGATCCTTCCGCGCGACGTAAGTTGGTTTAGATAGTCTTTTCCGTACTTCACCCCACGGATGATCCGAAAGGCGCATATCTTTCCTCCTGCGGGCACCGACGGAACTAGGCCGCATGGCGCCCGGACAGCTCTGGAGTCTGACACCCTTCAAAACCGGGCCAGACAAGGATGTCTATAAACCAGTTGCAGATTGCCGCGATCAGTCGTACGCAGGATGCTTATCCGCTCTCTTATTTTATTTACTTTTTACCGCCCCTAAAAGCACGCCACGGGAAACGCGTTTGCCCTCTTTCTGAAGCGTCGGCCCCCTCTGCAGTCGCTTCGTGACATCCAACGCGTGTGTGGTTTCCTATTTCGGGGGCTACGGCTTAGTTGATGACGGCGCCGTCATCGGCGCGGAATTCCCCGCTGAGTTTCGCGGTGGAGTCCAGGCGGTGCGCAATCCTTTCCCAGCCCGTCTCTCTTCCCCGCCCCCGCCCCCGCCCCCGCTCCCGCTCCGCTGGCGGCGTCGCTTTGCGCGGCGCCCGCCTCAACGACGTCCTCACTGCTATCCTCGCCGTCCTCGCAGCCCTCTGCGCCGCCCTCGCGCGCGCTGCTCTTTACAGCGGCGCTGCTTTTAACGAATTTATTTGCAAATCGCGGAACGTCTGGTTTGTGCGGAGCCGCGGTGAACTTTTATGTCGGAGAGCAAGAGGCGGGCGGTGAAGCTACGGTCTGGCGAGGCTTTCTCTTTGTCTAGCAATTATTACTACATCTTTTCTTTGAAGCGTGTTTTTTTCGGAGCGCGTAAGGAAATGTCGCAAAGGGAAGTAATGACGGCGGTGGCGGCGGCGGCGGCGGAAAGCGCGGTGGCGCGGAGCGGCGGCTGGCGCGGGGGCGGGCACTCATCAGCGACGGCGCGCGCGTTAAATGTCATCCCCGCGGCCAAAGGCGCCGTGCGGGGGCGGGGGCGGGGCGCTCGGCTCAAAAGCCGCCCGGGGCCGCGCGCGCTCGTCGCCGAGGAAAAGAAGGCGAAACAAGCGACGGCTGCGAAGGGTGGGGGATGCGTTGCGGAGATGATCGGGAAGCAGAGAGCGATCGGGTGGTGGCGCTGGCAGGCGGCCGGTGGCGGGGAGCCCGGCCGAGGAGGGGGCGAGGGGAGAGGCGGGATGGGATGCTGCAGGACGCGAGGACGGCTGTGAAGGGGGCGCGCGAGGAGCGACGGGGGTGGGGGCGGGACGCGTGTCCGCCTGCGGGGTGGCTGCGTCGCGGGTCGCGGCTCCGCCCCCCCGCCCCTTCTCGCCTCCCCTCCCCACCGCGCTATTGATTTTTTGGAGGCCCTGCGCGTGTCGAGTCGGAAGACGCGCGGCCGCGCTCCAGGTGTCGGCGGCGTAATGGAAGCGCGGCGGCGGCGGCGGCGGCGTCTCGGCGCCCGCGCCGGCGTCGGGGTGCGCCCGTGGCCGCAGGCCGCGCGCAGGGCGCCATTGTCGCGGGCGGCGGGCGCCACGGGGCCTCTGCCGGGCCCGCCACTAAATTGTTTAGCCGTTTGAAAAGTGGCGCGAGCGCGGGGCCGCGCGGCGGGGGCACGGGGGGCGGCGGGCGGCGTGCGAAGGGCGGGGGGCGGGGGGTGGGAGGCGGTGGGAAGCGGGGCGAGGCGGGGTGGGGCGGACGGCGGCGAGCGGCTGCGGGTCGATACGCCCTCCGCCTCCGCCGCGGGCGGGCGGGCGGTGGTGGCGGCGGCGGTGGCGGTGGCGGCGCCTGCCGGCCGGCGGTAGCAGCAGGCCGCGTTCTGCGCGAGGCGCCTGCGGCCGCACGCGCGGTCTGAGCACCGCCGCCGCCGCCGCCGCCGCAGCAGCAGCCCGCACGCCAAGCGCTGCACACGATACGAGGAAGCGGGGAATGGACCACGGAGCGGAACGGCTTAGCCACTCTTTCACGAGATGTTGTTGCGATGTCGTTGGAGGGAGACGTCGGAAAGAGCCGTGAGCTGGGAAATGCCGGGTGAAAGCAATGCGATGGGAAAGGGCGCCGTGATAGCGGTATCACGGTGGGCAGAACAGAAGCCAATTTTTATGTTGGTAAACGTGTTTTTGGGGGAGGATTGTGTACGTATCTTAGATTGATGTCATCTTTGATCGTGGGCCTTATATTACCGAAATATAGGAAGAGAAACGAATGTATTCGCATTCTTAATGAGGAAAGATGAACTAGATAAGGGATTGTTTAGTACGAGATTAAGGCTACAAGATAAAATGGAGATATAACGATGTGATATGTTAGTGTTAGTATTAAAAATAATGTAGGTGGAACGTCGCGAATTTTATCTTTCGAGGCAATGTATATGGTTTCTTTCAGTGGTTTCTTGGAGTAATGAAAGAGATTCAGGTGGCGTTGAATGCCAATTTGAGAATAAGAAGAGCAGTGTCGATTGGCCGTCTGGAAGAATTGTTATGTGCAATCGCTGAGCAAAGCAGCATACTGGCGGATTCGCAAGGGTGACAAAATTATTGTGGTGGGGTTTGAAATTCTTATTGCCAGTGACGTATTAAAGTTAAATATATTATACTGATGTCGTAGAATAAGTAATACAAACTTCTAGGGGATGCAGAGAGAGATGGATAGTGATATCCTTTTGCCTTTGCTTTTGCCTTCGTTTTTGTTATGTGATGGGAAATTTCATATAACCAAGTGACAGACATAGTTGCCTCTGATTTGATCACTCACTGCTGTTTGACAGCTCACGTTGACACAGGCAGAAAAAAAAAGATTACCCGGCGGTGTTACTGTGTTGCCTGAAAATAATATGTATGCTGTAAAATATTTATTTATGGTCCATAAATATTTAAAGAAAATTATTGTGCGATTCTCTAATTGTATTAGCTTCTTTTAAAGGAGGAAAAACTAATAAGCCATTCCGTTCCCCTGTACATCATATATACTCCACTTTCTCTTGGGGTCTTCCACATTATACTCGCCTGCGTAAATCCCGTGATTATCATATTTAAAATATTTTTGAGGTTGTTTGTTTTCTGTCATTAAAATTAACTTCACTCGCCCATTTCTTCGCTTGAAGGCATTCTCATTAAGAGCCGTAGATTAGTTTAAGATCTCTCAATGAAATTTGTATCGAACTTATCTTGTTACTTACTGAGCTATATAATGTTGTTAAACATATTAACCAATGATGTATTATACGCACTGTCTCATAATTATTTTGTAAAAATCTTTCGAGTTTTTGAAGGGAGCGCGCATCATTGTCATATTTTTTAGCTGCTGTTCAAATCAAATTGGGTTTTGAAAAATGTTACCTGTAGAATGCATGCCATTGCTCATAGAAATGGATTTGCAATAAAGCGTCTTTTTTGACATTCATACCAACATGAAAAAAACCATTTACGTTAAAAATAATGACGATATTCTATCACATGTTTTAACTCTTTAAAGATTCCAAGTTACTATGAGGGTAGAGTAGCTTAATTTTTTTAGGTTCACTTGAATTAGGAGAAAGCCATTAAACGCTTTCGTATCATAAAACGGTGCGACTATTTTATTAATGTGCCGGGATCGTGGAAAATTCTCCGCGGGCTGAACTTCCCTGGGATCGCTGCTCAAGGTCTCGCCCTGCAAAAGGTCTCGCCCTGCATGCTTTCGGTCTTGGTGAATGGTCGGTTTGTGATGGCTCACTCGAAGTTCGCTCTCCAACAGAAAGTACTTGTGTATATGACACATGCGTAAAATGTGTCAAACCGTTATGCATCTTATCCTGGAGCCTTCTTTTGAATGCAGATGAATGAATAGCGTAATTACGGTCATTTTCAACAGAACACCGCAATCGCACACACTACTTCAGTTTCCTTAAGGGCTAACATGTCGTTTATGGAGACAAATTATCACACATGGTTTGTGGCCTGTCCGCTCTCCTGATCTGATTCCGTGCGATTTCTTTCTATGGGGATTCTTGAAAGATGTCATATACGCTACGAATCCACACAAGTACGAATGACGGCACAATGTACAGAAACAGATCTCTACATTACCACAGAAAATTCTTTACCTAGAACTTGTGTAGATGTCAAGAATGCATCAGAGCCAATGGTGGCTAGTTGTAGCATGTACTATAACGTGGGTACGATTTAAACTTTCCGGTAGCGAAAAGACACCTTTCCTATTCGGCAGTTTTACCGGACGCCGTGTCTCGATTTCCCCGGCATATTTAAAAAAATGGTCGCACTGTACTTGCAAATATAATTAAGAACAATATATTAATAAATAAAAATATGCGAATATATTGGAGACTTGAATAAATGACTATTTAATTCTTTTTCAATAATCAGAAAGTACTGTAGATTTGTCGTTAGTGATCCAATAGTGAAAAACCTTCGAGACAAACTCAATTAGTGTGGTGGATGAAAGGTTCATCTAGAAAGAGAACCACTTCATGATTACTTGCATTACTAATCCCGCGTGTCCGTGCCACTGTAAAATAAAAATAATTATTTGCGTGTTCAGCTGGGTAAATTGTGATGAATGTTGGGTACAGACGTTTAGGTTGTATTAACACGTCCGATTCTTCAGACAGGAGTAAAAAAGGTGTGATTCATTATGTGAATTTTATATGTGATACATTATTTTCACAAAAAGGGTATAGTCTGTTCATTTAACCTTTTTTTGAACGAACGTCGAATAAAATCAACCTCTAACTAAAATCAACTAAGGTCCTGTGAGGAAAATTTACTTCGATTTATCGAAGATTATTTCAATAAGATGAATAACTTGGTTTGCATACTTTTTCTGCATCTTGTTCATTCTTAGTTCTTATTATTGAATCGTTACTTTGTTTGTAATGCTCGGGCACGTAGATTAGATCCCATTGGCCCATTCCCAAGATGGCCTGACAATTGCGGGGAATTTTCTACGTGGCACCTATAGGTTCCGAGCGCGCCCAGAACGTTCTGTCTCCTATATTTATCGCCAAGGATTGCTACAGCAACGGTCTCAAAAATATTAATCCATTCCGACATGTCGCCTCTGACCATTCCTAGTAAGTCGTGAACTGGAGCGCCAGTTTGGAGTTAGATGACGCACGTGTACAATGGTGACGTTAGTCGGTAAAATGTCAAATTGAGCCAGTTTGAAATTTGCCACTTTGAGTATTGGTGCACGTCAGTCTAAAACTTGGAAGGTCCGATAAACCAATTGAGATTTAAGATGAATTAGAGAAAATCGTGTAATTGGGGTACCAATCTAGAGACGAGTTGTATAATGCAGGGGTATCTGATTTGATGTCACACTGTGGTACTTCGATTTCTCTTATTGGATTTTTATTATGAATTTTGATGATGTAATATGTTAAGGGTGTTTTTCAGATCCAGAATAAAGTAAATATCTTAGCACCAATGGAATTGATTTGTAGGTAAACTGCACATCAGCAGGAACATTCAAGTTGAATAACAACAGGAACTCTATCGATATAATTATATCTTCTGTACAGTACCCGAGCTAAGTATAATTTAATTTATAACATCATACATATTATACAGTATATAGAATATATACTGTATAACATACTTGTTGCATCTTGGCTACGCGACTATGGAATCCGATGAGAAGAGGATTTGTCGAAGGATTTAATCTTACTGGTCAGGGTTCATTTTCTATGCCGCAAATACATGACTATCCTGGATTTTTACGCCTTTGGAAAACCAACGCACTATATCTGGCACTCCTTCGGGACTAAATCCCCGCTCTGGAGCTGATAGCCAGTAAGGTAATCACTCACACTCCGAAGTACGCCCCCTTATTATTTAACAGTCGTATACAATGGGAAGGTGGGGCAACGATGGACCCCCTGCGTAGTTTTTTCCTCTGTCATAGTTTAGATAAGGAGTTACTGTTTCATCGTTTAGGAATTTTGTTATTAGAACGTTTCCCAACCGAAGCGATTCATTTTTCAATCCTTATCAAACTTTTACAGAAATATTATAAATCATTAGTCATGGGTTATCGTTTCGTGGGAATTTCGGTGATCTCTTACAGCCAGACCTGCCCATAAATATGTTGCAATTTTATTTTAGTAATTGTATATGTAGATAACAATTATGCATTCGAATCGACATAATGAATATTAAACTAGTTCTTCATAAAAATGACTTGGACATTTATGTCTCTACAGAAAGGCAGCAAGAGCAGAAATGTTCAAAATGTTAATGGCCTGTCCATATATTCAAAAATGAAAATTTTAACACAAACTTGCAGAAAATATTATAATATGCGAGGTTTGGGGCAGCAGTCATGGCAGCAATTTTTTCTAAAAGAAATATTATTCCAAAAGAATATTCTAAGCGAGAATATTTTATTTTGCACAATGAATTGCATATGAAAAAACTTATTGTAAGATGGATGCCGCAAAAGTCGGGCGGACATTAAACATTCATTTGGCGTATCAGAAATCCTCAAAAGGTTTATTTCAGTTAAAATATTAAAATCGATTGTAAGCAGCATTGCATAACTACCTCTATACTATGTAAAACTGGTAAACGAGAAAGTAAAAAGCAAGGAACGTCTGAGCACCGACAAAACGGCGACCTCTGTTTAGAGGCGCAAAAGAAATTATTATTTACTTCAAGATACGTAAGACCATTATAAAGGAATACTGCGCGTCATTTCTGATTAAATTGAAGAGAATGTGACCAAAAAACAAGAGTGCTGAAATGACAAGAAAGTAATGTTCGGAAGAAATATGATGGCAATCATAGCAACTTAACAGTGCCTTTAGGTCGTGTTACAGGAGAGAAATTCACAGAATTCAATGAAATCGTAGAAAAAGTAAAGAAATATATTGAAAATCTCGAAGAAATCCACTTTCTTTCCTTAAGGAAAGAAAAAATGGGAGAAATGTTGGGAATAGTATATTCAGCGTTGAAAGGATTATTTCAGAATATAATATACTTCATCTTGAAACAATCTTATTATTCATTTCAAACGAAGTTACTCAGAAACCGCCCCTAGTTCTTTATTTCGCTTGCCCACACTAATTATCTGAAACTATCCACAGATACTGTGCTCTATGTAATTCAGTCTGCTATTCCCGAGTTCCTGGAATGTTCTGAGGATTAATGGTGTTGGAGCGTGTTGCAAGCGCCGCCATCTACTGCCAATACTGAGAATTTCCTGAGCTGGGGGAGATGAGAGCAACGGGATGCAGAAGCGCTGCGAGAGAACCAGTTAGTGTGGTGTTAGTGCCGGTGTGAATGGCCAAGAGCGTGAGTTGCCACGGCACATTTTGTCGAGGGAACAACCCCTGTGATTATTCAAAGTCTCTGCAACTAGTTTTCATTTAACTTCCGTTGCATAACCCTTTCTGCACAATTACACTATTTTGAGCATCAAAAAAGAAAATAATATTGATGTTAACCGTGATAACTAATAAATTAGTTAAAAGTTGAATTATAATTGTAATAAATGAGAGTTAATTCCGAAGAACTTTACGTTGCCTCAAACGTAGCCCACCAGAATAACTTTTTTTGACCATAACATAAATTTGAAAAACCTGTATATACAAAACAAAGGGCCTACATTTAATATTTTGAAAAATTCAGAAATCACAAAATTGTTTAGCAAGCCTTCTAGAACGTGTCTAAATGTACAAACTAATATAAAAATAGCTTTACAATACTCTCCCTTACCCTCCCACACCAAACCTTTGACTGCATAGACTCAATTTCTTCCTACTTACGTAAGTAAGTAGTATAACTCATATTTCATTAATTTTTAATTCATTATTCATTATATACATTTGATTTTTAGACTATTTCTAGTTTGTTTTTCATATCTAGTTTGAAATTGTACGTGTTACTAGATGCCATTGCTGTAACATCACTAAGGATGGGGAAATTATCTTAGAAGTTCGTTTTTACATAGATTATACACGTTTTAACAGTTTTAACTGTTATACACGTTTACACAATTTGAACTGTTTTTTGACATAAAATAAATTTACAAATTTACAGATTATATCATTGAGTACACAAATGTTTGTCATATTGCGGTTGAAATTATTTCAAATATTCATCTTTAAAATAAATTGTAGGTAACATAAATATCAAAATATTAGTTGACGAGAATGAAATATTTTAAAATATTGGGTTACATAGAGTTTATAAAAATGTATTATATTTTAAAATTAACATAAATTGTTAATAAATTAACATCTATTAAACAAATTTTCCGATATGAAGTATGTTCATTCAGCTTGACGTCGAATTGTGGATTTCATAATGAAGTTTCCAAAAGATCGTTTTATAGATTAGAGTTTTTGGTGAATGAGCTTTTTTAATTTTTTTATTTTTTAAGTCGCTTTTTAAGGACTGATTCATGTAGAGACCACTGTCATTGTTTACATTGGACTACTTGGAAGGGAATACGACACGTAAGGGTAACACGCACACGCACAATCATCCACACCCGAGGCGGGATTCGAACCCGCAACCCATCGAGCCGAGGCAACTACGGCCCTGAAAAGTTTTTAATACCCATTTCACACTGAATAATCAATCCTCATTTTTAAATGTTTCAGGAATAACGGGAAGACTTCTTAAAAAGTACTTTTTCGTGATCTGTGATCATCAATCGTATTCAATAATTAAACAGTGAGACGAAGAACGAGACATGGTAATATAAAATATTAACTGCAATCAATAGAATTGAAGCAAGATATGATTAATCAAGTAGCAATGTAGGAAGCATTGAGAACCCACTGCCCTTAAGATCCTTTTGTTCTGCATGTAGAGCGGGCGAAATTGGAATGTTTCCTTGATGTGGCGTCTGAACACCTATTTCGCCTCGGTGCAGCGTTGTAAAACTATCAATTGAGGGATGTGCATAGGTGCGGCGAATAGTCTCGCAGCGGTAGTCGACTATAATCGACCTCATTGAGGGAGGCAACGTAGATACCTGATCCTCATTATACTCTCGCAGTGCGGGATCAGGTACCGGAGCGTGTCGCGTTGCGAACGTGGTGGGGGGAACGCCCGATAGACTCTCGTGTAAACTACCAGGAACGCGGATTGCCGGGCTTCCGCGTGCGAAATACCAAGGCACCGCCCTAAAATGATTTAATGAGACAGAACGACGTGGACCAAGGCAAATAATGCTCGTGATCTACGTGATCTTGACAAAAAAGTTGTTTACGAATATAATAATTATAATGGAAAAACTACGTGTAGAATTGATTTTTTGTAAAGTACTCCGAAATATGATATATACTAGCTACTGATATAATTGAAAGATGGAATGGTGAAATTAAATTTATAACATTTTCGTGACGCTTTCCCCATTTTATTCCCTTAAGTGGGCCTTAAGAAAATATTAATTACATATTATAATATTTAAGCGATGCTGAAATTTTGCTCTAAGCCCTGAGTAAAAATCTGAAATAAAATATGTTTTTTTATTACCTCGGGCTTCAATATTTTAGAACACCTGTGCTCATATTAACATAAAATACTAAGAAGCGTTTCACTAAGTTCTCTCGCTCGTCCTTTCAGTGGTACACGATCTTAAGCAGTCTTCTCTTTTTCCATCAATGATTCGAATTACTTGCTCAGTCCAGTCCACAAATCCGAGACTGTATTCGGCTACGGACACCTCCAAAATACCTATTGCAGATATTTTATTTCTGGGGTTAAGAGCGGACTGCAGGAAAAATCTGATACTCCCTGAGAATTCTCTCTTTCATAGTGTCATTCGAGATGGTCTCACATTCTTCAATGCCCAGATATTTGTAAGTTTTTATTGGCTCAAGATCTTGAATCACAGTGTGAATATAAACTTCAATTTTCTCTGACATTGTTATTTTGCGTCTCTATAAGTTGATTTTTGCATACTTGTTAACACCAAAATTCATGTAGATGACATTGATGAAATCATTGATGACAGCATTTGGGAGAGAATCGCTTCATTCTCAGCAAATACTTTAAGATCATCCATGTAAATCAAGTGTGATGCTGGTCTTTCATCAGCATGGAGTTATAACCAAAGCCAGTAGCAAAAACTGTCCAGATACTGAGATCGAAATAATGCAAAACAGCAGAGGAGATCGCGAATCTCTTTGAAAAATTTCCCTGTTAATCTGAATATTTCTTGTTTTACTACTTCCTCTCCTCTATGTATTAGTAATCTGGTACTCCACGACTTTGTAATAGCCTTACAAAACTCAATAAGTCTACGATGAAATCGATAAATCTCGAATGCCTTCAAAATCCAGTCGCGTAGT
This sequence comes from Teleogryllus occipitalis, assembly GCA_011170035.1. NCBI lineage: Eukaryota > Metazoa > Arthropoda > Insecta > Orthoptera > Gryllidae > Teleogryllus > Teleogryllus occipitalis. The sequence goes on along the minus strand of BLKR01001298.1, from coordinate 27,127 downwards.
ACACTGTCAAACGCCTGCTGGTAATCAATCCAGCCAATCATTCAATATGACTTTATTTAGTAGCAAAAATTTTACACAGCCATAGGAACCTTTCCGACATTCTTTCTGTGCAACTGGCCACAGATGGTTCTTCTCCAGGTGTGTGTTCATTTTCTTAGCTATGGCTGCAGTTATAACTTTCCACAATACTGCCAGACTAGTGATTGAGCTCTAGTTCTTCGCCAAAGAATTGTCTCCAGCCGTGGGTAGAAAATAAGAGATGCTGCGTGAGAGACATTCCGGGAGTTTCTTTGGGTTTTCTAGTGTTATTAACAGCCTTCGTTTGATTGTAATTGGGTTATTTACTGAATCCAATAAATCTGGGTATTATTATTCCCGGGAGATTTCCAGTTTCCCATGATCTTAATTGCTTAGAAGTCCTCTTCCGAGAATCCGCGGATATGTTCCACTGCTTCCACGTGTCCATCGGCAGCATCAACTTCAGATTGGAACCAAGATGCGTTTTTGCTCTAGAATTTGCTTTCTTCACAGATTCCTGCCCAAAATGTTTCGACGTCTTGTTTTGAAGGAGGAGCAGCATTACCATTCGGTTTTTGAGTCAGATTCGTGGATCGATTCTGTACCCGGAAATATTCTCTATGTTTGTAACGTCTAATTCGTTGAGCCCATGCCCGATTTTCTCTTTGAGGTTTTCAGCTACCATTAGCTTTGTTGGGTCATTTTGAATTTGATATTTGTATTAAACATTGAGTATTTTTCGTTGAAATTTAGAGGTGTGCGTTGATTTAGAAGATGCCTCGGCTAAGAGTAATATTTCACGTCGAGTGTCGGCTATCCGTTTCATAATTCTTTTGGCACATTGGGTACGGTGCTGATTACTCTGGCTAGTGACTATCGGTGTTCTTGGCTGGCCCCAAAATTATCTGAAACACCCGATATGCCCGAAATTATTTGAGATACAAAATATGATTGATTTCAGTAATATCTAGATCTCTAGTTGGAGTGTGTACAACCTCATTTAAGATGCTGTCTCTATCACTCTCTTAGCTTTAGCATTTTCGCTCAATGGTGCATGAAATTCGAATAGAAGTAGACGAACTCTTTCTATCTTGCGTCAAAGGAGGTTCCTCATCATGTCCTTATCGTGTGATTGATACAGATGAATTTTCACCACTGAGGGATGTTTCGCTTGGGAAGGGATGAACTTTCAAGAGGAGCATCCTTTTCAGGGATATTAGATGCTTCTAATTGTTCGTCATGTGGATAGTTCGATCGAAACACATACTATTCCACATTCTCTAAATGTCTTCAAGATGTTCTGCTGTGAATTTTCCACTGCTGGGTATGTATCGTTGTTGACAGGCAAGCTACTTAGCAGCTCTGGTAGGTCTCATATCTTGGTTCCGCTCTCTCCATAATTTAAAAAGTCTATTTCTGGGCCTCCATTTTTCAGTTTTGCGTAATAAAAGCACCACATCACCTTCTCTAATTCTTCCCGTGTCCATCTCTTATGATGGCTTCGAGCTATTGCCGTCTCCAGACTATGGACATGGACTAACCTCCATGGGATAGCCAGACATCAAGGTGTTATTTGCTCGGTCTCTGAGCAGGTATGGGACATTATTAAAATAAGGCACGTTAGGATTCATTTTATTTCGTGTACTATTTATTTTGCTTATTGAGTTTAAATGAAGTTTCGCAGGAAGGAATTTCGAGTTCACAGATCACAATTAACACATGGATTATTTCCTGTTATACATTCCTGTGACCCACAGTGGCCTTGGGACATCTCCCCGCAGGGTCCCTCTGATCGCCAGTCTGCATCACTAAACCCTTCAGGATTTTCACTGACTGCTGAAGGCAGACTCCTTTGCTGGCTATTGCAAGGTTCAAGCCTCCACTCTAATCATTGGCCTGGTGTGCCAACCCAGTTCCTGTCCTGTACCTTCCATGGACCGATAACAGGCAGTCCAAATGTAATATCCCTTCCCTCTCTACTTATTTCCCACTCTCCTCTGGAGTATTTCCCCCTGGAGTCTTCCCCTGGTACTCTGCAGTATTTCCCTCTGGAGTCTGACCCCTCACCTTCATCCTATTCAGTATTGAAGGCCTTACCATTACCTAGGCAACCGCGGTCGTAGCTCTCACGCTCATGGGGGTACTCAATCTCCACCAACTTGAAGGTCGTGTAAGCTTTAGGTGGAGTTATTATTATTATTATTATTATTATTATTATTATTATTATTATTATTATTATTATTATTGATACCTTGCATGATTAGTAAATATAAATATAATTAGGGAAACAAATAATGAGAGCGAATGTGAAAAGTTGATAATTTTCATACTGTTCAAGTTTTTCGTATATTTCTACTCATTTACACTTCTTTTGGAATACTTGAGCTCCGAGTAAGAAAAATTTAAATTGATGGCTATGATCATCTTTACCAGATGAGTTCCAGTGAAGTTGCGAGTTCTGTCAAAGCCTGTGGGCAAATACAATTCTGAAACTTCCTAAAAAGGGAAAATAAAGCGGACGATATCCTGTTATAGATATGTGGCGAATGTTAACATTGTTTACCATTTTCTACGAATTTTAAATCGAATAGTTATTCAGTAATACAGGCATCAATGCGCGAGTCATCGCATCAGGTAACTCAGGGCATCAATTGATGTCATTAAACTGTTTCTGACCGGGAGGCACTAGGGTCCGAGTCCCGGCGGTGGCAGAATTTTCGATATTCGCTACATGCACTAGCTATGTAAGCCGCTGTCTGGAGGAGAAGTCGCTGAATTCAGCCGCTGTCTCGAGGAGAATTCAAGCGGCCGACTGCTTTGACCGGTAGTTTTCCGTGGTTTCTCCGATCAACACCAGACGTATGCCGAAGCCGTACCTCAACAAAGGGGCAACGGACCTCCCGCGGTCTTTCCTTCCTCCTCGTTCAGGGAGGTACCTGGATAGGAAAAACCCGCAAACCAATGGCTATGTCCGCGCCGGATCTCGCCACACAGCGGGGGGAAACACCACTTATTATTCCCACGCACCACCCGTAATAAAACGTACGTTACTCTTATCGGACTAAAGACTTTATCAGTTGACTCAGGCGGTGTCACTGATCAATCAATGATGTGAGTCCCACGAAAGGCAAATTACATTGTCTTGACATCGATTAGGATCGAAGATTCTTTTCTAGTTGATCCTATGCAATTCAGTTCCATTTTATATGATAAGAATATATTGTTTATAATAAGCTACATTAATTGTCTTGAAGTACACAAGGGTCAATAGGAACATTCGATTACAGAATCTCTGGGAATCGGAAGTAAAACCGCGGTCGAGAGGGAAAGTATCTGAATCTAATATTAGTAAGTTCTGTAAAGACTGTGAAAGCAATAAAAAACGATAAATCACTTACGATTATGTAACAATATTCCAAATTTAAATGTAAAAAAAACTGAGTTTCATTCTATGGGAACCGATTTGAACCAATCCCCTCAGACACGATGCAATCCAATGAGGTGCAATATTCTTCGTTCCGTTCCGATTGATTTCATTTGATCCAATCCCATTAATTTGATCCGATCCGTTTCCATCCGGTCCAACTCCACTCCATTCGATTCAATGTTTCGACCCGACCCGACCCGACGCGACCCGACTCGACCTTATTGGATTCGCTGGAGATGAAGGGCTCGGCGGAGCGTGTCACTTACCAGCTTGGGCTTGCCGGCCAGGTTGTTGAGGTCGTGCAGGGGGAGGCCGTTGCGCAGCGTGCAGTAGCCCGGCGCGTAGGCGGCGCCGGCGCCCAGCCCCTGCTGCAGCAGCCCGCCGGCGCGCGCCGCCGCCGCGCTCGCGCTCTCGATCGTTGATATGTGCTGGCGCTTGCGGCCGAAGTCGCCTCGCTCCTCGCCGTCCGCTGCAACAGCCCACGCGCCCGCCTCCTCAGCGGCTGCCCCCAGCGGCCTGCGTGCGACTGCGATCAGGGGCCACAATCGAGTTGATGTATTGCATGGTCTAACTGGGGCAATTAAAATGTGTTCTGTGCTAAATTCATAGTCGTAAATCGTGGGCTTTCAAGAAAAACCTATAAGTTCAAAATCATGCAATTAGAGACCTGTAGATGAGAACTGCGATTTTGCAGACAGGATTTTTTGAACACAGTTCTCGTCTGCAGATATCTAGTTCCATGATTTTGGACTTAATGCCTTTTCCTTATCATTTCACGATATTATTGCATTAATATACAAAATAATATAAAAGATCGCTAACGACCTTCATATGTATTCGATCTTAATAATAATAATAATAATAATAATAATAATAATAATAATGTTAATGATGGAATTCAATAGGTTTACAAGACTACAGGTACAATGAACATATTTTTATATCTTAATAGTTTTCAATTTTCCAGCTATTTTTAGTCTTGGGCTACTAAGCAATTATAAGCTAATTAAATACTAAGCAATTATGCAATTAAATAACAATTAAATATTAATTATAATGCAATTAAATACTAAGCAATTATGAGCTATGTAAATAGCTTTACGGAATACATGATGGTATATCAAGTCTTCCACACCACAATCACAAAGTAAAACCATCTATACCTTTGCGGAATTTGAACCCTCCTTTCTGCCTTATCGATTGCCATCAGAGCCATCTCTGATTAACACATGGGTCAGTCACTAAACTAAGTGAGGCCAATTACAGTCGATACAGATGGTGTAAACTGACGACTTTCGGTGGGAAGAGGACACATTGGAACTATCTAGAAAGAAGGGTTGTGGGTTGGAATCGCGTGTAACCCTTGTGATTGTGAAGGCAACGTTAAAGGCAGACTGATTGTATCAATGGATAATCCTCAGAAACATTTTTTTTTTGGGCCGGAAAAGTCGAGTTTCATTCCCTGACAGTCGATCGCCCACGCTGGGAGAGAGAGAAAGCGTTACCCTATAAGAAGACGGCTTTTTACACCTGCAAAAAAACTGTCCTCGATGTTGGTTACCGATACCTTTGCTTACCCTGTAAGTCCATGCACGAATACAAGGGGATTCTGATATCCAAAATTATAATATGCCGCTCCATAAAGATATTTCTGTTCTGCATAAATAATACCGAGAACGTACTTGACTTTACGATATCCGACTGTGGAAAGTTCATGTTCGTAGAAAATAAAAATTCTATATGTAAAGGACTCTTCGAATGAATTTCACTACCATGAAATAACAAGTTCTCTTCTGTCATTAAGTAATCAAAAGGCGTCGACCTGACTTGCAGTACGTGGTCCGAATGTTCAGTATTCACATCAAGTATGCAGCATATAACGATGCCTCATTCGTTAGTGTTGTATTCGTAGTTAAAACTTCATATCGTATAGTTTGTGAGGGTATATCTCCTATTTCGTTTTTTATATTTGTATTGATCTGTTAAGAACACTTTGATCAATAACGAACGGATGTTAAAGGATATTCCCCATTTTAATTCAACACTTATTACAAAGTTCTTGATTTGTGTTATTGACAGAATAGTACGTTATTTTATTTTAATTAACTCCATATTCAACATTTATTTTTCGGTATTCTTTCAAACGTAATTCAACCATTTAGAAATTGCTAAACCTTGGACAGGGTTGGTTGCTTTATGCTACGGAGATCAACATTACAGAGAGGTTATGCAGAATCACCGGGTAGGAACACTTATTAGATTCTAGAAGAATTTTATAACTCAGGAGAAAGGTTTTCGAGACACTTGAAACGGCAAACGTCGCTGTCAAGAGGGTAATGTGTCTATTTTAGACGATATCAATTTTTATCAAGAAATGAATTTAATTTGATGAGTATTTGAGATTGGATGTGTATAGAATTGGATTTTGTTAGTAATTTAATATTTCCTACTTTTTTGAATAGGTGCTGCAAAACAGCGTAACGTGTACAGCGCAACGTGGAATGTGGAAAGTTACTGTTAGCTGCGTAATGGTCGTGCAGGTTACCAAACATAATATAGTGACGTACGTCGTAGACTAGCCTTGTTCTAAACATTCACCCTTTGAAATATGCGTGATTGTGACATAGCTAAATGGCATTACTTCTGCTCTCATTCAGTGATAACCTCAACATGTAGTGCAATCTAGTGTTTGATCGTACTCCATTTATCCGTTTAGAACAGACACATTTTATTTTGAATATTGCATACAGTTTCCGCGATGCTTTGGTTGGGCTGTGGCTGCCAGGGGTCAGCGGTGATCTTTAATTTACGTCAGAGATTTGCACGTCCGATGGGTGCTAACTATAATTCTCTGGAAATAATGAACGTGTTCCATGAATTGTAAATTATAAATAGAAGAGGATGAATGGCCCATTGATTAAAAGTAGTTTGAATCATAGAAGGGCGGAAGAGACGGTCGAGAGTAGTGCTTTTTAAAAACAACATAGTTTTGCAGTGTAATATACATTTAATTAAAGGTTTCGTTCATATTTTCTCGTCTAAAGACGGCATTGCAGGAAAATGTGGCATGAATGGAGCATACGGCAACATCTAACTTTGATAACTAATATATTTGTACAAAACCCATATTATCAGGTGAAATCGCCAGTTATACGCCTTACCAACCAATTATACATATAAATCTATATTCATTAATTTAATTATAACAAATAATGAAATCTGAAAATATGAAAATATTTGCCCAGTAAAATGCACCAAAATATCCTTTTCGGTCATCAACACGAAGATGAAGGGAAATTAAGTATTATAAAAATGAACTACTCATTAGACTTTTTTCACAAATTTAGGTACAGATGATAGTAGATTTCCTAAACAAAACAACCACAAATGAAACGTAGCACGAGTTCAAATTTCAACCCTGTCAAATATTTTAAAAATATTTTTAATCGAGATCAATACACAACTTAATGGCAAAATAATTATTTTCATACAGAAAATTGAATTTTCAAAATTAAAGATCCGTACTTTTTGAACCTCCACGTTTCTTTGGGTTAGGAGTTTTTCAACTGATCGTTAAAACGTAAGTAGGATAGAAGCTGCATCATTAAGCTATTACGTTATTAATAATATGACAAAATATGTGTGCTACAGCAATGTATGTGGTTTCTAAATTAGTGTAAGAACATATATTTAATCTGAATATTTTTTAATATCACTAACAATTACTCCATTTTAAGTGGTTCTAACATTCTTAGGTTTTGAAATACTCCCCAGCAAATTTTCGGATATTGTACTAAACCGAGTCTTTTCCTTCCCTCTGCATATGTTTTGAAATCCGATTTGGAGGAGAGCAGGAGCATAATTATGAAGCTCGATGGCCTTCCGGCGCGGCGGGAAATTCGCATTTAGAGCTCGACCGTTCTGTTTGGAGTTTCCGTTAACAGTAAACCGATTTATCGCCCAATGTCGAAAGGGAATACCTCGGTAAATTTACGGGTAATTTCGCATCATTATTAATTAAAGTAATACCCTATTATTTTAGAATTATATCTCATTTTGATCAACAGAACTATTTGATATTCTCGAAAGTTCTACAATCGCATAGTGTATTCTTTATGTAAAGTCAATTTTCATATGAAAGTGATCTTGTAGAAAGGTAAATTGAAGGCACAATTTTGTGATTTACTTACTTTATTGAGAAAATAGATCGAAATAAAAATATGTAGACTTCCTAATTAAGGTTTGCAAAACACCCTACTACTCAGAATTGTTCGAATATTTGTTTTTTACGTTCGAAATAAAATATATTCAGGGATTTATTAAGTGGAGATTAAAAAAAATTAGTTTTAAAAGCTCTATGAGCAGTTTAGTTTTATTCCCATTGACCCTATTATCTTTTCATTTTCCCAAAGTGTAATCCTTATTTATTCTTTGTTTTTAATGAAAATTGTTTTTAGTATATCTTCTTTCTAAATTATTAATAATTGAAGTCTGAATAAATTTGTGGCCAATATGTTACTTTATGGCCGATATACTGTAAACAGAATTTCTTAAACTGTTTTGAAAAACAATCAAGACCAGAACAGTTCGAAGTGACGATAATGCCTGCTACTGAGCATTTTGAGTGATTTTGTTTTCATTCTGAATACAGTGAACGAATAAAAGACTTTTAGACAACCAAGATGTTAGAGCACATGTGTGAGAAATTCATCAAGACCATAGTCTACTGATTCACAATTGTCTGATAAACTGACTTCTTTGCTAACTATGACACTGACATGGCAAATTTAAAAAAGTCCACTAATCAATATTTCATGCGTCAAGCTGGATAATCCTCAAGATTATTTGATTAACTGTCCAGTAAAATAGCACGCGAGTGATCATTAATGTAGCCCAGTCTTAAATTTCACCACTTTAGTAGATTGTGAGGCAATCCCAATTTCCTAAGAGATGACACGGAGGAAATAGAGTTACAGCTAGCAAATTGCAGGCGCGTTTGGTTTTCCATGTAGTTATCTCACTGGTGCAGAACAACAAATAAAATGTTTCTTATTTCACCTATTTAGTTTGTCTTTAATTAATTATATATTTTGAAGGAATTAGGCTCCATATTTACAGGTGCACATTGTTGAACGCTTATGAAATACATTGTTACAAAAATTTGTGTCTATAAATATGGACCCTAATTCCTTCAACATATATAAACAAATAAAATACTCTCGTATAACTCTACAATAAATTAAATATTTTAACAAAATCTAGAAGCCACTATAAGGAAATAGTTCTTTTATGAAACGTTCTTTTTAAACGTTCTTTAACCATATATGGTCGAAGAAAAGGAGTTAATTGTTTTGGAACGAAATACATTTTCAGTATTGTCATTGTCATGTCTGAGATGCAACCAAAAGTCTTTGTCAAATGTAGGAAGACACGTCATATTTAATTCTAAACATTGGGTTTAAAAATGGCTTTCGAGCCAACCTTACCATGCATGAAATGAAAATGATAGTTTCTATTCATTTCCAGAGGTAGTAGAATTTAGTAAATGCGGGGCACAATGTGAAAGTTCATGACGAAAGCTTAGTGAAAACTATAGAAAAATATCAGTTGTAACAGGCGAATCCCATCGAAAGCTCTCAATTTTTTTCGATTATAAGTGACTGGATTTTCAATATCATGAGAAGGCACTGCAGTCAGGAAAGTGCTTAGACAGCTAGGTCACGAAACACCATTTTCAGTAAATATTTGAAATAATTTTCATTTAGAATGAGTGTCATCATGCAATCAAGACCAAACGTTATTATGTGTAAGAATTAATTTTAAATTGTTCTTTAGACATTTACTTGACACCTCTGTAAGTGTAATGTGACCCACCTGGCCTATGTTACCAACAATCTAGCTATGACGATATATCAACGAACATTAAAGTGAAATTTATCTGCGCTTCATGCTCATGTAAAAACACCACCACTCTTGAACTTTTGTATTGACGTTGATTTTTTACTTTTTGCTTCGACGTTTTTGTCATTTAAAACATGTCATCTCTAATTAATTTTGGTAACTTATTTTACAAGTAGATTAGCATGGTGCATATTAATTTTTTTATTCTACTCTGCAAGTTCATCATAAAAAGATAGTTAAAATATAATATAATTGCCTGCCTCGTCCATCCTGGGGCGCAGAAAATTACATGAAAAATTATCGATAAAATACTTTTAAAAATGTTTTTACGTTTCATTACAAAACTAGATTTAACTAGTGCAGCAGCAAAACTGCTGCCGAACAAAACCATAGTGGTTTTCCAAAAAGTGCCATGCACACTTCTACAGATCAACAAACAAAATACTCTCTATAACTACAGTAAATTCAATATTTAATGACAATCATCTTCACGAATACTGCAATATACCATACTAGTAGTGTACTACATACGTTTCACAGTTGTTTCATAACACTACACGTGGATAGCGAATATTGTGACGTACTAGAAAGAATAACACAGACGACTGTTCTGTTTGATATTTACAATATATTTACAATTAATTTATAAATATTATAATACAAAATCTAACCCCTTGGCAACCTTTCAATTCTCTTAGCCGCGAAACCCCGCGACCTTCCCTAGGCCTAGCCCAGTACTACTGCTCGGAAGCAGCAAAAAGCAACGCGAGGTGCGAAGCTGTCGGACAACTACACAAGTTACATGGCCTGTCGCCAAACCGATCTTCGACCTGAAGATCACGTGCAAAGATAGCACTGGAGATACCCCTCGTCTTTCAACACTGCGTATCCCGCGAGGCGCCTGTCGGCGCAGCCTTAAGTATCCGTCGGCTCGCCTCCACCCTACAAGCAGCGGGCGTCATACGGCTCGCTGACCAGCCCTTCCAGGGCTGCAACCGACATCACTTAAACTCGCGCCCGCGCGCGTCCTTTTCTCCCAGTTATTTGCGTACGGGGATTTTCCAGCAGGCACGGCGTGGCGCCGCCGGCCTACACCCCCATTCCACCTCCGGCTTAGAGCGGGTTTCCCCGAAGCGGCCCGACGCAGCGGCGCCGAACCACGCGACGCTACAATATTTAATAGCGAACGATATCTTCTTGGTTCCATGATGTTGAATGACATCAGCATTGTCGTAAGCAGAGGCGCACAGAGTATGAGTTTTCAGTTCGTACGTGCAGCATGAGAATAAGCGGAAAAACACAATTATATATTGGCATCTTCATTCAAAATGGAAACTCATTGGTTTTGTATCTCCGAGCTTCTGGATTTCTAACGAAACCTTCACACCGCCGAAGGTTGCATACTTTTTTCCATTTCAATGCGCATTGGAAACTAGTAATATAGAGTATCGTCAATTTGACAAATCAAATCGTGAAAATTCATTTTAATACAGAAAAATATTAAAATAATTTACAGTATTTCACTATTGTACGGGGCTAGAAACCAGCTAAAACGCGTTTTTTACAGAATTCTTCCAGAATATTCTTGAATATCCAACTAAAAATAGTGCCAAACGATTGGCTTTCTCGAAAGGACAGAATGAGTTTTTGATCACCGTGTAGGCACCTTAAACTCCCCAATCACGCATTTTAGGTACATAAACCCTCCAAAACACGATTTATGGAGAATTTATTTTAACTGTCCAGGAAGTATCCCCAAAACGGTTAGTTCCCCCAATAGTCCATGATGCGTCAAATGACACTTCGCGCGCCTCGAATACGACTGAAGAGGTTCAGCAGTAAGTTACGGGATGCATACGAGAACCCACGAAGATTTTCCGACTATTATACGAGTATACGGGATACTAATAGTTTTGTGAACTATCTTTGTTATATTTTCACTCTTAAAAATCTACAGTTTTAACACATTTCTTCTATTATTTAAAATAACCATGTTTCGGATAACATGCCATTCTTGTGCACCCACGATATCTCGATCTCATATTCCTCGTGAAGGATAGTAAACACTATCTGGCGACTCCTGGAATTTCAATTTTTCAGCTTGTAATTCAACAGATATTTCTTTATTGTGGAATATGGGCTTTTATTGCTTGTACTTGTTTCTTCAATTACGCAATCTCCTTTTTTGTACAGTATCCTCGCTCATTGTGCAAGATTGCGTTGAAAAACCGGGACCTCATGCGTTGTCCGCTTTGTCCGCTGGGAGACATGTGAGATGGCGGGATGCACGGGACTATTGCGTTGAACTTGCAACGACATTATCTGGCCAAGAGGGCAGGTGGCCGATGGAAGCGAGGAAGAGCGTGGACGGGCAGCGCGGAACGAAAATGGCTGTGTAACGAACGAGTAGTCGCTGGACGCTGCGACGCGCATTCAACCGTATACCGCCAAAATCAAGTTCCATCTGCGAACCAACACACGGGTTGAGATTACCCAAGGCAACTCCATTTGCCTCCGCTGCGCATCTGACCGGAAAGTTCTAGGATTAGAGTTCCAACTGGGGCGAAGTTTTCGGCACTAGCTGCATATGTAGGCCGAATTCAACCGGTGTCTGGAGAAGAAGTTTAGTTGTCGACCAGGTGAACGCGGGACCGCGCGAGATCTTTCCTTTGACATACTTGTATCCTTCCTCTTCCCTTACATATGCACTTACACCTTCATTCACTACACGATAACACGAGTTGGGAGTCCACTCGGGAGCTTAGAGCTTATCTCAAGTGAGACGGTGCCCCGCTGGATATATGACGTGGGTAACTCTCGAAAACCGACGTGTGTGTCGGTGGAGCATCGTTTAGTGTTTCTGACAGGGAGGCCGTATGGTTCCAGGCCCGGTGGTGGCAGCATTTTCGAAACTAGCTAGGTCGAATACGGCCTCTATCTGGAGGAGAACTCTAGCGGTCAGCTGCTCTGATCCATAGTTTTCCGTCGTTTCTTCGATCAAACCAGACAAATGTCAAAGCAGTACCGTAACAAACGGGCAACGGATCGTGCGCGAGTTTTCCTTCTTCTTCCTCGCTTTACCCTCACTCCTTACTGACACACACACACATGCATTACACGACATATTTCCGAAGACCAGACAAGAGCTTAGAGCTTGTCCCGGCTGGGGCGGTACTCCACCGCTGGTGTGAGATACCTAGTTTGGGAATAGACCTGCCCATGTGTAGGTATTAGGTGCCAGATCTCATCAACCAGGAAAGATCACAGCCACTTCCCGTGATAAAACATGCCCTACACTTACGGTACTAAAGACCATAGTAGTTGACGCATCTGGAAACATGAATCAATAAAAGAGTGCCCTCGGCCCACTCCCCCCTTGCTCTCTTCTCGTGCTGCTCTCGACGTACCATCGTGAATTTCTCCTTATCCCGGCTAAACCGCCCCCTTCGTCGCGCTTTTCGCCGCATCGGCTTTATCGCCACTCGGCTCGCCTTCGTCTTTCGTCGTCAGCGTCCCCCTCCCCCTCTCCCTTTCACTCACCCCCACCCTCTTCCCCTCTACGCAAAACACCGCCCAAAAGAATCCCCGAGCGCCGCCGAGGACGTAACTTCTGTTCGTCTTCATTTGTTTCTACACACTGGCGCGGCGGAAGTGGCAACGGGGAGTGAATGCTCAAAGGAACCCTCGCTCACCCGCCCGCAATCTTTCTTTGTCTGTTCTTTGTTGTCTGTGGGATGATGCTAGCGTTCCCTCTCTTTTTTGACGAGAGCTCTGTAGTGTTCTACTCTTTTTCCCAGGGAAGAAACGTATTGTGATTCCTCGTAGTGCTCGTGAAACGATCACGTCTGTAAAGTCTGGAAACGCTATCAGGGGAACGATAAAAATGTTTTGATATTCTGAGATGGAATTCTCCAACCTTCTCTGGCGTAAATTGCAAAAAAGAAAACTGACGTGAAAGGACAGTGATTAAGTGTATTCCCTAAATGTTTTATAATATTCAATTTCAAATCTGACATAGCGAAACCTTGGGTATTATCGAGTAGTCTGGAGGTATGGAAAACTACTTTTTTTTGTAAAGTGCGGCAATATCATAAACTATTTCACAACGATCTCAGAATGACTATCAGAATGTTTCATTCATCTGCGATCATCACGGGGCGTTAACTAAATTAAGATTTTAAAGTAATGTTTTTATATTGAAATGAAGCATAATCCATTATCAAATAATTTAATAACGACTTATTAATTTGCAACTCATCCTAACAAGGGATACTTTTTCAAAGTTGGTGGTCTAGTGAAGTGGAATTCTAGAATTTCATTTTACCTTGTTTGTGCTGGAGCACAGAGAGATCTTTCTATTTGTGATTTGTACAAATACATTGTCAGTTGTCAATAAAGGGATTTTTTGAAAATTTTATTCGTTTTCATGATTTTAACTCCTATTCCATTATAACGTAAATATAACTATTTTAAAAATTTGATGATGGATTTTCGAAAATAATTTCTTATCATAACTAATCACAGATAGCCTGTAATTATATTTGGTTGTGATTTTTAAGGATATCATTGGGCAAATTGGCCTAAAATTGCTCAATTTGCTTCAAATGTAAATGGTTAATTAAAGTCAATCAGATGTAAATGGCCGAACCCCGATCAGAGCGGTGGAATGCGATTAGTTGGAAACCAGAAGTCGCGCATTTCAAATATAAAACTATCGAACTCTGTTTTTTTATCCAAAAGAGTTGATTCAAACTTCATGGTTGAATGCCTTTATTCTTTATTCACTAATCTTTTGAAAACAAAATTTCAGTGCAGATGAATAGATTGCAAATAATTATCATGCAGTATGGATGATAAAAAATTATTTCAGTGCAGATGATTTGTATGTTAAATATTCCTTCTTTATTCTAAATATGCTATAGAATGTTATAAACACATTTTAGGGGGGAAAACTGAGACAGTACTCCAAAGTTATCACATCGAAAATCAATTGCAAAAATGTATTGATTTTTTCTGTTTGAATTTGGCGTCAAAATTGGTTGACAAAAATACCTTCAAATTGAACAATTACCCTATAATCTGCAATATTTTTCAGCCTAATACAAGCAATAGAAGCTGAGAAAAAAATAAAACATGAAAAACAATTTCTCATTGTATCTCTGCAACAGATTGCCCTAGCAAGCTGATGTTTTGGGAATAAATGTCATTTTTTATTTTCTTTTATAAGATTATAGCGTTTATCGATTTGGTGGGGGGGAGTTTTCACCGCTTTATTCGACTATATCCCTTATTGGATGGAAATGTTTTGATATCAAGGATGCATTCCACTGTTTAGAAAGCGACGAAGGTGACGATATTAAAATGACGTTTCCATATCAGTCTACATGAATTGTATAGACTGCAGTAGGGCTGACGTGTACGTTAGTACACAGAATATTAGTAACAGAAATTGCAACTCTTAAACATCTGATTATTTTGTTGTTGTTTTGCATTCATTTGAACAACTAATTTTTTGGATGGATGGATTTTTTGGATGTCAGGGAAGTTTTCTTTTTAACCCTTTAACAATAATACAATAGCAGTCGCACAATGAAGAAAGAAATTGCGTGCTTCTGACATTCTTCGCTGCTTTTTTTTTAGAAATGATCGCATTATACATCTTCAATAAAATCGCAATAATACATCTTCTTTTATTCATGGCGTTCAAAATGTGTTTTCGCTGTGGTTGTTTCGCCACTCCACTCCATTTTGTTCGGAAGTGGCCACGTTGCACGCCGAATCAGAGAGACGGCGTCTTTGCTGTAGTCCGGACATTCCCACAGTCCCAACGAGCAGGATTCCGGGCATCGTGGACCTCCAAACGCCTGGAGTATGGTCAGTGTCACTTCCTCCCTGGACTCGCTTTCTAGTCCACTCTCTCCTTTCCACTCTGCGGAGGCTCTTCGCCGCACCGAAATCGCTATTTCGGTCGCTAGAAGAGAAACGTTCTCTGGTTGTTTCCGAGAACACGCTGAAAGGGATCACTCTAAATGTTCTGTTAGCGAATCGTGTAGAAAAGGGAGAAAGCCCTAGTGGACTAGAAACTTCAATCGTATCGCATACGACATTCGAGATTTAGATTCATAACACAAAATATGTTCTTAGAAGGCTGAGATAACGGTTTGAAACAAGTGCGTCATATTGGGCGGACGATGGTAGTACCGCGGTTTACGAACTTGTCTTCCAAGAACTGATCTTGAAGAACTGGATGGCAACCGTGGCTAGCGTAGGCAATGAGAATATCAAAATAGAAGCATTCGACAGAGCGGAAAGCCACGTCATCATTTGTTTAGTACATTAACGACAGAGAAACCGTGCAGAGATTTCTTGAATAAATTGTATAAATATTAATTCTTCACTTGACAATGGAATTATCCGATTTCAGATATATTGTAACAAAAAATGCATAAAATATGAAACAGGAAGGAAAACGTTTTTCCAGTTTTTCCAGCAATGAACGATATCTATGACCACGTCATTCTCTCGCGATCTGCCTCACACTTTCTGACACACAATAAGCCTATAAAAATTCCTGTATTTCTATTATATATAGTTAGTGACGCCGTTAGTATCTACCTAAAAGTCACTTCACCATGACATAGTTTTTGCACTATATACACACTGAACATGGAATCCTTTCACATCACTCAAAAAACAAAATGGAATGCTTTAGTAAAATATCCCAGTATATTTTCCTACCACAGATTCAATACGAAACACGTGACGTGCCCATCAAGAACACATGACTCACATCCCCACCGAGCACAAACACCTCGTCCTCGGCACCTGCCAGCAAAACACCTTCCGGCGCCTCGCGGGGGCCACGCCCCCTTTCCGCTGCGTGAGAGGGCGCCTCTGCCAACGCTTCGCCCGGCGCGCGCTCGCAAGCGGCTTCTGGCAGATCCCGAATCTCAGGCGCCCCTGCTCCCCACACCTCCCCGCAGCCCCCGCTTCCCGCGCCCTTTCCTCGCCGCCAGCCCTGCTCTTGCTGATGACCAACTTTGCGCGACTCCACTGTCCTTTCCTTGCCCGCCGCTCGTTGCCCGCCGCTCGTTGCTCGCCTCTCGTTGCCCGTCGCTCGTTGTCTGCTTCTCGTTGGCCGCCTCTCGTTGGCCGCCGCTTGTTTCCCGCCGCTCGTTGCCCGCCTCTCGTTGCCCGTCGCTCGTTGTCTGCTTCTCGTTGCCCGCCTCTCGTTGGCCGCCGCTTGTTTCCCGCCGCTCGTTGCCCGCCGCTCGTTGCCCGCTTCTCGTTGCTCGCCGCTCGTTGCCCACCGCTCGTTGCCCGCTTCTCGTTGCCCGCCGCTCGTTGCCCGCCGCTCTGGTTGCCCGCCGCTCTCGTTGCCCGCCGCTCTCGTTGCCCGCCGCTCTCGTTGCCAGCCGCTCTCGTTGCCCGCCGCTCTCGTTGCCCGCCGCTCGTTGCTCGTCGCTCGACTCTGGTTAGCACGGTGGTCAGCTATGCCAATGCCTCATGCCCGAACATTTATACTAAATGTTGGTTTTTCAATCATCAACAAGTTCTAAAGTTCAACAGACTGTTACACACATATATTCTTGCTCTTCATTCAATGGTACAAACGGTGATATCTTTTGGCGCATGTAAAGCTGGACATCTTGTCTACTACATTGGCAGTGCTTATGCTTGGCGCTGGGTTGCAGTAAAACCAAGAAAGTGCACGTGACACCATCTTACTGTCTGTATACTTAGGCGTTATGAATAAGTGCTAGGCAGTTTCGTTGTATTCTCTTATG
The DNA here is from genome assembly GCA_011170035.1 of Teleogryllus occipitalis. Lineage (NCBI taxonomy): Eukaryota > Metazoa > Arthropoda > Insecta > Orthoptera > Gryllidae > Teleogryllus > Teleogryllus occipitalis. The sequence continues at coordinate 9,994 of BLKR01001298.1, read as the reverse complement.
TCTTTCAGTGTTAAGAGTAATAATCGTAAGACGATGATGAACAATCATGCGATTTATTGGTATAATTTGACATATTATGTGTTCTTTAAGAGATGAAAGTTGTAATATTTCTCAGCATTGGTCTTGCCTAACTTCAATGTATCTGTGAGGACTCTACATCTGCGGCTGTTTCCGTTCTGTCTTAACTACTCCACCTCCACAGTCACCACTGCCCCTGCCTCTCTCTGCCGCCGCAGCCCTCGTCAGCCGCGGGACTGCTCATTGTCATCCCAGTGGTCCCCCACTCCACCCGCCTCCGCTAAACCTCGTTAGAGCATTCCTGCTGTCACCTCTTTGCTCCCTCGTGTTGTCTTCCCCTTTCGCTACTTGTCACAGCCTCATCACACTTTCGTTGTGCTTTCCGCAACGTTTCATCATCCCCCTCTCCTTTACCTTTAGTCTTTTCCGCCGTCTTGCCACCATCTCTATTGTCATCGCAGCGCAAGTTACTATCGTTTCATTTGGCTTCGGTTTCATTGCTTGCGTTCCGACGTTACGCGCCTCCCTCTTCGTCTCTGCGATCATTGCCGCGAAGTCCCTGCTGCCCTTCCGTCGACTTCTCGACCCGTTTTCCACCACCGCTTCACCGCCATCTTTCCAGCGCCTCCTCTTCACTACATCCCCTTCAGTACCTCCCCTTCACTACCACCCTTCATTATTACCCATCGCCTTGTCTTCGTCGGCCGCGATGTAGCTTCTCCTCGCAGCGTCCTTGCCGCTCCACCCGGCCCGGCCCCGCTCCAGCGCGTCGTCGCTACGCAGTGTCGGCCACGAGGTCGTCAAATCTACGCGGGCCGGCGCGGGCCGGCGCGGGGCGGAGCGGGGCATGGCGGCGAGTGATGGGGTGGGGCGGAGCCTGGCGGGGCGGTGCGGCGCGGCGCGGGGCGGTGCGGGGCAGGGCGGCGCGGGGCGGTGCGGGGCGGCGGCGGCGGGGCGGGCGGGGCGGCGCGGGGCGGCGCGGGGCGGCGCGGGGCGGCGCGGGGCGGCGCGGGGCGGCGCGGGGCGGCGCGGGGCGGCGCGGGGCGGCGCGGGGCGGCGCAGGGCGGCGCGGGGCGGCGCGGGGCGGCGCGGGGCGGCGCGGGGCGGCGCGGGGCGGCGCGGGGCGGCGCGGGGCGGCGCGGGGCGGCGCGGGGCGGCGCGGGGCGGCGCGGCGCTGGGGGCGTCGGGTGGTGGTGGTGGTGGTGGTTAGCGGAGGCCGCGCGCCTAGATGGTGAGTGAGCGGGCGAGGCGGGAGCGCGGCCAGCGAGCGGGCTGCTTAGGCGGAGCGCGTGGCGCGGGTTGCGTCGGCGAGGGGCGCGTGGGAGGGAGTGCCGGCGTCGCCGGGCCGCAGGGGTTGTCGCCGCGGGTGCACAGTGGAAATGGCTTTCGATCCAGACGAACGAAGGAATAAGAAGAATTGGGGCGCAAAGGGATGAGAATGAAGATATCGAAGTTTTTGAGAAACGGAGGACATCTTTTGATTTGAAATCTTTTCTTGGAATGGAATATCTCAAAAATGATTATGCCCAGGAGATATTTAAGCAAACACATTTGATGAAAGGAGAACAGTGATGAAAGTCAATTGGCAAAAGCTGATGAACAAACTGCGAATTAAATTCTAAGTGTAACTGTAGAATATTGGAAACCGTCTGTGTGTCAATTCTGTGGCTTATATAAAATGCACTTTGTTGCTTTTTCAAAAGTTGCACTTTGTTGCTTTTTATAAAGTGATAGTACTTTTGGTATGTTGTGTTCTATGCATAAGGCATTTTTCTCCTTTTGAATTAAAACAGTTTTTAATGTTCAGTAAAAGGGTTAGTACGTATACGACTGATGAGGTGTAGCGTATCTGTAATTTACTGCCAAGTTTGAAAGTGTAATTGAGGAAAAATGAGTTTTTAAAAGGTTTTAAACCTATTTTAAGCCCTGAATTCTACCACTTTACTCGAACATCCGGCCCCATGAAATTCTTCTTTTAAGATTTGTGTTTTGGTAAAGGGTCTCCAATTCATTAGCCTGAAACGTACGTGTAACGTAACTGATGGTTTTGATGATGTACATGATTTAAAGTTCAATATGGGTGATGTAACTGACTATAACAAATTTGGAAAGTGTATTTTTATTGTTCTTACATGAGAGTTTGCTACCAAAATGTACCAAATGCAACACATTTGGTAAATAAAATGTACTTTACTAAGTAAATGCAAGAGGAGAAACATTTTTTGACTGTCTCAAGAAAAAGCAATTATTAAGTTAATGGAAAGTTAAAACAATATATTTATTTTCCTTACGTGCTCAAAAAATAGTGGAGACAGTACGTTTGGAAACAAGTTTCTTCACATTCCGGGTGTAGCATCATTTGACTCAACGATTTTTTCAGTTGGAATAAAAACCTTCCCACAGTCGTGACTCTTACTACTGATATTGTTTAGAAAGATACTAGTACAGTACCCTAACAAACGGGCCACGGACCGCGTGCAATCCTTCCTTGCTCTTCCTTGCCCTATCCTCACCCCTTATACACACACACACACAAACACTTACACTAACATGCACTACACTACCACACATGCCGGGAGACCGGTCGGGGACTTAGAACTTGTGACCCGCTGGTGGGAGATACCTGCTTGAGGAAAACCCCGTTAGCCGACGTAGGTCGGCGCCGGATCTCGCCATCCAGCAGGCAAAGACTACCGCCACATCATGAGAGAAAGACACGCACTACACTTACGGGACTAGTAGTTCACGCGCCTGGAATCATTAACAATCAATCTGACCACGGGGCTCGAGATTCCGCGGCTATACTTCGATTTAAATGTAGTATATCCGAAAGGTCACGAGCTGGAAGGAGAGGGGAAACTTATCCAATCGGAGATTCAATACCAACAATTTAAGTCGCAATAATGCTCCCGATTGGATGATAGTGCCCCCAGTGAAGTGCACAGCGATAAAATAATGTTTTTGGTCTAGGCAAAGGAGCCAGACGAGAGAGAGTGCCGCCTCCTGCCTCCCTACGACCACCTCCAGTTTCCTCTCCTCGCGAATCCGAGCAGCCACAATAGAGAACTACGGTGCGCACCGTTAGCAGGAAGTGAAAAAGTAACAAGACTGGTCGTTCGCTAATTGTGAAAGATTGAGACATCGACAGTGGGAAATGACAAGCGTGTGCAAGCCTGGTGAGTAATATTGCTGACGAGGCAGTAGCCGAGTAGCAGCCACACACGGTCACCTTCTGTATACCTGTATGGAATGTTTCGCCATTATATTTTCGGTATCGGTAGCCGAACTTTTAAACCACGCTCAGTGAAGCCACGCAGGTCAAGCAGCTCGAGACACCGACGGTGTCTGGGAACGGGTGGTAGTTGGGGACAGTCTGGAAACCCTCGATACTAATGGTGCAGAGCCCCTCACCGGGACGGATAAAAGGATAGGACATGAAATGACAAAGAATACGATGGCACACTACATTTAAAAGACGATTATTCTGTGTTCAACACCTTAAAGGCTTGGAAGACTGTTGCGATCGTAACAGAAAAAATATTATACGTATTATTGATGTCACTGCGGTGCCTCTGGCCGGGAGGTTGTAGGGTTCGCGTCCCCACGGTGCTAAGATTTTCGACACTAGCTACAGAGCCATGTCGACTTAAGCCGCTGTCTGAAGAATTCTGGCGGCCGGATGCTCTCTTCAGTAGTTTTCCATGGTTTCTCCAGTCAACAACAGGCAAAAGCCCGAGCAATACCCTAACAAACAGATCATGCGCCATCTTTTCTACCTCTTCTTTGTCCTTTCCTCATCCCTTACTTACGCACACTTGATCCCAATCGGGAACTTAGAGCGTGTCCCGGATGCCCCGATGGTGGGAAATGCCTGGTTGGTGAAACCTCTACGTCTGGCTGGGGAAAACTGTAAGCCGAAGAGTAGGTCAGCGCCGAATCTCAACCTCCAGCGGAAGAACATTATCGCAAACTCCCTCGATAAATCTACGTACTACACTTACGGGAGGAATGACCTTAGCAGTTGTCGCCCCCAGAATCACTCATCAATCAATCCATTGGACTTATTTATGAAGTACAAGTCCAACGTCGTTTATCTAAAACGCAATGTTTCGCCTCACCTAGAAGGAGAAAACTGGCGCTGCCTTCAGCCTTTGGCGGGTCGACGGGATCCGACGGCGACGACGCGGCGGGTTCGGAAGCGAGGGAAGCGAGGACAGGAGCGAGGACGGGCAGGCGCTGGCACTAACGAGGACCCTGCGCGTCGCCTGGCCTCGCACCACGTATCAAGCAGCAGCAGCAACAGCAGCCCCGCCCTCGGCAACGCCTGCCGGCGAGGGGCGCGGCGCGCGGGGTGGCCCGGCCCTTATGAGCTGGAGCTGCCTGACGCGAGCTCTTGTGAAGTGGTGTTTCTCCACCCACGCCCCGCCCCCGCCCCGTCCCTTCCACGGCTTCATTTATGGTGGCAAATTAACATCACTGGAACACACTGGCAAACCCTTCACGTTGCGCCTCTGGATGTGTGTGGGTTTGTGTGTTTCATGTGTGCGCGTGTGACTGTCGGTGAAACGTGATATGTCTCTTTTGCAAGTCTGTATCCGTGTAATTTGCAATAACTTTCTCGGTATGAATCACTTCACTGCGGAAGTTGTAAGGTGGCCAGCTAGGAATTGGATTCTTCTGCCTGTGATGTGGAATGCATTTCTCTGCGACCCATTCGAACGTGTCTGACGCATATATACTCGCATGTAGAAGTGAGTTGGCAAGTTGTAGTACGATAGTGTTGCATTAAACATTCAGGTATTTTTGTATCAGACATCACAACTAGGAAATTGCTAACCCTCTTGGAGGTGATGAAATATTATGAATAGTATATACTAAATTTTCATTTGGTCGCCCAGCATCTGTTATATGTGACTCGTGGGAAGTATTAATGCATCACCGCTGTGTACTGAAAACGTCTTATTAGCCACGTGCATTTTGTCACTATTTTATGCAATGTTCACGTATATCGAAATATTTTCTTTAAAATATTCTAGCAGGTCTAGAACCTTTAAATAAAAGCTGCAACGTTTTTGTCGACTCCTCAACTACTAGTAATTTTGTCTTCTTTCTTACATATACTCACATAATTAAGTGATAATTGAATATATTTCTCCCCGTAGTTCATCATACACAATTTTTAACTGATTATATTGTTAAATAAATCAATAGATTGCAATAAAGACACCATAATTTTACGTCTGTTATTTTTTTTAAAGTTGAATTAAAGAAACAACAACTGGCATTACGGTCCGATGTAAACAGTGATTACTGACGTTCGATCAGCGGACGCAATTATCGAATCGGATAACATCAAAAGCGAGAAGTAAATCATAATTAAATCGAAGTATAGTGTTTAATTTAAGAATCATACAAACAACAAACACTTTGTAAACAATTCATATTGATTTGAATATTTTTCGCCAACAAGCCTTAATTAAACAACCGTTTAAACGAAACGGGTAATTTTGCGTCTTAATTTTGCTATAAGAATGGTTTTTAGAAAGACCTGCAAAGCGTTGGACTCTAAACACAACGCAGACTGTTATCCTCCACCACCACAATTCTTTACGTTGAAACGTCCAGGGAAGCTGGGCAGTCGCAGTGACGGAGCCCAATCCTCTAGTTGTGTGAATATAGAATACAGTTACCTACCAGTCACGCGGCGTCGGTAGCGCCACAAATAATTATGACGTGGGCCCAACTACCCTTCCGCTCATAACAAATGTACGTAATCCATCATTTTACGGTCTTCTAATAAAAAGCGGGCGTCTGCGATACCGCAGCAGTGTTTTTGTTGAAGCATCGATCACATGCGACCACCTGGCAACCAACCACTCGCCGGGCAGCGGCCAGGGCGACGGCCACCTGCCGTCCCCCACCCCGCCTCCTGCCACCCCCTGGTCCTCGCCGCACGGCGCTGCTCCACCGCCCTCCCCCCGCCCCCGCCCCTCTCCCCGCGCCGCCCAGCCGCGCTGCCACCCTCGCTCTCCTTTGCCCGCACGTCAGCACTCCTCTCCCACGTCGCTGCACCTTCCCTCCCTTTTGCCAACTCGCCCCGCGTCTCTGCCGCGCCGCCAACGCAGTGCATTTGAACCGCCCCTTTCCTCGCCCACCCCAGCCGACTTTCCTGCCTCCCTCCGTTCTGTCGCCCCGCTTTCTAGACTCCGCCCAGCCTCCGCGTCGCCGCTTCTCTTCCCCGTCGCATCCCCGTCACTGTAAGTCGCCTTCCCCTCGCCCCGCTCGCCAACGCCTCGCGCCTCGGCAGCGCCCTTCCTCAGCCCAGCCGCGACGTTCCCCTTCACCTCCCTACTGCCACCCCCCCGTTGTCGACTCTGCCCACTCTCCGCACACTTCTCTTCCCCGTCGCAGCCCTGCCACTGCACCCCATCTTGCTATCTAATAGCCCGCCAACGCCTCTCAGCTGCGCTGCCGGCTTGTCCCTTCGCCTGATACTTCCAACCTATCTTCCCTTCTTCACCACCCCCGTTCACATTCACATCCCACGCCCCTCTCACTACATTCAATAACGCCACCCCTATTCGTCCACTTTTCTACCTACATTCACGGCCGAATTTACAAAAGGGGCCCCTGGGTTGAAAAAATGTGGAGGACCTGTAGTTAGTAAAACATATTCGTAAAAATAAAAAAAATGCTTAAATCAAATAGTTTACATATAAATATAACTATCTATGAAATATGAGCTTTTAGCACTTTTCCTTGAACGAATGTTTCAATGATACCGTTGAAATTAATATTGTTTGGGACAGCAAATGTATGGGGGGATGCAGGTCCTGCAACCCCGCTTTAAATTCGGCCCTGCCCTCACTGTCTGGTCATGTCATTCCGCACCCTTGATTTCTCCTCAGTTTTCGCTGTTTTCGCTGTAGCGTCGTTTGCACGAGATCAGCCGACTGACTTTAGGTCAGAATAATCATTGCCGCTCTCTTTGTAGCGACTATGGACCTGGAGGTCCAAGGATTCGAGACCGGACGGGGGCGGATTTTGGACACTCGATAGATCGCATGGTCGAATTCAGCTTCGATCTGGAAGAGAATTCTAGAAGCCAGCTGCTCTGATCGGTACTTTTCCTTAGTTCTCCAATCAATGCCGGCGAAGGCTGAATAGTACCCTACAAACGGGCTACGGGCCGCGCACGATCTTTCCTTCCTCTTCCTTGTCCTATCCTTTCCCCTTATTTACACACACACACTTACATGCACTACATTACCACATGTCAGGAGACCAGACGGGACTTTATATCTTGTCCCGGCTGGTAAATACCCCGCTGGGGGAGATTCCTGGAGACATAAATCACTCGCAAGCCGACTTGTACCACCGACGATTCTGGACACCGTCATTCAGCAGGGGACGAACGCAGCCACATTCAAGCATAAAAACATTCACTACACTAACGGGACTAATTACCATAGTTGGCGTACCGGGAAACATCAAGAATTTAAAGAGAGCAGTTAGCTGGCCCACAGTCCGCTAGGCAGCCGTTGACTCAACACATCCTTCAAAGAGCTGGACAAGTCGAGGCGTATGAGTGACTTGTGGTCCCGAGTGACAGTGTGGTCCGCGCAAGAAGGCAGATGGTGCCGCGCGCTGGAACTAAATGTGTTAAGAACACACTTGCAAAGTTTTGTTTCTTTTGGAACGGATTTGACGAGATATCAAAACGCAAGACACTTATGAGAAAAGCTCTCTCTCTCGGCTGAAGTTGGCGATAACTTTGCCGTAAGTACGGTTTGTACAGAGGCGTGGGGGCAGCAGAGGTACAGGGCGACTGTCTTCTACGCGTTTCCACAGTGACTGTTGACTGTCCTCATCGTCTACTGTCTCCTCTCTCGTCGCGATGGGCTTAACAGCTTTTCATCAATAACAGTTGACTCGTAATAGCTGTTGAAAATACAGTAATAACGTAATAACAGTTGAAAATAACAGGTCCATGATCAGCAGCTTAACGTGGCCGATTGCTAAGAGTTAAAGCAGTTGTGGCGACTGCTAAGAGTTAAACCATGCAAAACGAATAACGTTGGTAGCACCGTAAAGCTTGTGCAGCTACCTTACGGCGTTTGCTTGCACTACTTCCCCTAACATCTTTGGACAGAGAAGTTGCTGATATGAACAAGACTGGGTGAACTGCTAAGGAAGAATAGTAATTCATATGTATAGCAAATGCGTATAGAATATTACTAAAATAAAATTGATTCATGATACGGATTCAGATTGCATATATTCTTTCAAATATGCAGCTTGTACATAGTGGTCACGAGTGCCAAAAATAATGAGGAGAAACTGTGTTTTTGCTAACCTATAGCTAAAGTGGTAATGACGGTTGAATATCAAATATTATAATGCGAGTTAATTAACCGTAGCTCATTTTATTTTATCGGATCTAGGGAAATATTAGTTGATGTCACATAAACAGCAATGAGACTGAAATAAGTAAACAAACATATTGGATGTAATTGAAAGGACACACTTCTTATTGTAGTGTCTACAATAAAATATAAAAATCTTGTGGCATATGTTGTGTAATAATGGCAAATTATGTATTAATAAATCTATAACTTGGACACTGGCTAATGACGATTGATTAGCAGTAGTGAAGTTGTTATCGTACAAAATCGTTGCCGCCAAAGCTTGTTCGGATTTGGCTCAGTAGATTGCAGTTCTATGAATTTCAACCGATAACAGCCAATAACAGGATAAACGAAATAGCTGTTATTTGCGTAACAGTTACGAAATGTTAACTGTTAAGAAATAAAAGTTTTGCTGTTAAGGGCACATCCCTACTCTCGTGTAGCGTACCTGACTACCGGGACAGGACTGATCGCTGTCCCAGGAACTCTTTCGTGCTGTCCGTAGAGATTCACATCCACACGTCAGCCGCTGTCCAGCGGCCGGCCGGCCTGCCAGCGAGCTAAGAGTGCAAAAAAAGCTGGAATACTCGTTTGTCCACCTCCTCTTCCACCTCCCTTTCTGCAGGATTCCCTCCTTGTTTGACGCTTCCGCGGTACGATCTCTTGCTGTCCCTATGCAATGCATCTTGTAAAAATTTCAGAACTTAACAGTCGAAATGCTAGAGACACACTGACTGAACGTCTCAACACTCCACGAACTTTTGAAGTAGCACGCAAATTTGACGTTCCAACCGTAATATTCCAATGCACTTCATTCCCCCGCGCTCTATATCGAGCCAATACCAGCGCTACGCGCGCGTATTCTCATTGGGTTAGTGAACTGAACCAGTTCTGCAGCGTGAACGAGCGCAACCGGACCTCCGATTCCTCCGGTTCCATTTTTTCCTCCGTCGGAGGAATCGGAGATAACCGGAGAAGCGCAGTAATCGCGAGATCCGATTCAATCACTCGCAGGCGAGGCTCCGTATGCCAGCACTACTATGCATTGACTTCACTCACAAATGATAGGCCACTCACTGCAAAAAGCGAAAGAAGATACCAAGGCAACGTCTTGCTCTCTATAAACGACAATTAATGAGGTAGATCGTATTTTGCAGAACAGGGAAAATTTAAGAGAGACTACTCGTATGCCTAGAGTACAAAAGCAATGTACGGTAAAATGAAGCAGTTGGAACGACAGGTGAGGACATTTGATAGGTATTCTTCTCTGTACAAGTAATAAATGGCATACAGCAGATGATGTGCAGCTGAGAACCGTGGGTGTTCATATTCAATGAATAAAAGATTTTTCTCCACGAACTGCCCCACGTATTGCCATAAACATACGACATATTGACCTCTCACATATTACATCTTGACTCTGTCGACTGTTTCCATCGTTGTGTTGCTCGGCTAAGCAGACCCCTCCAGTTTCTTTGTTTTTTTCCTCGCGTAGATCGTCAATTTCTCTTGATAGTATTGGCTTTGCTTTGCCTGCATTAGTGTGTGATCTATTATTTATTTATTTA